>CM055980.1:4650000-4972500 GCA_029531755.1 Holothuria leucospilota | reverse complement strand
TTTAAACTAATCACTTATCATTTAGTGATATTTTGGCTGTGCACGGCATGGCACCCCCTCCAAGGAAATTTTGCATTTAAAATCATGTCCATGCATGAAGGTTCTGTAACGAGACACTTTCAATTCCCTAACAATTGTACGGTACCTGTCAACCAACCAGAAGGGAGAGTCTTCTGCCTAGCAATTGGTAAAAACTTTCAGATTTCATAAAATATGTCATCCCTTTAATTCCCTTGTTTCCCATTCCTGCAGACTGCGCTCCACCATACTTTCTCCTATGCACACAAGCAATCAGCCTTATTGTATGACCCTCACCGACAAATAATTCGAATACGCTTGAGATCGTATTACATGATACTGATTACCACAGCAATAAGGTGAGGCTAGAAGCGCGCGGAGCGCGCGAAAATTTTATAGTTTGCGAAGTACTTGAGAAAGCTTTGATAGCTTCAAAACAATATTTAATTGAAAATGATAAAACCCATAATTCACCAGCACCGCTACTGACCTTTGCACAGGAGCAGACTGGGAGGGAGGAGGGGGTTGAGTGGGAGAAGGAAAAGGCCATGACCGGGGAATGCCCTTTGTCCCCCTTGTGTGGCGCCGCTGGGTGGGTGGGAGCCTCATGACCCGCGTGCTATAGTAAGGCTGAAAGGCACGATCCTACCTTTGCTGTAGTTACATAATGATGTGCTCGAACTAAACTCTACTACAATATATATACCACCAACAAATATCGGGTCGATACTTCGGAGGACATACCTTGATCTGACCAGAGAGGTGATGTGATAACACGTCCTTGGTACAGCAGATAAAGAAAATAACATGACCCCCTCCCCGAAAAAAACTTTATCAAGGCAATTCTTCCTTGGTCAAAAGTAATGTCAGAATTATTCTCAGTATATCAGAATCAGTATAAAGCAGGTCCGTATGAACTGAAAGTACCTGTTTATCACAGGCGGACTAGCCGTTGTGGTGATCCGCTGATGGCCGCCGTAGGTCCCTGGTTTAACTTGGGCCGTTTTCAGCAGTTTGTGGAAAGAAACATCTTTGACCTGGGCGGGTCACTAACTCTAAAACTAACTCTTGCAGCGGTAACTTCAAACACCATGTGCACCGCTGATATTCTTACCTTCAGAGCAGGTGTCGAATATGTCCTTCCTCTTTTGGCGTAAATACTCTAACGAGTGCAGCCAATGTAGGTGCCGGAGTAATACACGTCCGCCGGGCGGGCAACTGTTGTTCAAGGTCTGTAACGTTGCAGCTCCCTGGGTTGACGGTAGCCCGGAAGATATGAGGTAAACGTCTACTATTCCTTGGGACAGGTGGTGAATAACGGAGTAATGAGAATTTGAGAATTTCCATCGTAGAGACTAACAGAGGAATCAGCGATAGGTCAGAGTCTGGTAGGTTTCTAAGAATTTAAGAAATAAACTATATGAGGCTGGTAAACCAGGTTCCCTTTCTTTCGTCCTCATCACGCCACGTTTTCCCTGCTGATCACACCACTATGTGTCAAAAACAGCTGACCGGGTATTGCAACCAGGCCCGTAGCAAAGGGGGGGGGGGTTGGAAAATTCCCCCTTTGGGAAACAAGAGTTTGTATTGCCTTTATGCAATTATAATACAACTCACCCCCTATTTATTGCCCCTTTGGTGCCTTGTCTGGCTACGGACATGATTGCGGTATATTCAGTTCTAAATCAACCTAAGTTAGAAGTAAACTCGATTTAACATCTCTAGATCTCTAATGAATTTGATAAAGCTGAGGTCAGATGTCTGAATTTAGTTTGCAATTTTCTGAATGAGAATGCTTTGTTGCATGCATGGCAAAAAGGAATCCTTTGCGAAATACACCCCTTCAGGTTTTCTGATATTCATTTGGAACATAACTGCCCGTGTTCGTCCCAACATATCGACACTGTAAATTGTTCTGACAAAAGACAAATTCAGTACATGTGAAGGGAAGCACAACGGACTTCAACCATGCAGTGCGGCGTTGCTAAGGGGAAGAAGGGGCACGTTCCACCAAAAAGTTTCGGTGCCCCTTTCGTGCAACCAATGGAATATTGGGTATTAAAATATTTGCACAAACACGAAGAGCATCAACAGCTTCTCAAAAGTGTGTGTGTGTGTGGGGGGGGGGGGGGATGACCACCAGAGAGCATATCAAAGTAGCGAGCAGAGAAATCCTAGAAAAGAGGGACCCGGGACTCACTTAAGGTCCCTTGAAGAATTTGGAGGCCAGAAGATCTGTGGCGTGATCAAAGACATTTCCCCACCATTGAAAACAATTCGCTGTTTCTGCCATTTTCGAGTTTGATTTCATTAAATCAGCTTCACTAAAAGCTGTATGAAATCAAACATGTGTCTATTTTTGTAGGGATCTGGAAAAAGTGAGGGAGGTGGTAGGGGACAATCCCCGCCACTTCCAATAGAGGGGGAGGACATTACGGTGTCCCCCGTCCCCCATCCCCTTTTGACGCCCACGGCAAACACACCTTTTACACATCTATTTGGATACGAGGATCCACTGCGGTCACTTCATCCGTCAATCGGGGGGGGGGGGGCTCAAATTGAACAAACTCTTTATCAAACTACCGTTTTGCTGCCTGTATCGAGGGCATCTGTTTTTTTTTCTTTTTGAAAGCAATGCCTAATACTGGAGAACAAATATCCAGAGTTATTGTTTCAATATTCATGTTTTCTAGGGCTGCGAAACCACTGTGGCCGTAAGTCCTCCCCATGTTCAATACAATTTCCAAATTGATTACCGGTATCTATTTGTCCATTGCTTTCACGATCTGAAACTTTTTAGATTACAATTTGCTCTGTACCCAACGTTCATCTCATACATGATGATGGGCGTCAATCTTTACTCGAATGTGGGAGGAACGGCCACTTCTGTCAAAAATTTACTGTGTAAAAATCTTAAGTCAATGGGTGTATTTCCAAAATGTGGGAGACGTGTCCCCCTGTCCCCCTAGGATTGACGCCCATCATGGGCGTAGATACTGGGGGATGGGGATATATCCCCCCAACATTTGACTAGGGGGATGGCCCATGTAATCACCCCCCCCCCCCCATGTTACAGTCTACAGATAGGTGTATGTTGGAAAGTACGTTTTATTCTTCATTTTCATAAGAAATTCTTCAATCTCTGCTTCATTTTCTATCACAAATGTTTCTCAAACTATCAGAATTTTAGAAAATCATTCGCAAACTATCAAAATTTTCGCGCGTTCCAACCTTACGTCAGTTTTATTCGTAGTATCAATATCTTCCGATAGAAACTTCTGGAGAAGCACAGAAGCAAAAAGTTGAAAGTTTACGAATTAGCAGGTAAAAGACTGGCTTATGGCAGTGGCAGTAGGCTTGTTGGACAATTGAAAGTGTCTACCTGATGTAAAGCATGAATGCAGGTTTTGTCATGGAAATCTTTTTCATGGAAATTTTCCGCACGCTTCTAGCCCATTCGTCACGGTTTGCACTCCATGTCATGACCATTACTTAGGTAATAATACATGAAACTATTCTGATCACAACACTTTCCTAAGAACAGAGATATACATTCTCAAAAATCTGTAGGCCCTCGCATCTGTATGGGATCTTTCAATCTAACATGTACAGTAGCATTATGTGGAAGGTTGAGAGTACGTATCTGCCGTTACACACTTTTCAAAATGTTTTACCAGGGAGGTGTTGGTAACACCTCCCTGGTTTTACCGAGCGCTTCGCGCGCAGCCATTATCGGTATAGATGTGTAAAAACTTTCCCGAAATAGAAGGCAGTAAAATAGACAAAAGGGAGGAGGCTTCAGGAGGTTTGTTGACAACGTATCTTTCTCTTAGTAGACAACATATTCTCCTCTTTTACCTTACCAAAAATTAGCATTCGCTAAATTATGTACATTTTACAGCCATATGGTGTCTATGGTGCCCCCAGTCACAAAAACCTGACGGCGCCATGCACTGACCTCAAGCCAACTTGCAGGTCTTGTAATGATCTCTGAATTCAAAATCCAGTTGTCTGGGATGATCCTAAAAGTTGATCCATGCCTTTTTAAGCTTAAAGGCAGTAGGCAGTCACGCCAAACAGAGTGGGTGTATCCTGTCACTCTAGTTCATGAATGGTCTATTTTGATCATGTGACAGTATTTTTGTTAGTGAATTGTGGAATCCAAGGAGAATTTCGCCTTGCTTTACCTATTGTTTGTAATAGTTATGTTCAAAACGTCTTCAGAGGTGCTTGTAATGCAATAAGAGGAGATTTGCAAGAGTTTGCTGATTTTTCAAAGAAAATTTTGGGGCGACTGCCTATTGCCTTTAACAGGACATTGTTGCTCTTGTACAATTTCAATGCAGTGCAGCTTATCAATGAGTTTTCTCAAAATAGCCTTTCCTAAATGTACAAGTATACCAATACCCAAGAAAATTATGTCTGAAATTCACCCCTTATAACAGTCTTCCTGGCACTTTTGAGACATTAAAACCCAGGAGCTTCCAGGGCTTCGCCCCCTGGACCCCCACCGGGGCTTTGCCCTGGACCCCACCAGGGGCCCTAAGGCTGGCCCGGACCCCACCCGGAATGGGCTTCGCGCTCGCCGTGCACGCTTCGCATGCACATCTTCTACATTTGCAATAAATTCACCCCATCCCCCCAAAGTTGAAAAGAAATCGACGCCCCTGACGCCCATGATCTCATAATGTCCGTTAATTTTATATACCGGTACCTTACAACGTGTAGTAAGGGGACCCTTACTCCAGATCCAGGTATGGATTGATATCTGGATATATCTGGCTAAATACAGTCTTTATATGGCCATATCAAGCCAGGTATACAGCCAGATTTAGATGCCTTGATACATTATATCAAGTTTTATATGGCCATTATCAAGCCAGATATAACTTGATGCAATGCAATTCCAGATATGCAAATAAAGTTTTATATGACCATATCAAGCCAGATATAACTTGATACAATGCCAGTCCAGATATGTAAATACAGTTTTATATGGCCATATCAAGCCAGATATAACTTGATACAATGCAATTCCAGATATGCAAATAAAGTTTTATATGGCCATATCAAGCCAGATATAACTTGATGCAATGCAATTCCAGATATGTAAATACAGTTTTATATGGCCATATCAAGCCAGATATAACTTGATACAATGCAATTCCAGATATGCAAATAAAGTTTTATATGGCCATATCAAGCCAGATATAACTTGATACAATGCAATTCCAGATATGCAAATAAAGTTTTATATGGCCATCAAGCCAGATATAACTTGATATGTTAGATATGCAAATGAGCATTTTGTTAGTTTGTTTTATTATTTATTTGATTTGATTCTTGGATTATGCTTGTTTCAAACTAAGACATGGTTTAAATACAGCATCACCTTCCCAGAAATTGCAGTTATTTAGTGGCTACACTTTTGTTAATACCGCAGTGCACTAAGTGAACTTAGGCAAATGATTTGCATATTTGGGCGGAGCTTGTATCTAAACCTACATTTTTCATGATTTAGGAAGTTGAAAGTAAAATATGCACTACACAGTAAACAAAATTTAGAGTCAAATACGTAATAAAGTTTAAAATAAGAAGCCCATATCACTGTGATTACATAAAAGAGGAAATTTCAAGGCATTTTTTCTGTTCACTGTTATGAAATAAGTTGAATTTATGTACTTAAGTCAATTCAACCCAATAGTTACATTAAATACTAATTCCTGGAGCACTTAAACATTGTTTGCAGGTTACTTACCTGGTTACTTACCAGGTTACTTACCTGCATTGTTTGGTTTTCGCCCCTGGCTCTTCGCCAGAGAGTCAGGGGACTTTTGGAAAAAAAAAAAAGGTTACTTACCTGGCGCAGGAGTATCCGTGATCACGACGGCGCAGGAGTATCCGTGATCACGACGGCGGAGCTCCAAAGTGGGACCTGTTCTATTCAGCCAGTCTAAAACGGGACCACTGTCGGGTGGTGTCAGTTAAGTCAAAGTTTTGTCCCTTGGGGACGTTGTTACTCCTTCGGGGAGCAGAACTCCTTCGGGAGTATTGTTTGGTTTTCGCCCCTGGCTCTTCGCCAGAGAGTCAGGGGACTTTTGGAAAAAAAGGTGTAAAGTTTGTCAGGGGACTTTTGGAAAAAAAAAAAAAAAGGTGTAAAGTTTGTCCCTTGGGGACGTTGTTACTCCTTCGGGGAGCAGAACTCCGGGAGTATTGTTTGGTTTTCGCCCCTGGCTCTTCGCCAGAGAGTAAGGGGACTTTTGGAAAAAAAAAAGTTAAGGGTGGTGTCAGTTAAGTCAAAGTTGGTCCCTTGGGGACGTTGTTACTCCTTCGGGGGGCAGAACTTCTTCGGGAGTATTGTTTGGTTTTCGCCCCTGGCTCTTCGCCAGAGAGTCAGGGGACTTTTGGAAAAAAAGTTGTTCAGAGTCTCCATGAGGAGTGTGGATTATAAGTCCTAACTATGATTCATATCTAGAGCAGATATGGTCCGGATACAATTTTATCTGTGCCATATAAAGGTTTGATCCAGATAGAACTTTATCTGGCCATATATGGTTTAGATCTGGTTCTGGTTTAGATCTGTGTTATATCTGCCTAACATTTATCTGATCTGATATAAATTCCATATCTGGTGCAGATATGGGTCATATATGGAAATATATTCTACTCATATAAGGACCATATCTGGTCCAGATAAAATTTTATCTGTTCCATATAAAGACTTGATCCAGATAAAACTTTATCTGGCCATATATGGCTTAGATCTGGTTCTGGCGTAGATCTGGGTTATATCTGCCCAATTTTTTTTATCTGGCCCAGATATAAATCCCATATCTGCAGCAGATATGGGCCAGATATGAAATCCATATCTGGCCCATATATGGAATTTCATATCTGGCCCACATCTGGATTTCGAGTAAGGGGAACTACCACCAAAGACCACAAAAAAGGGGTGGAATCTCCATGGGGAGTAGTAGTGATTTGCACGAACATATCTCTAATACTAAATATCCGGCAGAATTTTCTGCGCGCTCAGTTCACGTGTGCACTCGGGATAAGTGCATGGGCACGGTTTCAACATTTAGAGCCACCTTTTTGATCGATGGAAATGCAGAAAATCTCTTTGGTTCGAGTAAGGATTTTTATGGCGCTCAGAAACCACTAAATCACATCAGTACAAGGGCTGTTTTCCAAATTTTGCCTGACTGAGCCCGGACCCCCGTCCCCTTAGCCTTTGGTGCTGGTATGTGACGAGGAATCCCTTTCACCTCGAAGGCAGCATGAGTGGACTTTTTGTTCCGTCCAAAGCCCCAAGGAGCCTATTATGATCCGTCGTCCCCAAACCACTTTGAAGTTAACATAACATTTTCACCTACGTAAACGCAACTCAGAGTAATTAAACATTTGAAAAGGTATCTCTTTTGAAAAAGCAGAGTCACCTCCCCTGTCTCTTACCACGAACATTACAGCTCTTCACCGACCACCTGTTGCCGACATTCTGAATCGAAGTTACAAAGTGAGGGCGTCGTCAGCGAGCGAATCTGGCTCTGGAGAATCCTCGTGGAACCTCCCAGCTGCTCTGGCGAACACATCTGTTTCAACTCGATGACGTGCCGCGCATGTCTTACAACTTGTTTGATGCCAGATCGTCAACAACTATCCGCCTAGCTGGGCTGCACACATTCACTCGTCCCATGGTAATACAGTACGTGGTACTCAGTCATAAAACGTGATCATTACATTAGATACTAAGTTAAATATACTCTGGATAAACTTTGCATTGTGCCTCAATGGTATTAGTATACAATACAGAGGCTATTGCCTGCATCCTGGATTAACGTGGAGGCTGCTGGGTGGTAAAGCTACCGGCGTGAGAGTTTGTGGATTAAATTTTGGGTAAGTGTTTTTGTTTATGGCATACTTTTGAAGTCAGCTGAGATGTTGATGAGGACTTACAAACTTGAGTGGAATGTCAAGCTACTAGCTAGGCCTAGACCTAGCCTCAGTCCACCGCCCAGGCTAAACAAACACAAAAACGAATACACTTTCACAGGCTGAGACCTATCATAGTTGCTTGTAAATTTAGATCTTGGGCCTAGATGATATAAGCTAAGCACTGTCGTCGGCAGCATTGGATTACATTACGTGAAATTTTCTTGGAATACTGAATAGAGATTACACTTGTCATTTGTGTTCAGGTTTGTAATCGTGCCTATGAATCATACCTACGTGTTTTCATATCCCCTGTTGAGTTTGGTAACTAACGCAGGCCTAGTGTGCAAACAAGTTACCTTGAATCTTTACCACACTGGAAGTGACCGCACATTGTTAGCTTTTTTTCAGTCTTGGGTATTGGAGAGTGTGGTGTGGGAACAATAATCGTTGTCTTGTTTCATTATATCTGCTGACCAGCCATTTGGTGGTAGTTTACTGATGTTAGGCCTAATTCAATAATTGTGAAGTTTCTTTTTCCAGGGCAGGCTTTTTTAAAACTGTGTAATGTTAGGACTAATTACCAAGTTGGTATGTATCACAGGTTTAGGCTACTGTAAAACTGGCTTTGGTCACTTGTTGAGTAGGCTATGCCTATTACTGTAGCCTATACAAGTGCAGAGAAAAATGGTTTCCTCCTGGCCTCAAGCAATTACCAAGAAACTTAGGTCATCCTACACACTGACAACTTGCTTGATTTAAAAGTCTGGAAGAAGCAAGTGTGTATGAACCACCACTCTTGATGTTGAACATCACCTATCCTAGCTGGATGCGTGGATGCGATGCTACACTGTTAATGCACTTATCAATTAAATGATGCGCCCCACTAAACCCGGCATTGTCAGTCAAATGTGGGGCATTGACCAATGACAATGTGATGCACATATCGATCATTGGACCACTATTGTCAGCCGTCAGCATGACTGAGGTGTGAGTCACTTTACCTCAATTGTCTGTCACTGTTGTGACCAAGGATTGGAGCATTGAGTCAATTGTTACACTTTGTACATGGATACCAATTGTAATTCTCATTTTTTCTGTCTATCAATGGTGACCCACATGTCAGTCAAAGTTGCAAATTGTGGATCAATTTTGTGGCCGAGGTGCAGATGCGATGTGACACTGACTGTTAATGCACCTATCAATTAAATGATGCACCCCACTAAACCCGGCATTGTCAGTCAAATGTGGGGCATTGACCAATGACAATGTAATGCACATATCCATCATTGAACCACTATTGTCAGCCATCAACATGACTGAGGGGTGAGTCACTTTACCTCAATTGTCTGTCACTGATGTGACCAAGGAGTGGATCATTGTGAGTCAATTGTTACACTTTGTACATGGATACCAATTGTAAATCTCAATTTTTCTGTCAATCAATGGTGACCCACATGTCAGTCAAAGTTGCAAATTGTGGATCAATTTTGTAGCCAAGGTGTGAGCCATTTTACATCAAGTTGTCAGTCACAAAAGTGACTGAGGGGCAAATCTTTGTTCAGATTTGTCAACACTGTTGTGGACAATGACTGACCATGTCTGGGGGTAGTAGGGTGCGTCATTCAATTGATTAGTGCATAACTGTTTATCCAGGCTTGCAACCCCAACTTTGACTCCGCATCTGCACATCCTCACAGTCACCCAGGGATGCCTGGAATGGACTTGAAAAAATTTTCAAAAATTTTCAACATATACCAACACGTTATTATGGACTACCGATTTTTCCAAATTCTGACTGAGCATGATCCACGCATCCATTCCTGGGGATTCCTGGGGATGCTTGGAATTGAGTAAGAAAAACTTTCAAAAAGTTTCATTTCGACTCCGCATCCGAACATCTGCGCATCCACCCAAAAATACTTCCAGTGGACTTAGAAAAAAAATTACACATTAAGTTCTCACGAACGAAGATATTCAGGATCAACTATGTGTTGTTCTCAAAAGGCATTTTCCCAGACTTCGACTAGTGTTGAGCGACATATAGAAAATTATCGTTATCTCAATAGTTTCTTTTTATCGCGATACGATAACAAGAATTCAAAAATGATGATAAATTCTTGAAAAAAAATGAAAAATTTGCCTTGTATTAAATGCATTATTTCTTCTCATTGCTGTCTCAAAAATGTTTTTTTATTGAAGACATTCTTTTTTTTTGCATTGAACTGATGAAAAATCAATGAAAGTTCATCGTTGAATATTTTAACATGCATGAGCATGGAAGCAAACTTCAAGGGGAATTATCTTTTTGAAAATTGTCGCGGATATCGAATTATTGCAATACATTTTGTTCTGTTATCGCGATGGTAAAAAAGTCAATAACGCCCAACACTAACTCCGACTTCGCTTCCACTCATCCGGATGCTCAGATAAAACCCTCGAGTGGCCCTGTATTCTATAATTATGCCTACGAACCTATGGAAAACAGTTGACATAACAAAACAAGTCAAAGGGCGTAGGAGGGTTAAAGCTAGTCTGCAGTGTGCAGACCTAGTATTTGGGTCACTTTGGGGCTTGCAGTATCGCCATTGGCAAAATTGGGCACCTTCAAAAATTTTAAATGGTCTAGATCTTTCTCAAATTCATGTAACTCCTAGGTAATAACATAACACAATAAAGAGCAAACCAGGGCAAAAGCCCCGTAAAGAGCAAAGGAGGGCAAAAGCCCCATAAGATGCCCATAATTGACCTCTACGGGGTCATGTATGTATATGTTTAAGACCCTTCATTCTAAGAATATTTTCACTAAGTGTCCAGAAAGAGACCAGAAAGTTTGATTTAAACAAACGATCCTGTTTTGCTTTTTAAACATTCTATGCAACTGCTAAATCTTGTTACTAGGACGTTCACACCATTGTATGCTAAATAGCATGCATTGATGTTTAATTTTGTGACATAGTCCATAGCAGTAGTTACGCTGACACACGCACATACACGTGACATAGCAACAATCATTGCAGAAACGCATGCAGACGATGTCATTCTCTCAGTAGCATGTGGGAAAAACTTTGTACAGCCATAGCCTAGGCCTAGTTCAGGGAACAAAGTGTACTTGAGAACGAGGCCTAGGTACCCTAGGCTAGGCTAAAGCCCCATAACTGAGATGCCTTGCAGTCCAGATCCAAAACAGAACTCATACCAAACCAAAACCCCAACAAAGCCCAGAACAATGAGATTCTACCCATAGTCAAAATAGAATTTACCAATGTTTATCTTGCAGCAGTGGACTGAAGTGGAATTACTGTAACAACCCAATCAGGCAGACTATTCTACTCTATGAGAGAAGCTAAACTTTCTAATGTCAAGCCAACAGAAACTCTTCACCAACTTCTTACAATGGCCTTGAAGACGAGAATTAGCCCACACATTTAAGTAAAGTTACAATTAGAGAAATTTTCCTACCAGAAAGGAATTTGAAAACCTGCAGCATATCCTCCTAATCCTTCTTAACTCAAAGAGTAGTAAGGCCAAGGCATTTGGGACTATAATGATAAGGGAGATTACACACTATATTTTAAACAATGACAAATTTAGATCCTGTGATTAATAATCTGTTGGAATTATTTGTATATTTTAGTGCTCTAAAGATACCTAGAGGCCTATTCAAAGTTGGACATTGAGATTTCTCATTTGCTATGCAGGGATTGTGATGAGTTGTTTAGTAAGGTTGGGAGATATATCAAAAATTATTATCATCACCCTAATTTTTGGACAAGGTAATGGGATGATTAAAATTAAATATGATCATAAATTCTTGTGGAAAGATGTGAATAATTTGCCTTGTGTAGTTTCTTTTTATTGCTGTCTCAATACATTTTGTTTTTTTCCATTTACGGAAATCCTTTTCTACATCGAACTGATGTAAATTCAATGAAAGTTTGTCATTTCTGTTAACATTTTTCCATCAAGGAGAGTGGGAATGAATTTGCAGTAAATAATTGTGTGTATGGTGTACTGTATGTCCTTAATGCATTCAAACATCAATATGTTAGGCCCACTGATATACGAACAGTATCGAACAGATATTTACGTGTGTGTACGGATACATACAGTGCATGCATGCAGTACATACTGCTGTATGAAACTACAAGACTTCAAAATACAAACACATGTGAGCCACACTTTGTGTTTTATGTATAAATGGTAGGATGGTGTGATATAGCCAAATTGCTGCACTGAAATATTATGGGCTTCGAAGCTTTCCCTTTGACTGTTCATTATGTTAGAGATGTGGGCTACTGTATGATACACTTTGTTTAAACTTCCAAAAAAAAGTGAAGCAAGTGGTAAGATAGGTCAACATTTGTTGAATATTTTGGGGAATTTTCACTGTTTTTAACACTTTCAAAGCTTTTGACATCAAAGAGGCGGGTATAGCATAAGTTACTACTGTAGTTATTGAACAGGACTGTACTATGTTAACAGTAAATGCTACTTAGTAACATGGTCCTTGTTCTGCCTACACAAAATTTCAATTCATTAGCTGGTCTACCCATAAACCAGTATTCCTGACAGCTTCAAAAATCCCCTGATGCCTTCCCCAAGGGGGGCATGGCCCCCTTCCTTCCCCTCCTGGTGCCACCCTGGGCTTTGATTAGTAGGTCGGCATTGCCAACACTTTAAGAGCAGGTATAAAACTTAAACCAATCGTTTACTTGAAATAAATCAAGGAAGTTGGTCCCTCGTAAAGAATGGACCTCATGCAATGCAAGTGAGCTGCAGAAGGCAGATAGACTAATTTTTTTTCACAGTAATCTGAAAAGGTTCCAGAAGTTAACTGATATGACCAGATATAAAAACATGTTCATGGGAATACAAAAAAACCTATTTGATATACTCTCATACACATCACCAAGAATCCACCTATACAATATATACTTATTTCCCAGACAACTGGCTGTGCTATGGCAGTGGCAATACCCCCCTACAGTAGTCCTACTGTATGTGTAGCAAACATCCAAATCCAGTGTAAGGGCCTGTTCATACTCCAGTGTATGGTGCTTTATTAAAAGCTATGAAATTTGAACACTGTTCAACCCTGAACTATGTCCGTGATTGGCCCTATTGTACGTATATGTAGTGCCAGGCAAATCCTTATAACCAAGGCTTTAGCCAGAGAGCAGTCTGGGCCGTTTGGACTCCCTGAATCCTAGGTTTATTCCTATGTATAGTACATTTTAATGCAAGAATTAGCTGTTTGGACTCCCTGAGCTCACCATCTTGGCTAAAGCCCTGCTTATAACATCCAAATCTAGTGTAAGGGCCGGTTCAGACTCCAGTAAAGTGCTATAAAGCTAGTTGAACACTGTTCAACTCTGGGCTATGTCCGTGATTGGCCTGGAAGAGCAAGGGATGAACATATATATATGGTTGTTACAGCTTTATATGTGAAAATTTGGGAGTGTGAACTGGCCTTTTAAAGTCATATAGACATGTCAAGAAATATCTACAGTATTGTATGCAGGAGACAGATTTCTACATGACTTTGGCAGAGTAAACATTCCTTCAAAGTGGTATCTTCTTCCAGTAACACTCCCTGCATAAAGGGCTAATTACACCCCACTTCTGATTAGTACCTGTGCATACCCTTCAGCCAGAAGGCGTGCTGTTTATAATAATCAGTACTTATATGTGTGGAGGTACGTATTGCACATGGCATAGTCATTGCTGTAGCCTGAAAGTAAAAAGCTGTGCTAGTACTGTACGAGTTTAGTGTACTGTGGTACCCCTTTTCATGAATGGCTCTTGAGAATCATGAGACAATATTTTTCTCACTGAATTGTGAAATTCCTTGAGTAACTCCATGGTTTACCTTCAAAATGCAATATTTTTGTGCTGAAATATCATGAAAGATACTTGGAAAGTAAATTTAAGAGGATGTGTGAGATTTAGCTGTTTTTTTCAAAATAGGTTTTGGGGGACTGGTTATGCCCTTTGATGATGTAAAGGTACAGTATGCATTGGCATTGATCACAGAATAGAGACAAACATTGTGACTTTAGGTACCTGGGTATTCTACAGTAACTGTGAATATGTGATTTTCCTATGATTGTTATGATTGTTTATTGTCAAAATGTTTAAATTTAATAGCTTTTACATCCTTTGAAAGCCTTGTTTAAAAGTTGGGCAACTTTAACATGGGCAACTTTAACATGCAGTCTAAACTTGGTTGGTAATCAGTGTTTCCAAGAATATATACATGTACAGTACTGTAGTGTACTGTGCATTAACCATGTTTGTGTACTGTACTCACTTTACAGCACAATTTACTACTTCCATTATCTTGCCAAACCAATAAGGATCTTAACAGGATTTGAAGTTTCATTACATTGTTTCATTTCTTTGTAACCTGGCAATGGAAATTTTGAGGTCTTTGTCATCGTCGCTATGGAGAAAAATCTCATTTTCTTTGTGAAAAATTACAAAAATTTTCACTATTTAGTATTAAGCATCATTCATTTGTTAATAAGTATGTAAAGCTTGAACTTATGGTGTGTGTACTGTATGTGAATTGGGCAGACATACCACTTCCGCTGCTCCAGTCCACCCATCTAGTTAGTTGATTGGTACTAGCTATGGGTGGGGTAGGGATTTGTTGTTCAGCAATGGATTGGGGTCCCATTCTGGAGGTATGTGACTCAGTCAGTCTGTTTCATGTCCATTGTCCTGGAGCTTTCAGAAAAGAACTGGCCTTACAGTATGAGTTCTAAGGGCTCAGAAGGATACATTCACCCAGATTTGAAGTTGACAAGCTTGGCAGCTGATGTCTCAGAGAAAGATTTGATATGCCTTTTAACATGGATATTTAATACTGATGGCATAGGTGCACTGTTTGCATCAAGATTTATCCATGTGCCCCTGGAATTGAATGCATAAAAATTCACATTGGTCACATTTGAACTGAGCTACAGAGAATGAAAAACATCCAAAATGGTTTTTGCTTCTCTTTGATGGCAGTGTCTTAGACAGTTTTGACAAATAAATTGCTCCTCATGGGAAATAAAAATCTGCCTGACTATGAAAACGTCACATCTGTATGGATCATTGTCAGTGTGCAGTACTGTACAATACTGCTACTGTAGTAGGCTACAACACCATGTTCAGGTTAATGGGTGGAAATTTCTGATACTACCCTGACAGATAAAATTCTGGCTATGCCACTGACTGTGATGCTGTTTTTGAGATGCACGTAATTTTGGATTGGACTTGAAGAAGAAAATGAGCTTCCTGTACATTCCAGAAGATGAGTTCACTAGAAAAAGATGGATGCTTTGGAAGACATTTAAATTGAACAATGAGATGGGAACAAGAAATACTTGCTACATGTTGCCATATGCACACACAACCATCAACATTTAAACGCAATGTTGAACATTGGGATGTCAATAAATTATGACATATTGCTTGCTATCAGACTTCAGGGTTGGGCGATATTGACTTTCTATCATCATGATAATAAAACAAAAAAATATCACGATAATTCATTAATCTCGATAATTTTCGGAAGGCAATTTCCATGTGAGTTCCATGCTCATATTGAAATATTCAGGGTTAAGGAAAATCATTGAATCTGTTCCCCTTTGTCACCATCTTGTGAACCCTGTGGTATTTACAGGATGGAAAATACATATTTAAATATTGGGGCCACACCCATGCACCCCTAGCCTGTATTATTTCTTCCCAGTTTAGACTGTAATCGTAACCAAAGATTGACAGAATGAACTCTAAAGGCAGAAATACTTTGTAGCCCGTGCAATACTTCAATGCAATTACTTGGCTACTTTACACCATCCTACCGTGTATTACGTTACATAAACACAGGGTGTAGGTTCACATATGTTCGTTTTTAAGTGCATCGGCAAGTGCATAGCCTTATGTATCCATGGGTGTTTGTTGCATACAGTTACGGACCTACACATGCAATTGAATTTGCTGTGCTTCCACCATGCGTATAATTGAACTACGTACAGGACACAGATATGGCCTGAGGTATTGGTGTTTGTGTAGAGTACATTATGGATGTGGACCAAATGTACGGTGTCATTGTTTCGTGTTCTCCTCAATGGAAACATGTGGAGAGACATGACGAGCTTCCATCGATTTTATATCAGTTCTATATAATAGAAGAATGCCTTCAATAAGAGAAATATTTGGGAGACAGCTAAATGAAGAAAGAAAACAAGGGGCACATTATGTCACATTTTTGACTACTTATTAACGTATCATCTCGCAAAAAAATTATCGCGATAATGATCATTTTTGATATATTGCCCAGCCTTATCAGACACTGTAAATTATGAAATTTTTTTCTTGACCTCACCATCATAAAAAAATTTCATTTTCATTTTTCTCTGTAACAAATAGGTAAAAGTTACATTAGGCATTCATTCTGTTATGGTGGTTTACACAGCTTGTAGCAAGACATCGAAGAATGCTACTGTACATACTTAGTCAGGCTTTCAGCCATACAGTCTGCAAGTGCTTTAAATTTATTTCAGGAAATTGTGTCGAAAGTCAGGAAATTAAAGTCATGATGAATAGGCTTCATCACTGTGAATTTGTGAGCTTTTTTGTGACAACAAAACTGTCTTTTAATCAGAGTGCTTTGCAGGAGTATGCAAGATTTTTTTTATTGTGGTACTGTGTTTTCTGACAAGTAGGATAATTGTGTATTATCGAGGTGTCAAGTCAAATGCGACCACCATTTTGTAATTTGGATGGAAAAGCACAATTTGTGAGTACCTGTGCATCAAGAGGAAATTTGTTATTGGTGATGTCTAAATTCATAAAGTGGGAATCTGAGAGGTTCCTTGCTGAAAAATTTTATATAATGGTGTTCAGAGGCAAATTGAGTTTCCTGTCCTTAGAAGCATACAGTACAGTAAAAAAGATGTGAGCAAATTGACTTGCTTCCCAGGAAACCAGACTACTTTTCAGCCCATGATGTCAGATATACTTTCACATTATAAAAGATAGTGAAACCCTACCCCTACAGTTACTGTAAAAATTTCTGAAGATAATGTGTATATGACTTAACTTCAATATTATTAAAAAAAGAAAACTGAGTTTTCAACATTTGTACTGTACATACCAACTCCAGCCTTCACAGTACATTCCTGTGCTGCACTGCTGAGATACAACACTATTATTACTATTTGTTTACTTTGGTGTACATGAAACCTCAAAGTGACCAATCTTATGTAATCATGGATGGGAGTGTAGAGTACTAACAGTAGTACTGTGAATTCAGTTTCTTTACAATTTTTTTTTACAAAAATAATTTTACTTTTTTTCTGCCTTCCTCAGAGCAAAGACGAAAATACATGTGCATACACAAGCTCTGTGCTTACTCTTCAGTGAATCTGAGAATATGTTATCTGGATTAGCACCTCTTTTGCACAAGACACAAGCTAATCTAATTGCTAATTGTTAATTCATAATCCAAGGGTTTCAGTTATTAAAAAGAAAAAAATGTCATGCAAGACTATGATCCTACAGTAATTGTAACAGTATAATTATGCAAGGAAGCAGTCACATCGGTATTATGTTAATCAACTCTTTGATGAGGTGGGAGGGGAGAGGGTTCTGACTCCTCCCCCTCCTGTCCCCGAGGGGAGGGGGTTCTGACTCCACCCCCTCCTGTCCCATGAACTCTGTTGTAGTGCTTGGACTGCTTGACTTCAAGCCTTTTCAGGATTTGCATACAAGTTTAATAACAAAATACAAAGGAGTACAGTATGCTAACAAGGGAAATAATTTCCTAAGTGCTTGGTTTGTGTGCGCATCTGGAAAACATGGCATAGCATTTATTTTCACTGTGTTGTGGTTTATGATTCATTGAACCATTTTAAAATGAGGTTATTTTCTCGTTTAATCACTTAAGCCTAACAGAACCCCCTCCAACTGTTAAATTATATCTTTCGTACATTGGAAGATACAGGAAATAATTTGAAAAGAAGGATTGCTTTGTAATGCTAGCTCAGGTTGTATCCAAGTGAGAAACTAATCATGAATAAAAATAAAAAACAAAAAATCCTGAACTATTTTTCACCTTGAAAATGAACCATTCTGAATTTAAGCATGCAATTGGGAATTTAAAAGTGACAAGAAAATCTGCAGGAAAGTAAAAGTGCTTGAAATAATAAGTACTGTATTTTCTTTTTAAGTGGCTCATTGAGTTGATATTGAATATTTTGGGATGAGCTTGAAGGAAATCATTGCATGACAATGCTTCTAGTTAGCCTCATCGGTCATTCATCACTTTCCATAGTTTCCAAAAAATGTGAAAAGTTGTAGTTTTTGTGGACTTAAGAGCTTGTACTGATAGTTTGCGATGCTTGTCCAAGCTCTTGAGAGACCAGCCTCTCTTGAATGATATACAACAGAAGCCTTGCTAACAACAGCTGTTTGTGAGAAAAGTTGCAAGCCTGTCAGTCAAGTTGGGATAAGCTTTACTCATTGGTTGTCTGTGAACCAGGGGTCACATATGATTAATAAATTGTTAGAAGTGTCTGGTCACAAATTTGTAATTAATGATTTCTATCATTAATTATCATATCATGGCTGTTAATTTGTGTGATAAATGTGCAGAATCTCTTAGTTTGACCTTTACCATCAAGATGCCAGTAAAACTCGACAGGTTTGATGAAAATTTACAAAATTCATGAGCCAAATCAATAAGCCCCTTTAAACATGAGTTTGTCCTCTGTCATGTTTGCAAGGCAGTTGAAGATTCCCATCATGTTCTTGTGTTCTGATGTGTAGAAAAGTTCATGCATTGTACGTTAAAGGAGTTTGAACATGAAATTATACCAGCAAGAAACATAGTCACCCATCAATTTTTGTACAGTAGTGGATTGGAATCTGTAGTACTGTACATTATCTTGCCAGAAACTGAAGTATACAAAATCCATAAGCTGTTTTAATGATACTCTGTGCATTATTCCCACTGGATTTAGTTTTTATAATATTGAGTGACCTGTTTGCTTGGAAGATTTTTCATGATTTTTTATATTAAACAGTTTTCTCAAACCTGGGGAATGGGGCAGTGGCCTGCATGAGTTACTGTAAGAGGGAGATGCTACTGTACTGTACTCTAACCCATACAATCTCTCCTTATGGCAGTGACATCACGGGATTGTGTAGATGTCAGGGTTGTAGCTACGGTGGGCGGCGCTGGGCAGGCCCGCCCGGGACTGGTTATTTGCGCCCAGTGCTCAAGATCGATTAGAGTCTAACCTGTGTTTCTGTTGTTGGCAACTAGCAGTCTTCCAACTGGATATGGCCGTTATTTATATCCAAAAAATTGTCCAACTTTGCAGGTTTTTCCATAGCAATCCTAGCATGCGTTATCCTAGTTCTTGACCATGACTTCATGCTATTTACACTTAAATTTCTTTACTCACGTGATACGGAGTAGACCTGTAGGACCAGGTACCGTGAATGCAGTACATACACGTACACACGTTCCTGTGCATGCAAGGACGTTGCTAGCATCCTAAAGGCTTATAGTCTTATTATGCTGTACTATGCGCACACTACTGTAGTTCATACTCAAATTTCTAGCCCTGCATTCCATCATCGATCATCATCATTCATCACATCTACACAAGATCCCAGTAGGCGTACGTGAACGTACAGTACATGCATAATCTTATCTCACACATGATGGCCTAGCTGGTAGCCTACCATTCGAATTTTGTGAAAAGTTAACAGTGATATCTATGTAAATGAACGTTGACATGACATTGTGTGAAACAGTGTACCACTTTTAGTATGGCACACACTTGTTTTTTGAAGTGGGAGCTCTAACGGAGGATTTTTTCTGTACATACAGCGAATGCTCTACCGGCCCTGCATCGGTTGGCTAATGGACAGTACGAAGCCCCGCATGATCGTTGCAGGTTAATTATGTTCTGAGTTTTGAACTGAAAAGAGCACACAGCACACTTGAAATCCACTTTTAAAAGTCTTATACCATACATTTTATTGTTAAATTTTATCATGATTAAAGTAAAACATAGAGAACCTCATGACAGGAGTAACATCAAAACTCCTGGGTTTAGCATAGTGAAAACCTTACATATAAAGAGGACACACAAAAAAAAAACACAAGAAAGTTTGTTTTTGTCATTTATTTTTTTTTAAAAATACAAACACTAACTACCTCTAGGGGCTTACTTTTACACTCTGAAAATGCTAAAACCCAGGAGCTTCCAGGGCGCTGCTCCCTGGACCCCACCAGGGCATTGCCCCTAGACCCCACCAGGGCCCTAAGGCGGGCCCCTGGACCCTACCCGAAGAGGTGCTTGCCAGCTTGCTGTGCTCGCTCCAGTACTCCTGGAGCCCACCACTAAAACTGGGCTAGCTACAACCCTGGTAGACATGAAGGGTGAGAACAAACTTACTCCTTCCCTATCAGTTAAAGGCACCTGGAAATCATTTTGGGAACCCCCTTTTGGAGTCCTGGCACAGGAGCCCTGTCTGTGCCCCTGGCCTTCCTCCAAGCAATGATACATGGCCTCTGCCTTGATAAAGACTTGAAATTCAGAAATTTCTTTGGCAAAATGCAAGACATGATTAATTCTTGTACTCCTTTTTGCCTTATTTGAAGAAATTCAAAGGCAAATGTTTGTTGTTTTGTAGCAGGTTCCCATCCTCCCATTAGGAACTAAAGTTGCTGTTACTGTACATTCAATTCCTAAAGGAAAATGAAAGTGTGTCCATATAGTACCATAATGTCCATGTGGGCATCAATAAGTTGGTTGAGTATAGGCAATAGCTTAGGCTAAATGCTGGAGGCAGTGCAAAGCCTCAGATACTGTATGTTAGGTTAGTAAATATATGCTACAATGCAAGATTCAGCTTTGGTTAGCACAAACCAGTGGCTATGGCAATGTGTTAGTGATCCCAAGTCATATTTCTTGACAGAAAAATCCAGACTATGATGTGAGGGTGGGTCATCCTATGACTGAATGATTTTACATATTATCAGTGATACATGTACAAGAAATTAGATGTGTTGTGTACATACATAGGCTATACAGTTATAGCAGTGCAAATTTCATCCATATTACCTCTTTGTGTACATGTTAACCTATCCATAATATTGGTCCACAGAAACACCCTCAGATTCCCCTTTCACCCCTACCAAAGCTCCATCCCCATGGGACCATCTCACATGACAGGAAGCAACCAGTGTGTGTCATCAATTCTTTCTCTCCTTTGGCCTAAGCCCTGCCTAGTTCCGCAGACTAACTTTATGCATGGGCAAGGTGATTTCAGGGAGAAGACTAGAAGTGGAGAGGTGTGCAGATTTTGGAGTTAGATGGAATTAAACAGAATTTCAGTGGAGTCAATTTGGTGCACAGAATCCAGGAGCTGGGGAGGGGTGGGATGGGGGAGGGGAGGGAGGAGGGGGGAGGGAAGACTTAAGATCGTCGAGCCAATTTCAGTAAAAGTTGTTGAAGGTGGTATGAGAAGTGGAGGTTTGTTAAAGTAGATGTGAAAGGACTATTTGGAGTAAGCTGCAAGGTATTGAAGAATTTGTTTAGATCAATAGATGATAGATTTTAAGATGTATAAGCTTCATGTGGTGTGTGTTGAAAATGTAGGTAGAGAGCAGTGTTGAAGAGGTGTGAATTGTGGTGTGGGGGAATGGTGAGCGGGGTGGAACAGATGTGATGGTTGAGATCAATTCTTTGTAGACCTCTTATGTTACCTTTTCCATATATGTAAGGCACAGAAAACTTGGGAGCATAGTGCTGTTGACTGAGAGTACTGAATTGTTTTGTTTTCTTTGGTCCAGTGTCTCTGTGGGCCAATGATTCAGTAATGCATTCTTTACCAGGTTACATGGAAACTTGCACATACTGTACTCAAAGTGCACATAGGCCATGTGCCTAGGAGTGAAAGGTGATATATCATGGAATTGTTAAGTAACTTAAATGAACTCACGTTAACCACTTCCTGTGGTCTTGTTTTCCCTTTGTATTATATCTCAGTAAACAGTGTAATATTCAGTGTACATCAGGTCAGTTTTGTGCTAAACATCGAAGCACATACTTCTTGCTTCAAGCATGAAAGTACTTGAAGTCAGATCCACCTCGTATACAAACAGATCAATACCAAGATGGTACTGTATTAAAAGTACATCATTCTGCAAGCTTATCTTTGTCTGTGTCTGTCTTAATTATTTTGGTCACCATTGTGACACAGTGATTTAGTGTGGTCAGTTTACTAGTGTGACATTCAAAATGGTTGGACCTTGTATAGGGTCCATAGGGGTGGGAAAATGGCACATAAATACCACAACTGTACTGAAATCCAGAATCTGCTCCTCCTTTTGGTAAAATTGAAGTAAGAAATTGTACCTCAAAACAAACATTTTGCTCCTCTTTCCTACATAAAAGGCCAGGGCACACTGCCTCATCCTGACGCATTTCATCCTGGCTGCTCGTCAATGATGAGTTGTTAATAGTCGTGGCCACCTAGTTGTGAAGTAGTCCAGTTGAAGTCAGGTCCTGTGTTTGCTGCCCACTGCCCAAACCCTAGTGTGACTCGATTGACTCTTGTTTGTTACCCAGCCCATTGGGCCATCATTTTGACTGCCTACAAACATCACCAGATTCCACAGTGCCGTTTTGTTGGCTGTCCAGGAAATCAGTGGGGTTGGTGACAGCTGCAAAGGGGTGACACCAGCTGGGGGGCCATGGCCCCCATTGGGGAAGGTTGGCTCCCCCGTCGGGGAAATTTTCCAGTTTCGTCAGGGAGCCTTAATCTGTAAGATAAAGTATGAAGTCCCAATGACCTTCAGTCGCCCCAATGATCTGCTTGATTTTGCTCATAGGAAGAGCAGATTCTTCAATAAAGAGCCCAAATTTTCCTTACAAAAAACCCAAATTTTTCAATTTTCTTCCATAAAAATCTAAATTTTTCAAATTTTCTTCAATAAAACTTCCAAATTTTCAAGTTTTGTAAAAACAGCCAAAAATTTTGAGTTTTAGTCCTTTTGGCCCTTGTCAGGGCTTCTGGCTGCTGACCCCAGCTTCAGGGAGCTTGGCCCCCCTGTCGGGCCAATCCTGGCACCACCCCTGCAGCTGCATACAACTTGACTCGATCAACTGTGAAACAACCACCCCTGACCCCAGAACGGGTATGGTATCAAACTTGTTTGGAGTGCTGAATTTGGTCACATTGAAGACCCACTGTTGGATAGCAGTCAATGTGGAGCACATCACACCACCCCAGGGCACATTACACCACCCCAACTGCAACTATGGCCAATGATTTTCTGTGATTGCGGAAAAACATGGAAAAAAAAAGGAATTTACTTTTCTGCACAGAATTTCACAGAATTTGGCAAAAATTATCAAGCTCAAAGCACATGTCAATTTTTGACAAGAAACTGAGTTACAGTATATTTCTATTTCTATTTTAACTAGATGTCAAATGAATACCTGCATATACAGTACCAAAGACATACGCAGACATTTTACCATCTAAAATGGTGCAAATTAACCTTGAAACCATCAAAACACCTTGAAGTTACTATCAGACAACAAGCAGGATGTTTTATACGGAAATTGGCAACATTTTGCTGGTATAGTCTTCAGTTTGCCTATGCTATAGTGTGTTAGACTAGATCGTTTGTGTGTTACAAGTGTGTGCTACCTTCAGGATCGTAACTAGACAAGTTTAGGACTTGTTTTTGCCATAATTACTCCAAAATCCAAAAATTTATGGAAAGGGGTTATGCTTGAAACGGAATTTTGCAAAATTTGAAAAGTTAAAACGGAATTTTGTGATTTGTGAAGCAGAAAATCATTGGCCCTTTGCAACCCAATTGGTTTTTAGACATGTCACGATGTTTGTGCAGTGTGGATTGGCTTCAAGTCTGCTCTCATATGTATTTAGTCTAAGAATTGGTACAAGGGGGAAGAGGGTGAAAGGATGAGTTTAAGCACAAATTTGTGTTTTTGTACATGTGACAGAGGAACTACTGTACTGTTATT
This sequence comes from Holothuria leucospilota, assembly GCA_029531755.1. Classification (NCBI taxonomy): domain Eukaryota; kingdom Metazoa; phylum Echinodermata; class Holothuroidea; order Aspidochirotida; family Holothuriidae; genus Holothuria; species Holothuria leucospilota. Next base: position 4,948,477 of record CM055980.1, on the reverse strand, counting down.
GATATTCTGGTGAAATTTGAACAAATTCTATTCTGTGGTTCTGAGATATGGTACTACATTTTCTCTTGCCTAAAGTTAACTTTGGTTTGAGATGGTGATAATAGTTATGTGCTAATTAGGACTATGTCATAAATCACAACTAGGAATGAAGTGCATTTTTCCGGAATGCTTAAAATCATAAATACCATCGTAAGATATCAAAACTATAAAATGGAAGCTTAAACCCATCTTTGATTTAAGGAGGTACAGAAAATATTCAATCCTTGAAAATCATGATTTATGTATGTAGAAGGATTGTAAATTCAAATGGAGAAAGCTTCAAAAAAAAAAAAACTCCTTATTCCATTTCATGAGGGGTGGTGGTAACAGGTACTGTATAGGGGCAAGAGTGGAGTAGGCTGACATTTTGTGGGGGCATGATTAATTAATGGATTCTTGCAGGAAATGTGAGCAGTTAACTTTGTATTCATTTTAACAATACTTAAATAACTGAATGAAGTTATCCCATACAATCCAAACCAGGGATTCCGCCAGAAATGCAAAAAAGGGGGGGATTAATTGCTCCTAAACCCCTAGTCCAAATTGATGCTGTCCCTGAGTAAAGTTACAAGTGGGTTCAGGGGGACAAAAGCTTGCTTCAAGACCCCTATAAGGTGCATTTTGAAGGGTTTTAAAGGCCATTTACTTATGAAAGTCCAAACATTGCTGCAAAGGTGTCCTCTTTGTAAGTAAGAAACCAAGATATGGACAATTTTTTTAATTTTTATGGAAATGAAAAGGGGGGGATTTTACCCACCTTCTTCTGGAAAGGGGGGGATAAATCCCCCCTTTGGCGGAAACCCTGCAAACTTAGTATACGTCTCTTGAGTCTTTTGTTTGTTTGGGTACTTCAAATTGTGAACAATATTCTCAATATCTCCAAAATTCATGTGTCTACATGAAATTTGTGTAAAAAAAAAAGAAAATGGAACTTTGCATTTGAGTATTGAACTGGTTTTCATTTTTAAACATAATACTATGTATACTCTGTATCTGTGTCTTTGGAACTATTCTTTGTTATAGGGACCACTTTGTGTGGAATTGGCCATTTGCTGTGTGAGGAGCAGCTTAATCTCAATCAGCACAGTACAGTTTGTGATAACAAGTACCGTACAGGATTGTAAGGAGCCATTGCATACTCAGTACTGCAAAATAGTTATGAATTGGAAGTAGGGCATGAAGGTTAATCCAATGCCATAGAATCTTATCTCAACCCACTGAACCAAAAGCATATAAGTTTGATAAATTTTTGGCCTCCAGTTGACCTTACTTCAGTACTCATGTTTGAACTAACTGTACAAACTTCAAATGAGCATATCCCTCATGGAACTCAAACTGTCCTATTTACAGCCCTTGAGGCTGTAGCAGGTTGCGAATTTATCATTTAGGAAGTGAACAATTGCACTTGATTCATTGTGAAGAAGGCTTTTGATTTATAGTTACAGTTGCATTGTTGGTTAAGAGCAAATTATGTGAGATGACCTTTGACTTGTTTGACTTCTTGCCTCCCTCACGTACTGCACAGTCTGGGATTCAAGGATTACATATGCCCATTGCGGTGCTCAGTGTAATGTTCAATTGTGTAAGGTAGTGTTGCCAGCTGATATATAGGTGAAGGAAGTGGGGGCTGCGGACAGCCAAAATGTTCAATTCAAGGACAAAAACCCCTTATATGCTACTTCTGCAAAAAATATCAAAAATTCCAGTAATTTTCTGTAAAATTTGACTATAATATGTATCACCAAATTGCATCTAGGACCCTCAAATACTCAGAATTTTTCCATTTTTCCCCTTCCCTTTAGTCCCCTCCCTGTCAGGACTGCAGTCCAAAACAACACCCCCCCCCCCTCCCCACCACATGTGGAAAGTGTACGGTGTTACACACATGTAAACATAACAGTATGATGCACTCCCTGCAAACAGTCATTTTGAAAGGCTGATTGAGTTCTTGATTATTGGTTGGTTCAGTTCTTTGATCCAGTGACGAAGGTGCTGTTTTGCTGTAAATAAACTGTCTGGGAGAGCTTCATTGATACCCACTTTATTGGGGTGGGGAGTGGTATGGGGATCAAGGCCTCTGAGGAGGGGGAGGGGAAAATGTATTACTAACAGTGGGATCTTGCAGTGAACTTGGCATTTAAATCAACATCTTAACTGATGGAGTTCTTAGTCATCACATTGTGATTTAATATACAGTACTGTACAGTAGGCCTGCTCATTATGAAATTGAAAGTATTCCAAGCTGCAGTGCCAAATCAAAAGTGAGAGCTCCTACAGTACTCTGTTATACGTCTAGTCAAAAAAGACTAGTGCTACTTATTTATGACCTGTGATAAGATTGGAGCAGAATTACAAGAACTTTGAAAAATTTCCTTGTATTTAAATCCTTTTGAAATGTAGCCTACTGTACAGGGTACATACTCTATAGTACAGACCCATACTTAAGTTACAGGTTTTTCTGTATCAGACCACAAATGTTTCAATGTCAAGGTCAAATGTTTTTGCATCTCATACTTTGTGGTGTTTTATCCCATGTTGGTGTTTAGATGATGCACTTTAGATGATTCATATATACACTTTATAGTTTATGTGCATACAGTACATGTTTGTCTACCATTTGACACATGATTTGAGGAGTTCTAGAGAGAGAAAAAAGCAAACACCCCGATGCCCTTTCCAGAGATATAGGGGACAACAGAATAATTCTGGGGGTCCTATGCATTTACCCCAACCTTATTTTGGAAACATCAGTTAGTTGAACCCAGCATTTCAATTTGCACAATTGTTTACATAAAAATAATATTTGCATTTTTAGTGCACTGTTATTTAGACAATCCTTATGAAAGGGGCAGCACAATTTTCCCCCTCCTCAGTGATTAATTTTCCCAAAGACAATCCCTCCAGTGTGGCAGCAGCCCTTAATTCTCTGACCGCTGGGAAGAGAAAGGCAATTGAGATCAAGCATCTTTCCCAAGGACACAACGTCATGACCCAGGCAGGATCGTAACTGCTACAGTAATCCTTGGATCACAAGTCCTCCACCAATAGGCCACCATGCTCTCAAGTAAAATAGTAAACTATGCTACAGTATGCAGAAATGATTCTGTATAGACCTTGTAATGCATTAACATTATGCAACATCAGTATGGAGGAAAACAATGAAGCACTCGTGCACGAATGGCATAGATTTTGCAATCATGTGTAGTAGACTTACATGCATATACAATTGGTTGTCAAATCAACTGTCTACATTTGTTGGTGTAACTTGCAATGATACGCACTTTTCCTCCAAATGTGGTAGCACTTTCTGCTCTGTGACATCATATGCATAAGGCCTTTATCTACTTTTCATTTTGTGTAGCAAAGTTTGTCTTGTTGCCAGTGTTATTATATGGTTATGTGATTCATTGTGGAAATACAGTACTTAGACTGGCATTCACAGTGCATCACACATACTAAGTACTGTATTCTGTATTTTGAGAATTGCACAGCGTGTAGGTAAGAAAGATTGTTTATTCCATTTTGGGATGTAATACTGGCTCAAACTATGGTTGAATCTATCCAGTTTTTCAATTTCCTTCACTAGTACTGTGTGTGTGTTGAAATTCAAGGTGTTTCATGTACCATTATCGGATATCAACAGTTATTAAGGAAGCCCACTTCAAAGGCTTAAACATTAGTGTTTACAATGAAAGTGATATAGTTGGATATTTGATGGAAAAGGCATAAAAAGTCAGGAAAAAGCCAGCTGCAGTTCCCATCAAAATCCATTATACTGGCCATTTTACAGTGTGATTTCTACCTCACACTTATATCATGAATAAACATGTGCTAAATATGCAAATTTGTGATCTTGAAAGAGGTACCCACAAAGTACATCTAACTTCATCCTTTGATTTTTCAACCTTTATTTCTAGGACACTTGTTCTACATTGGCACTTTTTTCAAAAGTCCCCTCGACTCTCTGGCAAAGAGCCAAGGGCAAAACCATACACTACTCCCAAGGGAGTTCTGCTCCCTGAAGGAGCAACGTCCCCAAGGGACAACTTTGACTAAACTGATCAACCCGACAGTTGTCCCATTCTAGACTGGCTGAATAGAACAGATCCCACCTTGGAGCTCTTCCGTCGTGATCATGGATACTCCTCTACTGGTATGTCCTGAGGAATTTATTTTGGAAGGTTTCCTGAAAAATATCATCACTCACCAAACTGTAAACTATCTGACAAGTAATTAACAGATGATTGATATCGGTTAAAAAAGGATGTGCTTACAGTATGTTTTGTGACACTCTACAACATTATTTTTGCATAGGCAATGAGGTAAAATGGTCAAACTTGGAGGATGTATACAAAAGAATGGTAAAAGATATTAAACTTAATAATTCCAACAGATCTTTCCTACTGCCAAGTGGAAACATCTCATTTTGGTGGCAGTCGCCTTAACTTATAAACTTTTCCATTTTTGTTGGTTCAAGCAATTACAACCCTTAGGTATTCTCATAGGTCTGTGACCTCAAAAATTGAGGTAAAGTACTGTATGTATTGCTGTGTAAAGTTGAAGGGCATATGTATAACTTAAGTTCCAATGTAGTGAGCAGCTCTTAGTAACTGTGCAAAAATCCTATAATTCATTGATGTAAAGTAATTGGACCAAGAAGGTTAGAGTACAGTATTTATCAGTAAATATCCTGTTTAAATGCTGTACATACTCCTTTAGGGAGCAGAACTCCTTCAGTGGTACAGTATTGTTTGGTTTTCCCCTTTGGTTATATTTGCAAGTTTTTATGTTACAATTTGATAAATTAGATATGACAAAAGTGTATAAATAAAGGAAGTCTGTACACTGATATCATTAACCGTGTGGTCTTAACTGATGTAACAATCCTGCATGGAGCAAGGCCCAATGTCTGCATGGTTTTCATTGGCACTTCTACGGATTTAGGCTTGCAGTAGTAGGTGACAATAGGCAGTGTTTGGGAGTCTGTTTTTGATTTCAATAGATAGTTGTATTGGTATAGTGTTCATTGAAAAAAGCTGACAAGTTTCAATGAGAACCATCTAAAATCTGTGTTTGTGGGATTTTTTATTCTTACCTGTGCAAGAGAATGCTATACTAGCTGTACTGTAGATCAGAAATCACTCAAAATTGCAAGCTGAAGATGAGAAATTACTGAAGATTAAAACCCAGAAGCATTTTTCACAGCTTTTGTGTTCTTTATTATTATTGATGTATATACCCACAGTTGTTAAACACAAGAAATTGTAGTTAAATGACTGAAACTAGATGAATTTGTGATTTTCTGGAAGTTTTGTAATATGCAAGACAAAGTATTTGGGCATTCCTTTAAACCTAAACCCTAAAGTACTGCACTGTACATCACTGGTATGGACTGTATTGAGCACTGCCGGCTGGCAAGCAGTGTGCACTGAACAAAACAGTTGCCACCTAGTGTTCATAGCACTGTAACTCATAAACATACTGTACATAGTAGTGTACAGTATGTGTCAGATATTACGTAGCAGCAGCTAATAGCTAAATCTGGCCCAAATGGCTACTGCAGTGTATAGCATCCCTGAGAGTATTTGTACAGTAGTACCTGTGCTCCCTGGTTTGTTTAGTCCCTTGGTCATTGGGACTCCATACTTCTCTCCTTGTGTACTGCAGTACTGTACCTACAGCATACATGCATTGAGCATACTGCATTCACATTGTATATGTACAGTACAGCAGTAAGTACCTACCATTGAGATTTTCAACTTAACTGATCAATGCTTTCTTTACCACCTGTTGAGTTAGAGGCCATATATGCCTTGCATATGGTCCTTTATACAGTAGTTTCTCTTTGCAGGTACAAATGCTTGTATGGAAGTCCAGTTCAGGACAGGCAAGTACATATTACAGAAACATTTACTGTAATGTGTATTGTGGAAGTACTAACTGGGATAGTCATGATATAGAACTTGTGAACCAGTAAGCTCTATTGTGAATGACTTGTGAAAAGTAGGCATAGATTTGGCTTATTGTCAGGCACAATGCTTGCACCCTCTGGAATGAGCACTTAAAATGACTTGCTTGCAGAGACGTGGGAGGTAGCCCTTTAAATGACCATGGGTATGGAATTCTTGTCATGAATACACAGAACAAACAGGAATGTCAAGAACAGACTGGCCTTTTTAGTCCAAAGATTTCTCCAGTGGTAAAGTGTCCTCTATGTGCAGATCAGTGGACTACAGCTGTGTTGTCAAGTGTACCTTTAATGCAAAGTGACACTATATAGTGCTTTGGAAAAAGGAATATATATATATGTGCCTAGTTAATAGGGCTAGCTGATATGATTCAAGCAGTTCATCCAACTATTCCGAAGGAAAAATAAAAATAAAAAAAATGGTGAAGAAAATAAGCCTATCAAGAACAAAACAGTCCAGTTTTCATGAAAATATATTTACTGAAATTACTGTACAAAAATAAAAAATTTTGTGGTGCACTTTTTCTGTTCAGGTTAACTGCACCTCTGTTTAAACAAGCCAGTGAGAATATAGGGGTACCAAGCAATACATACCCAGGTGATTGTTGAGATGAGCACAAGTGACCCGTAGTGCTTCATATTTCTAACTGCTGGTACTAAAGTACTATACACAGAGGGCCCTACACAGGTTACAGAAGGCACTGTTTTGCAGTGCACTACAGCACATGAAATTTCTGGCTTTTAGATAGAGGAATTCCACTTTCCCAAGCATGGAACTAGCAACTAGCTCCCCATCCCCCTTAAGAGAGTCAGTATTAAAAGAAAGACCAGGTACTGCAGGGTTTCAGTAAGGAAAGACACAAAGAACCTATCAGTGGAGGTAGCATTCATTTCAGTATTAAAAAGATACCAGGTACCTACCAATATCTACAACTGATTGAGGAGATGGCCCAACTGTTTATGGTTAGGCAGACTAATATCAAAAAGTTTTTGCTACATGTACTGTACACCCTAGATGATGGGAAATGGCACTTCTGACAGGTGATGGAGATTACTTTTGATCACCTTCATTTTTGTTAAAAGATCTCAATTCAGAGAAAATGCCTTTATATACTGTAACTTTTTTGTAAAAATTGACAGTTCATTTGGTAGAACTCACCAAAGTATATTTTAATGAGTAAAAACAACAAGACTGGTTAGTTTGAAGATTTAAAATGGGCCCAGCTAGACTCCATATGCGTATATTTCATTTACATTACTATTTCTTTTATGTTACATCAAGTCACATTTTCATCCATGGAAATAATTTGGGGTACATTGTCATGTGAAGAAAAACAAAATTTCCTAACTTGTTAACTTTTTTTGATAAGCACAACATACTATAAAAGCCCCCCTCCCCCCCCCTAAAAAATGTTTTTGTCCTTGGATGTCTTTGAAAAGTAGGATCAGTCAGTCAGTCCTTTTATTTAATTGTTTTCCTTCTTGCGTATTGTTTGCAGAGCACAGTGCAGTATCTACAGACTAATAGAAAAAAATGTTACTTTCTTCCTTTGTCATTCAGTCTGACACAGAATGAGGTTTTGACCCATTTTGACCACTTACTGTAAAATGTGGTCAAAACTTTCTGGTTAAATACAGGTTTTAAACAGTTTTTTACCCAGGGTGTTTTTAACTATTCAACTCTGCTTGCATTACACATTGCAGTGGCACAAGATGTACATACTGAGTACAAAGAAAATAAACACTTTTAAAAAGAATGACCCAAGAGAATATTATTCTGACCATGCCTTTAAGTTAATACATTCTATGATTTAGTCATCAAGTTTTCAATCATGCTTGGACAAACACTTCGATCAGAACCTCTTCAGTATCAGTATATTGCTCAAATTGAGAAATAAAACCAAACAGCAAACATGTTTTACTTTTATGTTTATGAATGTGCATATAAGTGATACTCTCTGTCAGTGAAAAGGTTTAAATTGTTTTCGGTCAGGAAAAAAAAAAAAAACAGAACAAATTCAGATCAAATGATCAAATGATCAAATTTATGCATGGTTGGTCAGGCATGGACTTAAAAACAATTTTGTGTTTTGTCTAAAAGGTAATTAGTAAGCAGTCAAACTTATTTGGAATTGTAATGCTGGGAAATGGTAAGTTTGTACGCTTCCTCTAAAATCTTAACTGAGAATATCTTGTTCATGAATTGTTCTTTGTGATAGATATTACAGGTTGCAATTAACTTTGCCTGCCTGGCAGCCATGCATCACTCCTGCACCTGTACTGGCTGCACTCTGAATATCAACGTCTGTGAACTGTTGCAAGAATTCCTTGTTGATCTGTGAGGGGAACCCATTTCACTCCTACTTACCCCATCTATTATACCCCCCTACCACAGAATAAGACTTGGTAAAATTGACAGATTGTATGCTATTAAAATTCATTCCATCTGACAAAGGAAAATCATAAATATTCAGTGAAAAGTGGACTAAAGCAATTCTGATTACCAAATTTTTTATGTGGTCTTGAAAGTCAATAGGGTTTTGACTGTGATTTCTCTCACTTTAAAAGCCCACCCAATGAAGAAGTCCAATTGACTTACTGTGTAAAAGTGAGAAGGTTGCTGAACAGTGTTACAGTTTAAGCTTTCCCTTGCAGTGTGAAAATTTATACATCAAAACCAGTCAATAGTTGAGAGAAAATGTCGAATTAGGCTCATAAATAGAGTGAAATTGGATGATCTCTGTCATTGTTTGCAAGTGTTATGTACCGGAAAAAGAAGGTACATATTTGGCACCTGCTGGGAAGGTAATGTTTTCCTGTGAAGTGCAGTGTTATGAATCATCAAGAAGGATCCTTTTGAGAGACATGAAAAGGAGCTTTTATAGGTTGAACTGATGATTCATGAAGCAAGGATAGGGTAGACTGTACATATGTCCTTTAATCTGAATACAAAGATTGCAGGTGTAAGTATTAAACACTCAGGAGGAGCTCCGTCAAGACCTTAGAAGGGTAAATAAAGGACTTGTCCACAGAGGTATATAAGGGCTTGTCCACTGAGGTAAGGACTTAGGGAAATTACTGTAAATTTTTCCTAGAAACGATACTGTAGCTCAATTCAAATTAAGCGTTGGTGTAGGTGGGATAAATTTAGAGTTTTTATGTTGAAACTCCCTGTTATTTTGAAGAGGGGTGACTTGGGGATCGGTAGGAATGGCTATGAAAATGGTGCACAGGCCTTACCAAAAATTTGCAGATCAAGTCACCATTTGGCAAGTGGCATCAAGATCCACTTAATCTGCTAGTGTACACTGAGGTCTCTGTTAGCAAAACTCTACTTAACCATTATTGCTTCCTTAATAGCAAGCATTGAATATGCAGGGAGTTGTTAGAATGATAACTCCCTGGAATACTGTATGTAGGCCTATAATGCCTCTTTTTCACATACAGCACATACTCAGACACCTGCAAAGAGCAGGGGCAGATTGGGGGGGGGGCCAGGGGGCCCGGGCCCCCCTTCCAAGAAATTTTGAAGTTTTTTCAACTTCATAAAACAATGGACTAGGCCCTGTTCCAATGAAATAGGCCTATGAGATGTGTCAGAGTGAAACTCAAATTTGTTCATTATTTTCTACCTCAGAAAATAAGTGTTATGCTAATAACTCTGCTACAGACTTTCAGCTGATAACGTTTTGGCTTATATATTGGCCTCAGTAACTTTCTCTGGGCATTGCAAGGAGTTACTCATGAGCGCTCTATTAATTGATTGCTAACTTCAGTCTATTACCGGCCAGGTCCACAGCATTGGGAGCACTGCTTCTACTTTCAAGGGAATTTCAGAATTCTTAAATATTTAGAGGAATATTTCCGACAATATTAGGCTTTTAACTACAACTTGCTGCAATATAACCCTGTAGTGTCTCATTTAAGCCTTGTAATTTATTTTAATGAAATGTACTGTGAATTTAGGGTTAAATTTAAAGTTCACTGAATTATGAACATTTTCAAGCGATATATGATCAGTTCAAAAATATTCTAAAGGCATCACCATTTTGCATCTAAGCAATCTTAAATTAACAAAATTTCTCAAAGGGGAGGGGACACCCTTAGACCCCTCCCCAGAAAAGCATCTTTCACCCAACCAAAAATTAAAATTCACTGAATTATGAACGCTTTCCAGCCATGTATGATCAGTTCAAAAAATATACCACAGACATCACCATTTTGCATCTGAGCAACCTTAAATTAACAGAAATTTCTCAAATGGGAGGGGGACATCCCCTCCCCAGGATGGTGATTACTCATCAAATGCTTTCTCCCATCAAAATACCCTGGCACTGCCCCGGGGGAACCCCCTCTCCTTAGACCCCTCTCCCAGTTCGGATTTATATACAAACCCACTATGACCTTGGGCCTCCCCTTTTGCCAAATCCTGGATCTGCCACTGAAGAGTGATAGAGTTAGTCCAATTTCACTCTATTCATGAGTCTAAATTTTAAGTTATCTCTCGACTGTTGACTGGTTTCAGTATATAAATAATTATATTGCAAGACAAAGCTTTAAACTGTTACAGTGTTCTATAACCTTCTCACTTTCACACAGTAAGCCAACGTTACTTCTTTATTGGGTGAGTGTTTAGGGAGGGTAATCACACACTACATAAGACCCATGGACTTTAGTCGCATGAAATGCATGGTAATCAGACTTACTGTTCTTTAGTCAATTTTCATAGAATAATTTATGTTTGTGCTTGTTGTGATATATGAATAGTCAATAGTGAACAATTTTTACTCAAGTGGATGAAGAATTCTTGTGAAAGTTTGTGGATGTTGGTAATTACGAGTGCAGCCATATAGGTGCAGTAGTAGTACATGTCCACTGAGCAGACAACATTATTGAGTAGTGAGTGCTTTTGTTAAGGCCTGATTTCTTGTTGGATACCATTGAACATAAGGCATTGCATTCCGTATACTCTGTGATTGAATGAGTTTGTTTATCTTAATGCCAGGAGTGTGAAAAATAAGGTTCCTGAACTTCAGGCTTTTATCTCCACTCAAAACCCTGACATAATTGACATAACTGAAACATGGCTAGATAGCACTGTTACTGATAGTCAACTCTTTGGGTCTTGTGACTTTCAGGTTTTTAGAAATGACAGAAATGCACATGGTGGAGGAGTTTTACTTGCTCTTAAATCAAATCTTACACCCTCCTTGGTTACAGAACTACAATCTGACTGTTGTGAAATCATCTGGGTGGCCTATAATTGCTCTCTTGGAAGAGGCTTGGTGGGTTGCTGTTACCGCCCACCCAACAGTAAAAAGGAGTATTCTATAAACCTAAGTAACTGTTTGTTAAAGATTGCATCTTTGAAAAAACAGTATGATTTCATCTCAGTGTATGGTGACTTTAATTTACACATTGATTGGACATTACCTGAAAGGCCATCTTCAACAATGGGTGACATTATTTTTGATACTTTCGACGCAATCGGTATGACACAAATCTTGTGTGAGCCTACGTATTCAACCCCATCTGGTGAAAGCCACTTTTGGACCTTGTTTTCACCAACAACCCTTTCATTGTTGACTATTGTACTGTAACTGACAATTTATATGGCTGTGATCATCAGGCAGTTGAAGTTGTATTCAGTATCACCTCTCAATCAGCAAAACGTGTTACTAAGGAAATCTATAACTTAAAGGATGCTAACTTTGACTTGTATTTATCTGATCTCTCCAAAATTAATTGGATGGATTGCTTTGATGGTAATGTTTATTCCACATGGTAAAACATTTCAAACCAGTTAAAAATGTCTATTAGTAGAACAATTCCTGTAAAAAAGGTATGTATAAAGCATGGCACCTCTCAACCATGGATTTCAAAAGAAATCAAGAAACTATGCAGAAAGAAAAGAAATTTATACTTGAAAGCCAAACAGTGTGGTACTATTGAATCCTGGGAATCCTACAAATTAGCCAGTGCCCTGTGTAAGAAGGAGATTCGTAAGGCTCATAGGGCATTTATATTAGGCATTGCAAAGGACTCAAATCATAATTTGAAGAAATTCTGGAGATTTATTAGCTCCCAAAAAAGGACATCCAGTGTGACATCTCTCTACTTTGGTGAAACCTTATTTACTTCTGCAAATGAGATTGCCCAAAATTTCATGCACTTTTTGCCTCCCATGGATCCCAGCCATACATACCAGTGGATGTTTCAAATTTGGACTCATCTTGTGACTCGTCAAATGTTTCTATCAATTTCTCTAGTTTTACTGTGAATGAGGTCAATGACATCCTACAGCACTTAAACACAAGTAAATCAGCTGGTCCAGATGGCCTTTTGCCAATTTTTCTTAAGCTTGGAAGAATGGTGCTATCCCATGTCCTGTGTCAATTCTTTAACTTTTCTGTCTCTAATAGAATGGTACCTTTGGAATGGAAAATGGCAAATGTTGTACCTGTTTACAAAGGGTCACCGAAGCCAGTAGCTGTTGCTTCAAGCTATAGACCAATTTCATTAACACCAATCGTTAGTAAAATTTTGGAAAAGCTTATTTGTTCAAGGTTCATGAAATTCTTTGATGAAAATAATATTCTTGGTACAAACCAATTTGGCTTTCGCCCTGGGAGAAACTGTGAGCTAATGCTATCTAAAGTTCATCATCTTATTTCCTCGTCATTGGATTCTTCTTCGTGCAATCTGGTGGATGCTGTTTTCCTTGACTTTAGCTCTGCTTTTGACAGAGTGCCACATAATAAGCTCATTTTAAAGCTTCACAAGTTGGGGATAAGAGGAAGCATTCTTGCCTGGATTCAGGACTTCCTATGGATGCGCCAACAAAGAGTAGTTTTTCAAGGGGCGTTTTCTGAGTGGACCACTATCTATAGTGGAGTTCCACAGGGATCTGTTTTGGGTCCCATACTGTTTCTTGCTTATGTCAGCGATATTTCCTCTGGTCTTTCCTCTGGTCTTTCCTCAACAATGTTTCAGTTTGCTGATGATCATACTATTATCCGACCTATTACTTGTGAAGGGGATAAGGATATTTTACAGAATGATTTGAACACTGTTTTCCAGTGGTCTATTGATAACGAGCTTCCACTGAATGTATCTAAGTGTGCTATCATGCACATCTCTAGGTGTAAACCTAACAATGCCTTATTTCATGATTATTGTCTTGGAAGAAATCCTCTCAATGTTGCTGAGAATTATGAGCTCCTAGGTGTTCTGTTTAGCAGCAATTTTTCTTTCAACAATCATCTCGAACATATTTGTAAATCTGCTTCTAGACTAGTAGGATTTGTTTCTCGTTGTACAAATGGGATGCCTCATGATTCTTTCTTACTTTTATATAAGACTCTTGTCTTACCTGTTTTGTTGTATTGTGGTTCTATTTGGCACCCTTTTAACGTATGTCATTTAGACCGTATTGAAGCTGTACAAAGGAGGGCTACCAGAATTTTGTATCAGAGGAAATTTCCAAATGAGATAATATCATACCAAGACAGGTTAAAGCATTTTAGTATTATCAGTATCAAGCACAACCTTGCATTACAGAGACTTGCTCTTGGTCATAAAATTGTTCATGGGTACTGTCCAGCTGAATTTACTCAATTCATTAGACCTAGCACTCGTGCCCCTGGAAGGCTTCTTCACTGGACTGCGAAGACTCAGACTTTCTATAATTCCCCCTTTGTTCATTTTACAAGACTTTGGAATGATCTTCCTCTGGATTTGCAGGAAATTCCCTCTGTGAGGAGCTTTCGTAAGAGACTATCTGATCATTATTTATCTATGTATTAGGTATTCTTAAGATAGGGTAAGGGGTGCACTCACTTCACTGTGTGTGTTTCAGATCTCTGGTCTATACCCACTTACCTGGTACCTTCACTATTGTGTGTACCAAATATGTAATGAGTTACCTGGGTATCCACCTGATGTTTGTTACCAGTTCTAAATCTTCTCTTCAAGTCTTTGAGAAGAAGCAGTTTGGAAAGAAAATCTTCCCATTTCAGTTTATATCATTTCCCCAGATAATTCAAGTCAGCCATGTGTCTGCCTGTTTGTTTAATGTGAACTGAATTAGAGAAAAAAATAATCACAAGATAAATCACATTCTATAATTGTACTTGTTTGAAGTCTTTGTCTTGCTGTGGAATTGTATTCACCTGAGGTTGCTGTGGAAACTGATCTTGTTTCACCGCCTACATGTGCTAATGTCATGTTACATCACACACTTTTGCTTATAATGAGCCCCAAGCCACCTGCTGTACCAATACAGTAGGGACCATGCCATTTGTGAGAAACATCACAAGGTGATCATTGAATTGCAACTTGTTGACAAGTTTATAGCTTGTTCATCAAAATTTGAATAAGTTCAACCATTCTAATAATTTGCTTAAAAAATCTAAAAGCTTTCATACAGACAACATGTGCACCAGGCCATAGTATTTCTAAAACTGTGATTATAATCAGTCAGTACCCTGTGCATGTGAGTTCATTTTATTAGCAATTGCCTCCAGGTACACTAAGATGTGTGTATACAGTGAGACGTACACCTTTATAGCCTGCCAAGAGTTGCATTAGCCTAAACTAGGTCAACATGTAGGCTTACGCTTCACACTCTGCTAAACACACTGACTGAATAAACCAGAATAATACACCTTGACTGGGGGATATATTTGTCATTACAATGTGAATCAACACTGTACCTTGTGTGAAGTGTTAGGATCAAACAAATGCTACCATACAGTAAAGGATAAAGGTCAGCTGAGGTTACTGGAGGTCAAATTGTGACAATTTGATCCAATAAAATGTCTTATTAAGGTAAGGATCATATACTGTACTCCTCGTACATGGTGTGGGGATTCATTATATTGATCAGTATAGTTGTATATTTTAGGAACCAGTTATGGGAGAAATCGTGTGAAATAATGTGATCCAAACCCCAGTGCAGTTTTGCATTCTGGTTTGTACCTGAAGAAAACTTTCTTAGACTCTGTGATACTGTTAAAGGAGATATGGTCAGGGAAGTCGCAAGCCCAGTTTGAGTGCCGGCTAATTGTCTGAACTGGCAAATGTGTCTCACCCTACCCCCATGGAATCTACCTCATTTTTCAGCCTTTAATTTTTTTTCATTTTACCCCTTTTTTTTATTTACACTTTGTTTATTCAGTAATGTTGAGTGCTTATGTACTGTTGTTCAATGAAGTAATTATTCATTAATGTGCACCACATTAATAATATGTTTTGTAACATAATATCCTTTTGTTAATGTATTGTCAGATAGTATTTAGTTCATACTGTCCCTTTCCAAGTAATTTACAGAGTACGCCATGCAGGCTTGTTAATCTCACTAGATTTATTTATTCCCATGCTTTTAGCACACCTGGTAATCTTTCCGGTTTCCTGTCACGTGTTTTGGTGTACATGACTACTTCCACGTCCCCCATCCCATATTTTGTAGGCGTGGTCACTTTCACCCTTTACAGCCTCCTCATTGGTCATACAGTAACGACATATTAATTCATATTTATTTGCTTGAGTGCGTGTTAACTTTCAGCCAATCAGGAGACTTCATTTTAGTTCCTGGATCTTCCCACGACCCTCGTGACTTGGAAGCATGAGAAGGGCTCCCAGCCTGCAAGCTCTCACTCGTGTTGCAGACTTCAAAACAAAAACAACATGTAGTCACATCTTGTAAGTAACGATTTGATATGTTTTTTGGCCGGCAGTTGATTTAGCATTATTTTGAAACTGGAATCATCGAATAAATCATTTTGAAATCAACTTGGACTCTCTTCCTTATTGCGTTTTCGAGCTACACCCCAAGATCCCCGTACGAAGCCTTCGCAGGAGCGATTGGCCCATTATCTCACAGTATGCATGTTTTTGATTAACAAACAAGACATTTCTGAATAATTTTTTTTGCTGGTCAGAAGCCAGCAATTTTAGGCTTCATGCTAGTCAGGTCCGACCGGCGTTGGGACAACACTGGATATGGTATCCCCCAAGCTAGCAACTCCCTGCCCAAGCATACTTAGGAATGGCCCTAGAGATCTAAATACAGTTGATGACTGCACTTTGATTGACATTCGTTAAAATAATATACAGTAAAACCCCGTTTATCCGAACCCCGTTTATCCGAAACCCCGTTTATCCGAACTAGCCGTCAGATTTAACAACAATAATAGTCAACACAATTACGGTAGTATCCACCAAGTTTTCAGTGCTTTACAAGGCAAAATTCAACGTAAATTTTTGCAGAAATGCACTAATTTTTCTTGGGACTTTAAAAGTCATGGAAAGATGTCATGATGACTAAAACAGCCGACATGTGGACATAGCAAACAATCTGTTATCCCTTTGTCAAATTTGGAAGAAATATCGTACGTATTTGCTTTGAAATTCTTGTTAGGAGCCATGAGTCGGTATAGGCTCAATATCCTCTAATACAAAAATACGTTAGGCTAGCGTAAGTCCTAGTTTCACTAAATCTGAAAAGTTAGTAACGTAGTGAGCTTCATACCTAAAAATAACGAAAGTAGACCTTACAAAAACATTGCGAACTACTGTTTGAGAGTCTCCTACACATGTGTCTCTAACAGTTTTGGAAATTTATGCAGAATATATACTCTAGATACCTCTCCAGATCGTTACAGCTTTTCTTCAGCCCACACACTCATTTAGTGTGTAGAAAGCATTGGTTATTCAGACAAACGAAGGCTCGAATTTTAGGAATAAAATCTCACTGTTTTAGAAGTCTTAAAATTTATTTGTAATATCATCGGTCACAAAAAATAGTTACGAAATATTTTGGGGGGTTTTGTGTGCAACATTTAGCCTTTTCGGAATTATTTTGGAAATGTGTTGACACACTGTCTTATGGACCCAGTGTACCGTACTTGAGGCAAAAACTTGGAACCTCGTTTATCCGTATTTTTTCGTTATCCGAACAACCTTCGGTCCCGATGTGTTCGGATAAACGGGGTTTTACTGTAGCTTCGCTCTAGTTGGTCAACAATGACTTATGCCAGTCAGTTGTGTTCCCAATTGAACTCACATACAGTCACTGTGTGTCAGTTTGTATGACCTCAAGCAAATTTAACTCAGTGTGGGCAAGATACTCTGTCTTGGAGGTGTACTTAGACAGGTGTTTTTATTTTAATTGGAGGAGGGGCTAAAAGTTAACTTAGTAGTGAGAATTTTACTGTCTGGGTGGAGATAAGAGGGCTGTTAAAGGTGTCAGAGTAGTACAGTGGTACCTACACTAAAGAGCAGTAGTTTCCAACCTTTTCTGTAGGTGATCCATTTTCAGGAACCAGCACTGGAGCACATCCATCACTTGGTGGTAAAGAACTACAATCTTGAACAAAACTGTTGGAACACCTCCCATCGTTGTACCATGTACACTATGATATCGTGCACAATTTACTAATCCCCCGTCCCTCAGTACAATGTTGTACACGATTTATGAAACCCCTGTCCCCCAGTACAATGTTGTGTCCAGATGAAAGTGGTGAATCCGGAATTGACATTATTATCTCCGACATTGTACGGGGGAGCGGGGGTGCAGGGGTGTTCCAACAAGTTTTGTCCAAGATTGTAGATTGTGTACATTCGTTCCTGTCTTTATCTGTTTGTTACCCAAGTTTCTGTTTAAGGTACCAATAGGGAATTTATAAAAGTGGAGGGGCTCACTTTGAAAGCCAGGAAATGTAATAGATGTGGTCTTCTAGCATCTGGCAAATAAGGTAGTTCATGCACAAACTGGTGTAGAGCTTAGAAATCATCACAAAAAGGGAAACTATAGGACTGGGAGTCAAGCTCTAAAAGCCCCCTCTACTTGATCTGCTCTAGCTGTATTTTGATGGCTTTTAATACACTACTGCACAGATTTAAATAATCATAAAAGTTGAACCGTCAGTTGAGCTGTTCTTTCTGTTTTAGGGAGGTGATACATTACTTTGAGATACCCTCCTGTATTACAAAATAAGTCGACCTGTAGGTGATGTTTCATGTACAGTATAACCCTGTTTATCCAAGCACACAGGGACAACAGGTACTGCAGTCTGGATAAAAAAAGATTCTGATAAACAGGGTTTCAAGTTTTGGCTTCAGATTCGGTGCATTGGGTCCCAAGAAAGTGTGGCAAAATATTTCCCAAATTACTTTGAAAAGGCTAGCAAAGTCACAGAAGAAAAGTCCCAAAATATTAGACAACTGATTTTTTTTTTGTGATCGATAATGTGACAAACAATTTTGTTGACTTCTAAAACCCAGAGATGTTACTCCCAAACTTGGAGCCATTGGTCTCCTTAATGACGAATGCTTTGTGTACAGTAAATACGTACAAATGTTGAAGAGAAGTTGGTCATATCCCGAGTATGTACATTCAGCATTAATTACCAAAAATATTAGAGATACGAGTGTAGAAGACTCAAACAGCCATAATTTGCAATATTTCCATAAGTTCAAGCTACTGTCATATCTTGTAATCTGTATGAAGCCCACACAGTGGCATAGCTACAGGGGAGGCAGGGGGGGGGCAGTCGCGCCCCCTGGCTCGGAAATTTTCAAATATCCCAAACATAGCTAAACATTATAAAATTTCCGAAAAAGGGTAAAAATTTCTGAAAAATATAGCAAAATGTAGTGAAATATATCAAATTTTTCTTTGCCTCGCTGCGCTCGTCATCTAATAAACCTTATATTTAGGAAACTATAGCAGAATGTAATAAAATATATCAATTTTTTCTAAGCCTCGCTATGCTCGGCATCTAATAGAACTTATACATATGCAAAATATAGCAAAATATAATGAAACCATCATTTTTTTCTTTGCCTCGCTATGCTCCGCATCTAATAAAACTTAATTGTTCAATAAAATTTATTTCTATTAGACATTTTATGGTTATTATTTATAAATATCGTTTTCTTTTCCTACTCTGTGAAGATAATAGGTGAATACAATTTTTAAGATTTTGGTGACTGTATTAGGCCCAAATAATTTATACTATGCCTGGCACTTTATGGATTGCAATAAATTGTCAAGAATTCCTTGATACTAGACTTGACAAATATCTTTAATTATTGACTTGGAAAACGGGAAGATAATTATCTTCCCGACGTAAAAAAATAAGAAAAAATATTAAGTTAATACAACGCATTTGGGTAAATGAATAGATTTGGAAGCTTCAATTTCAAATAGAAGTAAAAGAAAATTGGCGCCTCGCTTCGCTTGGCAATTATTACAAACTTATACGTCCCTACAAAGCCCTAGTGGTAAAATGAGCTTGGGCCTACATTCACAATTGTATGTGAAGTATGTATTGCATAAATGCATATCCATATGTATAATACTGTGTAGGTGTAGTACGTATGCCTTGGGAAATGTAAACCATTCAACTTGAGTTGTAGTATAGAAGATGAAAAAATTCAGATATTTTCAGATGAAAATTCAGAAACTTTAAGGTCTTGCCCCCCCCCCCCCCCTGGAAAAAATCCTAGTTACGCCACAGAGCCCACAACAATACTTTCCAGAGTTACTGCATGTCTTGCACTATCCTAACATATATTTATATATGGGGATATTAAGCCCATACTGACTTGTGACCCCTAGGAAGAATGTGAAATCGTGTACACTTTTTCTTTGAAATTTGACAAAGTTTCAAATTGGTTTTTGCGCCCAGATACCTACTGCTTTAGACATCATACATAAAGAAACATCTTACTATGACTGTATAAGACCTCCCAGAAATTAGTGAATTTCGTTCTGGAATTTCTATCAAGTTTTGCCTTTTAATGCACTGAAAACTTGGAGAATACTACAGTACTTTAATTGTGTTGAGTATTAGTCTGGCAAGGCTGGTTTGGTTAAACAGGCTTTTGGATTAATGGAGTTTTATTGCACTGTACTTTACAATGTCAAGCATTTATTTCAAACTTTTTGAGCGTATTATGAGTGACTCCAGACTCAAGTGCCTTTGTGATGTCATGACTCTAAGTAGGGTACAACTCTAAAGGGTTGGGGAAAAATTGTTTGTTAGAAGCTTAGGTGAGATAAAAATAGAAGCAGTACATTATAATGTATTTCATTGTATAGAAAGACACTGTGCATCGCTTTGAATTACAGTAGTGTTGCAAAGAGTACTGAATTGACAGTCAATTGTGAACATTCCTGCGTGGAATTACGGATCTTTGAATATCATATTCAGTATATACTCTACTGTGTATACTGGGTAAGACACAGTTCCCTACTTATAGACAAACACTCGTTAAATTTTATGGCAATCTATAGGCCTACATGTATATTGTATGACTTGTCTACAAGTAACTATCACTTCTATAGCAGTATTAAATCAACACACTATAATTAATTTTATGGAGATACATTACAAGTGTTGACAAAGCTGTCAACAATCAATGGTATAAAATCCACCAGCATGTATCCTACACTTGTGTGGGTCTTTAGTTTCAGATCAGTACAGTATTGTCGTATGTACTGTATTGCACCGTACTATACATGTACCTAACAGTGTACCCTTCACTTAGGGACTGTTTGCATGCATGGCAATCACTGTGACAGCTCAGCTATCCAGGGAGGTGTCACTCAAATTGGCAGCTCCCTGCTGTACCCAAGCAAGACCTTTGAAGTACTTTTTTACTTGTTCCCACATTGAGATTTTTACCAAGTCACTGACATAATGTACTTGTTTACACTTACTAATATAATGCTCCCCAGACAATTCCCCTTCCTGGAATAGTTTCTAGGATATTAAAGGGTAATAATTGTCTCTCAATCTCACACTGTGTATAGTTTTGGTAAATTAGGCAAAAATATCACAAATTTAACACAGAGTCACAATGTAAACATATTTTTCCTGAGCAAGATCAAGACTGTCGGACCTCCAACATATACTGGTACCACTATTCCACCACAAGTGATTTTTCAGTTAGAGTGTGTGGTTGTCCCCACTGCTCCTTGCATTTTTCTATTCTTGCCCCCCCCCCCTTGCCCGCTTTGGCGGATGTGTATTACTCTAACACCTATATTGTCGATCTGTACCTTGTAATACCAATATCCACAAATTCTGTGTGGAACTGCATAAAACTGTAACGCTATTAACTATTCATATATTCGATCACAACGAACATAATTTGTAACTATTCAACAAAACATCAACTAAAGCAAGTCTGATTACCATGCTGTTCAGATGACCAACGTCAGTGGGGTTTTAGTGTGTGATTTCTCTGGCTCAAAACTCTCATAATGAAGAAGTCCAATTGACTTACTGTGTAAAAGTGAGACTAGGTCACAGAACAACTTTACAGTTTAAGGGGGGAATTCTTCTCATCCCAGACAGTTCCAATTCTCCCAACAAAGGTAGTTTGAGTCCCACCCATAACTGTCTTTAGCTTCTCCTTGTGCAGACACAAAGTTTATTGCCTAGGCCCACATCCTGGTGAGCATACAGTACAAGGCCCTAATATGTAATCAAAACTCTCTGTGCATGTGTAATATTAGCTGCTCTGCATCTTTTGAATTTTGCAACTCATATGCCAATCAAAGAGTAGTCACCAGTTGAGACTTTTGCATACCCCCCAAGTAAAAGTCATACTTGGGGTGATGCAAATTTTTCTTCCAAGTTTTGTCGTGCAATATGAATATTCATATACTGAAACCAGTCAACATTCCAGAGGTAATATCAAATTGGGCTCATGAACATGAGTGTCCGGAGGGGGGCAAGGGGGGCACTTGCCCCCCTGGAAAATCAAAAACTTGAAAAAACGAAGAAAAAAATAAAGAAAAAAAAACGAAGAAAATATAACATCAACATTTCTTAACAGTTCAATCAGTGTGAATTTCTACTCTCAAAACAGGAATTGAATAAAAATATCAACACTCAGGCCCCAGCAGCCCCTGAGCATATTTTTGATATTTTTTTAAGTTTATATTTACAATATTGCTAGTGTTTCCTCTTTTATATGTGGTAAGTAGGCCTTGGAAGTGCCATTTAAAGCGATCTGGGAAGCATTTTGGGCCAAAATTTTCTTGCGCTCCGCGCCAGCTCATGGTAGCGCGGAGCGCTGAGAATCTACTTCGCCCCTCCTTACCTCCTATTTACACTTTGTAATCCCCACTTACTAGCAGTAAGACCCTGGCAAGCTTTTAATGGTGGGAGAGGTCCTCCTTCCTGCTTGCCTGTCCAAAAGACTAGTCGCAGTTTGTATACCTGGCATTGCTAATCCCTCAGAAGGAGTCTATCCATCAAAATCTAAGCTGTTTTCCAGCCATCCATACTTTTCCAATCATCTACTACCTTCTCAGTGGCCAAGACGAGTATCCTTTTCCATTTTTAGGCGTTTTTTTGCCTTAGGCAAATTGGGGTGCTTGTCTCGTTTTGGTCCTTGTGTTCGCCCATACTCTTTTGGGAAGTCTGTCTATGGACTCCCCCCCCTTGGCAAATTCCTGGCTACGCCCTTGTCAGCACTGTGTGGAAGTAGCATCTAAACTCTTTTCTGGGAATAAAATATTTCCCATGAAAAAAGTTGGGCCCCCTAAAAAATTTTGCCCCCCCTTGAATTTTTTCTGCGGACGCCCATGCTCATGAATGTAGCAAAATGGATGATCTCTGTCATAGTTCGCAGGTTTTAGAGTATGTATATATGTCAAAACAGGAGTACATATTCATTCGATACCCGCTATTAAGGTAGGCCCCTCCCCCATTTCTACCCTATTCATAAAGCCCAGAACCCTCTGTTCTTTTGCTTCTTTTAAACCAGTTGTGCAACCTGTGCTTGATAGTGTCAACGACAATTTAATTGCCTATGATTACATCTCATAGTTTATGTCAACAGACAGTTTGTTCTTTAGTCTCATCCAGGGATATCTTTCTGTTTGCCTGTTCTTTAGTTCCATCCAGGGGTGTCTTCTGCTTTTATGTCCTGCTACTGTGCACATCAAAGGCATTCCAACTGTATGAGACTATACATTCCTGTTACACAGTTCCTCACATAGGGTCTCTTGTGGTGTACACCTCATTGCACATATCCTGTAGTATACTTTCCTTAAAGGCAGTAGGCAGTCGCCCCAAAATTTTCTTTGAAAAATGAGCAAACTCTTGCAAATCTCCTCTTATTGCATTACAAGCACCTCTGAAGATGTTTTAAACGTAACTATTACAAACAATATGGAAAGCAAGGAGAAATTCTCCTTGAATTTCACAATTCACTAACAAAAATATTGTCACATGATCAAAACAGGCCAATCATGAACTAGAGTAACAGGGCACACTCACTCTGTTTGGGGCGACTGCCTACTGCCTTTAATGAAGATTTAAGTGCTGTGAAGTTTGACCATCAACAAATATTAATCGCCACCTAGGAATGGATCAGCCAGCAGCCCTGCTTGCATCCTTCTGAAGCAATGGCCATGATCTGTTTACCAACCAAAGTCCAGCTCAGTGATGAACGGGCTGCCAGATTTTCATATTGGTTGGACTGCAAACATCAATAGGCAGTGGCTCAGAAGCATTGAGTCTTGAATGGTTATATGAACTGTACCTGTAAAATTTACAGAAGTTTAGTCTGAATTAGTGGTAGAAGAAAGAGAAAGGGAGACAGGGGAATGGGGAGAGGGGGAAAGGGAAGGGGGTAAGGTGAGGGCAACAGTGAGTGAAATGTACAAAGTAGCATGTTAGCCAAAAATGGGACATCATAGAGAAAAAAAGAAGGGGAGGCTGGTGGATCTACAGCCCCTCAACCCCCTTGGCCAAATCCCTGCCCTTTGTTTTGAATATTTGATTTGATCAAATTGTAGAATCTTGATTGGATGCAGCAGCAGTTTAATGTACCTATTTCAGATGAATATACTACACACTGTGCTGTACTTTTCCTTTGCTACATCTCATATGCAGATGACACTCAAGTGTATGCAATAGTGGATAATAGAAACTGTCATACAGTGTTACCACAACTTGAAACTTGTATTAAGGACATCTTTTCCTGGTCAACCACCAACAGTTTAAAACTCAATCCTGAGAAGACTGAAGTACTACACCTTGTTTCTCGCTTCCATGATACCACACCACTCACCAGTATTTCCATTGGAGACTCTCTAATCAAGCCTGCTCAGAGTGCAAAAAATCTGGGTGTTATTTTCCACAATGATCTTAGTTTATCTCAGCATATTAATGATGTGTGTCGCTCCGCTTCCTTTGCTTTGCACAGAATTGGTCAATTACGGCATTATTTGGATACCCAAACTACTGAAAAGCTCATTCATGCATTCGTTACCTGTCGTCTTGTTTATGGAAATAGTCTTTTCTATGGTTTACCTAAACATCAAATTTCAAAACTCCAGCGAATTCAAAACTCGGCAGCTCAACTTGTTGCATTAACAAAATCTTGTGACCACATAACCCCTGTTCTTCGCAATCTTCACTGGCTTCCTGTGCAGCATCGCATCAGCTACAAAATCCTTCTTCTCACATACAAATGCATCCATGGTTTTGCTCCATTGTATCTACAGGATCTTATATCTAATTACAAGCCTTTGCGTGAACTACGTTCCAGCTCTCAGTCACTTTTAAATGTGCCATCATCTGTTACCCTCTCTTATGGTGATCGAGCTTTTTCAACGATATCTGCCAAATTGTGGAATGACCTACCATCTTTTGTCAAGAACTCTTCTTCTGTTGGTCAATTTAAAACTAACTTGAAAACTCATTTGTTTACTTTGTCCTATTGACTGCCTGTTGTGTAGTTTTTGTAGTGCTTTGAGACTTCTTGTGTAAGGCGCTTTATAAGAACTGTTATATTATAATTGTTGTTGTTGTTGTTGTTGTTGTTGTTGTTGTTGTTGTTTTTGTTGTTGTTGTTGTTGTTGTTGTTGTTGTTACTGCTACTGCTACTGCTATTGCTATTGCTATTGCTATTACTATTACTATTATTATTATATTCTGTACACTATTCTGCAAGTAAGGAGAGGTATTTGGATTTTTTTGTTGTTGGAAGTCGGGCCACTTAAAGTGTATGTTAAGTATAAAATTGTAAAAGTATATGTTACAAAGCTTGAAAAATGAATCCAAATGGTCCAACCCATATCTTTGCAGGACATTTCTGAGCTAAGATATAAAATATTGAAGCTTATTCACCCAATTGAAAATTTTAGACTGTGCCATAATTTGTTATGTCATTCTTATACTACTCAAATTACCCTCTTTGTTTTTGCTTTTTCGAAAGCCCGGTATACTACTAAACACCTTGTGTAAAAAAGCTCAGCTGAGCTTATGCAGCATTGCTGCAATATTTAGGAACACTTGATATCTCGTATTGCTTTGTCTTTGATATGATACCTGTACGTATGCATTAAGGACATAGGCATTAAAAGACTATATATCCACATCAACAACAAACAATGTAACAAACTGAGTATATACACAACAGACTATCTTAAAGTCATCAGTGGAAAGCATAGTTAGCATCGGAATCAATTTTACTTCCAAAAAAAATTATTCCAAAATTTGTCTCATCTTCTTTCTTAAGTTCTTTGGAAAGAGTTATCTTCCAAATGCTACATGCTATTGAAATGTACGTGGTTTTTAGCTCCTAGAACCAAAAAAAAAAAAACCTCCGCCCCCCCCCCTCCAAAAAAAAAAGCTGCATTTTTGAAATCATTGAATAGTCCCAGGCTAATTCCTTTAGTGCTTTTTCACCCACTAAACCTATATTTTGGGGGTTTTTATGATTTACTTATGCAAATTTAGGGTTGGTTTTACATTAATTTTAATTAAGAAAGCATCTTTTGTGGAACAGTAGCCAAGATTTGTGTGAAAAAGTAGGGAGGGGAGGGGGGATAAAGGCTCTGGAAGCAAAATTTACTGTGAGAAAAAGTGAAGTCAATAGGAGTACAGTATCTCCCCTTAAAGTGTGTGTGTGTGGGGGGGGGGGATACATCCCCTTTATCCTCCAGGGATTTTCCGCCTATGTTGTGGATGGTGGTTCAAATTGAAGTAGCCCGTTTGACTTTCAACCAGTGTATGAAGTGAAAGCTGATGCTGTTTGCTGTGGAGGTTGTGCTGTGAGCTGTAAGAAAGAACAGCGTTGCAGCATAATGTTATACATTTGTCCTGTAAGTCAAACTCTACACGGCCCCCTTTTAGTAGGTACTGGTCTGTTGATTGGATCATTCAGTCCTCAACAGGTGATGCCATTTATTAAAATTTCTGGCACTACATTAATATATTTAGAATACGAGAAATAAAGTTTACATAAATTATTAAGAGTGATTTTCATTTCATTTGGCAGAACTGTAGACTCTGCTTCCCCTTCTCTTGTCAAGGCTAACTGTCAGTCTACGTTAGCATAGTCAAAATAATGCTTCCGTACAATGAAGTTAAAAGTCTAGCAACACACAGGGTGGACAAATGGGTAAGTCCCCCTGGCTACATTTCACAGTGTGAGAAGAAAAAGTAAACAAATTTCTTGAGAATCACCATGAGGGAAATTTGTTTCTTGTTAAGTGATGAAAACCTCATGAATTGATGACCATCAGGGCATGATGGAGCACACTTGAAGTATTTTTTGTCAAATTACAGAGGAATGCATGTCATTTCATTGTCTCTTGGGATCTCTTAACCTTAAGAATCCATGTTCTGTTGCTGATCAACTTACAGTTCAATATGTAATGATGAGGTCTGCCTAAAGGGTAAGTTTGATATTTCACCTTTATTGTGAAGAATATCTTTAAATGCCAATCTATCATTACAATCTGTGAGCCGTCACTGGGGAAAAAATTTGCATAAAAGTACACCATGGCTCTACATAACATTTTACGCATGACCAACCAGTCCTTCATTGAATGAAAAACTTTATGAACTGGTTGAAAAGCTTCACAGACAAATTGTAACTATTGAGTTGAAGCCTTAAAGATAGACACTCGATCATCACCCCAGTAAGATGATTTTTGGTTGGGGGCTATCAAAATCCCAGTTGGTGACTGCTCTTTGATTGACATCAAAGTTTTAAAGTTCAAAAAGATGCAGAGTAGCTCACATTGCTCACTATGCAGAGAGAGTCATCTGATTACACAGTAGGGCCTTTTATGCTCACCAGGCCATAGCCTAAAGCAATAGACTAGGTTTGTGTCAACACAAGGAGTAGCTAAGTAATTAAGACAGTTTTGGGAGGTGCTAGAAGTAACTTGTAAACAGTAGTTGGGAGAATTGGAACTGTCTGGGATGATGAAATTTGCCCTTTAAAGGAAATATTGAATTTGAAGTGTATACGGAAAATTTTTATGTCTTCAAAACTATGAATTAGAGGTAAAGAATGTAGGGTAATTCACAATTTTTACTCTTGGTACCAGGGTTGTGTTATTTTCAAGAAATAAGGTTCACACAGGAAGAAATTCTTTGCTTTATTACTGTACAACGACTTACTTGTTCATCAGAGCTTTCAAATTTTCAAATGATGTGACATTATATCTCTTGTAATGTGTAATATTTGTGGAACAAGAAGCTATTGCTGGAGTTTTATTGGGTACACCAAATGGTTTCATAATGATAAAAATTATTTTCTGTTTTGTCGTGGTGATGCAGTGTTAATTAAGATTTCACTTTAAAACTCATTAATCATATTCACTCCTGTTACCTTTTTAGCAGTTGTCTAATTATGTTTGTCTTTTCATGGAGCCTTCGTACTCTAACACCTGCAAACAATGACAGAAATCATCCAATCTCACTTTATTCATGAGTCTAGTCTTGGTTGAATTTTCATTAATCTACACTGCTCCTGTCTTACCTCCTCTCGAGGCTTGTAGATTCACAACCAGTTGTGGGGAATTTGTGTTTGTTGTGACCATAATTATAAATAGTTAATAGGGTAAATTTTTTTTACACAGATTGATAAAGAATTCTTGTGAAATTTCGCAGATGTTGGTATTAGGAGTGGCTGCAAATATAGTTGCAGGAATTACACATCTACCTTGTGGGCAAACTTACTTCATGCAGCGTACACAAACTAGGTAGGGTTTATAGATTCTCAAACGATGAGCAAGTTTTGGATATTACATTCTTTAAAAACCTGTACATACTGCAGTATGGTATATGTCATCACCAAAGCAAGGAATTTATTGTGCTCAAGGTGGTTTACATGTGATTATATATGTACTGTAGATAGCCAGAGTAAAAATGTATGTTTCTTTTGAACAAATTCTAAAGAAGCAAACTCACTTGCCTCATTTTCATTCAGGAAAGTATACATCTCTCTTGATCACATCCCCCCCCCCCCACCCACCCATCCCCAGAATATCCCACATACAGTATTCAGAATTAGGGTTTAATACCTGACTCCCCTTCAGAATTGCAGACTCCTAGCTGTGAGTCAAGTAGCAACTACACTTTCCTTGGAATCACAAGTCCTTTTGGAATTTTCAATAATGTCATTAATGTGCTCCACAGATATGATATTTTTGGAGAACATTGTGTTTATATTATGCAGGTTTAGTAAAGTATTATATACAACTGGCTCTTTTGGTCTTTTCTCTATTTAATCCCAGGTTTCTCGTCAGTTGGCCACTAGAATTCTCAGACATTGGCAATTCAGTACATTAGTCATTGAGAATAATGTGGTGTAAACCTACCGGCATATAACTATACCAATTGGTGTACTTGTAATCAACAGTTTACAACCCAGATGAGGTATACAGTATGTTACTGTAGCAGTTACAGTATAGCAGTTACAAAGGATCATGGAAAAGAGTTTTGGTACATTTCGTATGTGGCCACAGGAAAATGCCTTCGGCAAACATGATACATACAGTGCCAAAACTCTGTCCCATAATCCTTTGTAATTGTTGTTTGGAAAGGGCTATGTTTGTAAGAATCCTGACTCCAGAGTTGCAGCAGGTACTTTACTTCAAAAATATTGGAGTTGACCAAGTCTGTACAGTATCACAGGGGTATTTACTACAGTTGCCTTGAAAAGTTGTGGAAAAACATTCATTTTTAAGGAAAATTGATAGTCAGATTTAAAAACACCAAAATTATGCCAAATTGTTTTGCCATATAATCAAAATTTTGCACACCCACACCATCTTAAATGTGCCATATTCAGTGTTGTGGCATTTAAAATGCCAATATGGCAACCCTGGTCCATACTAAGCATTTTTGGCCTTTACGAGATTTCACATCCATTCTTGCAAAGGAACTCTTTCCAACAACATTTTCAGGATAGTATTGTGGAAAATATGCTTGGCTTATACATTGGTAATCAGATCAACACCATATTAATGAGTGATAATGCACAGTTGATTCTCATAAAATGCAGACCTGTAATATTTCACCAATAGTAAAAATATGTACAGTAACTTTGCTAAACAATAAAATGTCTGTTTAGCTCACTGTTAATGATGAAAAGGTGATAGGATGAAGCATAGGCGGAATAACAGGGGCAAGCAGGGGCACTTACCCCCTCCACTTTTTTCCAAAGCTGGAAAAATAAGAATAAAAAAAAATGAGTGAGAGTAAGCAAGATCAGAGAAATTATAAGAGAAATTTCAATAGCCTATTATGATTAAATTTTGCAATGTTTAATGAAGGAAAATAAACATCAAAAACCATAAAAATGCTAGGAAAATTTTTCTTGGTGCACCAGAGAAAACTAACTAGTACAATGGAAAATTTGTCTGGCACTGAAAATTTCTTTCCTCCTACGTGCCACACTATTGTGACTTGAAGCTCTGAAATAAGGGTCACTGGAAGTACTAATGTACGTCATAAAATGCACCATGGTCCTTGCAAACAAAGTCCCTAACCCTAACCATGTATAGGGAACCGCAATTCTTGAAAAAAAAGAATCAGCATGCTTCACATGAGTCTTGTGTAAATCAGTGTCTCATTAGTACTGCTGTACTGCTGTGCTTAGGAAAACTTTGGTGGAATTGACTTGTAATTACTTCCTGTAGGACAGCATGACTAAATTAACATTTCCAAAACCCTTGTTACACCTCTTGCTGTTTACTTTCCTTACCACCTACCACCATCCTCAGCAAATTGACTGGCGGTTACTATCTTAAATTTGCGATGATCCTACAGAGAATAATTTACTATTCAAATTTTGCATAGCAATTTTGAGAATTGTTTCCTTCTGTAGTGTAAAATCGCTGGAAACGCTATGGTTATGAACACAAAAAAGTGCTACACATTTTTGCATTTGTATAGCAATTTGGCCAGCATGTGTAAATTATTCCCTGTCCTATGAAAACTGTTTCATTGGTATTTCAGATTAGACCTGGGGAAGCAGGATTTTCTCAAGAAATGGTCGAGAACAGCCGCAAAAGTCATCAAATTTAAGAAAGATTTTTCGGGGAGGTCCCTCAGTTCCCAGCCTCGGCCTTCGCACCTTCGGAGATTGCGGTTAAAGGCTTTGCCAGTCACAACTTGCCAAGATGCAGCCTCCAGTAAAAAATACTTCCCTAGCACTTAAACTGCTGATGCCCTTGACAATGTCCATGTAAAAACTTCCCACAAAGATTTCATTGACTTCTTTAAGTATCACATACAGTGGTCTATAACCTTCAAAATCGACACAACCTATTTTTCACATTAATAAAAAAGTTGAGGGGCACTTGTCCCAGACCATCGACAAAATGAAACATGAAAGAAAGCCTCCATAGGGCAGGATATAGGTTTCCATACCCTGTTCTATTTAAAGAACAGGCACCTGGGGAAAGTAGAAAAATTGTTATGCAATAAAAATACTACATTTAATTAAAACTAAAGAAAAGCAATAGCCTACAAATAAATGTCTGAAATGCTCTCTCAAAGATGTTTCTTCTGCACGCTTTGTGCACACCCGTTTTAAATGTTGTTTCAGGGTTACTTCCTGTACAACATCCTGCTTGTCATAGCTTTGTACAAACTCTTCTATTATCAATGAAACCACCAATGCTCTCATGGCCTTATGCAGCATAGGGGAAGTTGCCCCTCCCACAAAAATTTTCAAACTTCAAAGCAAAATTTTTATTACCATCTGTCTATGTAAATTTACCGACTCTTTAGAGATTGTTTAGATGCAAGTTTTCGGCACGGAAAGTGCCATTTCCAGTACTTTAATAAGGAACAGGGATGCTTAGCGAAGTGGGGGGTTTGGAAGAGCCCTCTCCTTGAGGATACTTTTCTTTCTTAGCATTTCTATTACTGATATCGCTAAAATGTATGAAAAGTGCACTTTTTTCAGTGCACTGTACTGTATGCGCACCCATTCCAAATACTAGAACTCCCATTCTTAATATTGTTCTATTCTTTATATTGTTCCAAAAAATATGAAAAGTGCAATTTTTTTTCAGTGCCCTTTGTGCGCACCCATTCTTTCCCATTCTGGGAAACCCTCATAAACCCATTCTCCCCTACTTTCTCAAGCCCTCAGCATTATTGATCCCATCTGATTGTTAGTCTCATGGACTAAGAATATAATTCAAAAAAAGTCAAATTGTAATTTTGGGGTCTGTCAACTTGTCAAGTGTGTGCACGTTATGCCTATTTGAAGTTGGAGTTAAAATGCATCATTTTAATGCCAACAATTTCGTAAATACCCCAGGGCTTCCGGGGACTGTTCTCCCTAGACTCTCACCAGGGCTCTGCTCCTGGACCCACCAGGGGCCCTTGGTCGGGCCCCTAGACCCAACTTTCAGACATCAAATCCGCCCCTGGGATGAAGGGTGGGACCAATAGGGTAGTGTTGTCTAGATATTGCAAGTAGCTGGTATTACAGATACCGATATTTCAGTTCTCCATATCGGCCGATACTGATCCAATACTGATATTTCAGGGAAATGAGCAGTCAGCAACTAACCTTAGGCTATGGGAAATGCCCATGAAGTGTAATTGTTCAATCTGGATAAGGTAAAATATTGGAACTTGCATTGAAAAATACCCAAACAGTGTCCCATTTTCATGACGTATGGGACAGTTAATATCGGTTAGGTAATATCGGCATTTAAGGTAAATTTTACTGATACCAATTTGGGATGAAAATGGGGAATATTGGCCGATACCGATGGTACCAGATGGTATAAATTGGTATTTAAAAAGGGAATTCATGTATGTATTTAAATACTGTAGGCAAGAAGTATGGAGAGCTCATACACTCCCAAAATAAAATAAAAATACTGTAACCACAGTCTTAGGGGTAGATCCTGGGGGATGGGGATATATCCCCCCAACATTTGACAAGGGGGATGGCCCATGTAATCATCCCCCCAATGTTACAGTCTACAGATACGTGTATACTGGAAAGTACATTTTATTCTTCACTTAAATGATTAGAATTTTATTTAAAACACCTAGTGTGTAATAAAATGCTGCCTATAGGCTACGCTGCATCATAAAGTTGGAGCCTTATACGATCAATTAATTTCTGACCAATAGAAAGCTTCATATCAGTAAATAGCACATTTGATATTCACGTCGCTGACATACTTACCCCTTGCTACATCTAATTTGCATTATTCTCATGCACTGCGCACTGCTTGGGACAGTTCTGACACTGCACCACCAGGAAGGTGGGGGGAATTAGGCCTAGTTATCATGTAGCCTACAGTATGCCGAGCTTGTACAGTCGGCCTTAAAACAGTGAATTGCACAAAGTATTGTGACTTCCGTCACAATCGGGGCATCATTTTTGTAAGAAATTCTTCAGTCTCTGCTTAATCTCTAGGCATATTTACATGGTTGCAGGTATTTAGAATCGATTCCAAGTTGATTGAGCTTCTGAATAATATAGGACTAAGGTATATTACGACACAGTTCTAATGTTGGACTGTTTCAATCTATCACAATCCTTGTTACAAACGTAATGTATTCACAGTGACAACCCCTGTCAGTACAAGATTTTAACGATATTTGATGAATTTTTTCAAGTCTGACTTAAAATTTGGGAACTATATCGCCTTATTCTGTAGGCTGAGTAGGAAATACAGATTAAGTTTTAGATATTCAACTATTCATACAGTATGTAAGACGTGCATTATTTTCAAGGCATAAAGTTGCGAATGATCTGGTAATCTTAAGCAAACTTGCCGGTCTCGTAATGGTCTCCGAATTCAGAATTCTAATTGTCTGGGATAACCGAATAAGTTGATCCCTGCCATTTTAAGCTTTGCAGCACATTGCTACTCTTGTACAATTTCAATCCAGTGCTGAGCATCCACCTCTCATATTGCAGGAGGCATGGGTTCGATTCCCAGGTTGAGTCATACCAAAGACTTTCAAAATGGAACCTACTGCTATTGTGTGGTGTGATGCTCCGCATAAGCAATGGAGTAGGAAAAACAAGCCAGTGCCCCACAACTGGAAAAAAAGCTGTGGGCACCGCTAGATTATAAAACCAAGAGGTTAAAAGTTGAGGTGTAAAACCCTTTCTATGAGTTATCAATGAGTTTTGTGCTCAAAATAACCTTTCCTAAATGTATAAATATACCAATACTTAAGAACATTACCTTTGAAATTTACCCTTTAAAACAGTCTTCCTGGGGCTTCTGAGACATTAAAACCCAGGAGCTTCCGGAGGCTTTGCCCCCTGGACCCCCACTGGGGCTTTGCCCTTGGGTCCCACTAGGGGCCTTAAGGCGCCTCAAGCAAACTTGCATAATGGGTGGGGTGTGCTTTATGGGCTTTGTGCTTCGCACTCACTGTGCACCTTGCGATAATTCACCCCATCCCCCCAAAGTTGAAAAGAAATCTACGCCCCTGACCACAGTCATGTTTCAGCACAAACCAGCATAAGAGATTTTGAGCTACTTCAATCTGCCACCATCACTTTAGCCACCTATATCTACTGTATCATGTCTGCCAGCAATATTGTTCAACAGGCTTTCAAATATTCTTTTTCTGATGGATTTTGGATGAAACTTGGACACAATGATTTTTGTAACAATGCCAACAAAGTTATAGTGGGCAATTTTTAACTACTTTAAACACTGACTATACATTTGGTTGACTGGCCCACTGAAAAGTTGGCAAGTGAGGGTATTGTGTCTTTTTATGCAGGCCTTCGTGATAGCCACCACTGGTCACTTAATTGAAGATGCAGTAATGCAATACAGTCAACAGTACTTATTATTGAAAAATATTAGAAACGTTACATAAAGCAAAAAGGAAAACTATCGTCTTCTTAAGATGTGACTTCAACAATATTACACCACTATGCTGGTACCTGTTTGCATACAATTTTAGCCTCACTGAAAATATTGCAAAATCTGTACTGTTGTATGCCAGAAGGCAAACTGTTTCAGAATCCAGTAAGAATTTAATCGGCCGTTACTGTAGATCTACAGGGTCATAGTTATGCATAGTTGACGATTTTAATATTTGAGCCAGTGAAAGTCCTTGGAAGTATGTAAATATATCATGTACAGATGATCCTTCATTCTATGTCTATCTTCTCATGAATATGCAATATTGTATACGTTTAAAAGCACACTGCATAGATTTCTTTACTGCTAGGAAAATTTATGAGTTTTGGTGTGGTATGCATGTCCAGTAATTTGCTGCTGCTGGTGGGGGTGGGGGTGGGGTGGCAGGGTATTAATTCATGTTAATTCTCCCTCCCCCAATATTTTAGATCTGTGATTTGCCCCTTCCCCCAAACTACAGTACAGTAAAATTCTGACCCTACAAACAAACACTTTCCCCCAAAATTGACAAGCTGGCTATGGGCACATATTGTGAAGCAGGGATACTTAAGCATTCTGGTAACCTGCACAAGGTTATAATTGTTCAGTGAATTCCTATCTCAGTAAGTGAAGACCCTAATTATTCGTTTGAGGCATTTTCAGTGAATCCATATTAATTCAGTGCATAAGGAAGGAGGCACTGAAAAACTCAAGACTAGGTTTAACTAGTAGGCAGCTACTTGACTGGTAACTGCACTCTGCTGCACTATCCAGGAGAAGAATGTAATAAAGGTGTTTCTATCAAATGGTGGGCCCATTGTTAGAGGGACTTATTGAGTTGATATCGATTATTTTGTGACGAGTTTGAAAGAAATCATTGCATGACAATGTCTCTAATTAGCCTTATTACTCATATATCACTTCCTATAGTTACCAGAAATGTGAGAAATTGTAGTTTCTATGGACAGGGGTTGCATATGATAAATGCCTAATGGTAAAAAGTGTCTGGTCACAAATTTGTAATACTGTAAATGATTTTAATCATTAATTACCCTATCATTGCCATTTCAGTTGTGTATCAGATGTGCAGAATCTCTTAGTTTGACTATTTACCATCAAGATGTGAGTAAATTTCAGCAGGTGTGAAAAAAAATCATAAATTTAGTGAACCAACTTAATAATCCCCTTTAATCCATTCCACTAAACTGGATTTCTTGGTACAGTAGTTTCACGATCCAATGAGCACAAAGATCAATAAGGACATATGTGCAGACACAAGTGAACTTGCAGAAATTTGTGTTTTAATTAGTCTTGATCACAATGCTTGATACAGAATGTCTGAGGTAAAACTGGCTTGAAGAGGTAATGCTCCAGGGGGTTCCTAGACAACTCTCCCCCACCCCCTTCCGGTCAATTTCACCTGGGCAACTTACTTTGGGTCAGTTCGCTCTGGACAGTTCTCATCCAGACAACTTTATCTCGAATGATTCCCACCCAGGTCAATTGCGAATTTTATGGTGGGGAAGTTTTGTGAGGGGTAAATGCCATGGGTGAGAATTTTCTAGGGGAAGGAATAGACCTTATGCACACCTGTATGATGTCACATGCAGAAAGTTCTCCCTCGTTTGGAGGAAAATGGTGTATCACTGCAAGTTAAACCAAAAAGTGCAGACAGCTGATTTGTCAACCCTTCATATACGCACGTAAGTCTACTACACGTGTGTGCGAAATATGCCGTTCTTGCATGTGTGCTTTGTTTTCCTCCAAAATGACATCAGTGTAACGTCAATGCATAAGGTCTATTGTCGGGGGTTGTTGTGTGGTCATATCTTCAGTGTGTAACTTTCTTAGGGTACAAACTTTCCCCAAATATAAAAGACAGTGAAGTAGCCAAAAGGGCTTCAGGAGGGTTGTTGACAACATACCCTTCTCTCAGACAACATACTCTCCTCTTTCATTTAACCAAAAATTAGAATTCACTAAATTATGGACATTTTCCAGTCATATATGACCAGTTTTAAAAATATACCAAAGACAGCACCATTTTCATCTAAGCAAGCTTAAATTAACAAAAGTTTCTCAAAGGGGAGGGGGACACCCCTCCCCAGGACAGCAGTCAGTAACTTTATGCTCCCCCCCCCATCAAAATACCCTGGTTCTGCCCCTGGCTGTGCAGTGGGGTGCAAGGTGCTCTGAGCCCTTCTTAAAAAGGTTGTGCAAGAGGGCTACAAAGATAAAGGACATTCATGATCTCAAAGTAGATGCAGGGACTTTAAGGTGGAATTTGAGGGTGCTTGGATGGATCAGTACTGTGGATAAATCAACACAGAACATGGAAAAGTAAGCTTAATGAAATTTAGTATGATACATAGAAACCAACTTTGTGGAAAACCCACTTGGTCTGGCTAATTTCATAAGACACTTTCAACATAAGTAAATAAATTCCCAAGTCTAAAGTGAATGAAAGACATATTGCCCAATATACTGTACACCCATGTCAAGCCCCTGAGCCACAAGTAGCAGTAACCCAGATTATATTTACATTTTCAAGGAAGGGTTTAGGCTTGAATGTGTTTTCCATATGTTAGAGGGGTACTTAATCCGAGCATCATGGTGAAATTTGCATTGAAATCCGATGTGTGGACCTCATAATATCAGCAGATGAAGTTATCACATTTTCAACCCAAAGTAAACTTGAAGCAAGCACATGTGACATCTTAACCTTACTTTAATGGGCTCTCCCGTTTTTTTTTTCTTTTATAAAGTTTACAAGCAGTTTTCTCCTTCATAATCTCAGACCGCGTGTTTGATCTTGTGGTAGAGCATCCGCTTCTCATGCGGGAGGCCCAGGTTTGATCCCCAGGTCAAGTCCTACCAAAGACTTTCAAAATGGAACCTACTGCCATTGTGTGTGATGCTCCGCATAAGCAATGGAGTAAGGAAAAACAAGCCAGTGCCCCACATCTGGAAAAAAGGCTGTGGGCGCCGCTCGATGAAACCAAGAGGTTATAAGTTGAGGCGTAAAACTCTATCAATCTATCCATCATAATCTCATGTTATTAGATTGTGAATGTGTAACAGGCATGGTGATTTTGCAAACTTTAAATGTTCCATGGGAATTGCATATCCCTATTAACTTCAAGGCCAAAACAAAAGGTTGAAAAACAAAGAAAACAATGCATTGCTCATTAATATGAAGAGATTGGAACTGAATGAAAATTTCATCAGAATGCTGATATTAAGTTCTTCTTTTATATATCAAAAATAATTTTTGACTTAAATCCCTTCGTTTAAGTATAACACTAAATTAACTTTATGAACCGTCTAAGGTATCTTCACTTGATGACACAGAAAAAGATGGGAATAGTATTTTCCAGAAAGTATTTCATTCTTGATAGTCTGTTCATATCTTTTTTTTTTAAGCTATGGTCATGGAGACATTTTTTCCATCTCCATGCATTGAATCATTTGTCATCCATTAGTATTTCCTACCCCTAGATAAATGAGACGACTATGAATACATTAAAAATATTTGTGTAAGTTAAAGGGAATAAGCAATCGCCCAGAAATTGGTTTGAAAAAACTGCAAAGTTTTCCAAAGCTCTTATGTACTTTTCAAGTGCATCTGAAGTTTTTGAACATAGATGTGGTAATTACAAACAAAAGGTAAGGCAAGGAGTTATTCTCCATGAATTTAACAATTCAGTAAAAAAGTGTTGTCATGACTAAAAGAGCCATTCATGAATAAGGATACTGGGGTATACATACGAATTCTAATTGGGGTGACTGTATTTTCTCTTTTAAAAAGAATAATAGAAATTAGTCAACAAATGCATTGATGTCAATTAGCCCTTCAACCATGAAATTGTGTAAAAGTGACACAGATAATAAAGCTAGTAATTTTTGTGTTTATCACTTAAGCTTGTGAAACTTTCAAATATGTCCATGGTATGGCAATCTACTTGTGATGGGCAGTTTATACTTGGTGAATGACAGCATCAGTAGTTTTTTTTGACAAAGTTGTTCATGAAATTACTCTTCCCTCTATTTTGTATTCAGAATTCATGTGTAGGTTTGTAAAAATAAAATGTGTTTTGGGTTATCAAAAGAGCTGCCTTTTAGATAAGCTCGAAACCACACTGCATAAGCTCTTTAAATTTAGCTTCATCTACAGTATTGCCCTAAGTCACAAGGGCCTTCAGTAAATCTTACACATGTATCATTTAACAGTCCATCAGGGAATAGAAAAACAATCGTTTATGGCAGCTCAACCTTTGATGATTTCTTTATCATTGTGAAAGCCGTTGGGTTAATGAGTAGAAGTGAGTGCATTTGTTTAGTAATATGACTACTTAGTTTGGAAAGTAATTTAGTGTTACTGTCAGTGATGCTGCCCAACAAGCAATTAGAGGACAACGATGCTGCCCAACAAGCAATTAAAGGACGTACAGAAACATGGGTTAGCTTTAGATTTTTGTATGGACATGTTCCAGTATATCTAGATATAAACATAGAAATAAACACAACTATACAGTATTTGCATTAAAGCTTAAGATATCTTCAGGCAGAAAACAAAGTGGTATAAAAACTATACCCTTTTTTAAGAGAAAAGCTGATTAATTTTAGTTTTGGGAATAGCACCACCTTGAAAAAGATCACAGTATGCAGAGTGGCTATTTACTCACCTTTAAAACAATGGTTCTTTCAAGCATGCTGTAGTTTACCATACTTCGAGGGAAAAATAACTTCCTGATTCAGGAAGGTCTTAATTTATTGTTAAGAGTGAGCAGGAGGGATGAGAGGCTGAAAGAATACAGTTCTCTGCTCACCTGAAATGGCAAACATAGACTGGTCTAATGTCTGATCATAGCTAATTCTGATTTAAGTATTTCTTTGAAGTTCTAGAATCCTAATGTTGTTTGGATGGTGACTGCTTTACTGTATGTTCTAAGGTAGCTTTGTGCAGATATTTTTGATTCCTTGCCGAAGGCAGGCAAGGAATCTATGCGATGATGATGTCATGTGTGTGTGTGTGTGGGTGGGTCTGTTTAGGGCGTGAATC
This sequence comes from Holothuria leucospilota, assembly GCA_029531755.1. Lineage (NCBI taxonomy): Eukaryota > Metazoa > Echinodermata > Holothuroidea > Aspidochirotida > Holothuriidae > Holothuria > Holothuria leucospilota. Next base: position 4,909,228 of record CM055980.1, on the reverse strand, counting down.
GGGGATACACACAGGAAAAATTACTGGTGAAATGGGGATATGCCGCAAAATGGGGATATCCCCGTTTCTAGAATGTCTAAATTAATGCAAAGTGGGGTGTCAGATATGTGCCTACAACTTCACAGATTGATCTGAGGTAATACCCCATTTCCTCGTTTTAAGTCTTCATTCATGTGTAAATGTGTGTGTAGTTTTTTCGTTATCCCCAGTTTCCTGGTGTGTAAACCTGTAATTGTCCCCAATTCACTAGGAGGAAGAGGATGTCCCCACTTTGCACATTATTTGTGTATGTCCCCGATCGGCGCCGTAAACGGGTGTGGGTGTGTGTGTATGTGTGTGTGTATGTGACGCTTAGCTTGTAAACACGATATCTCCAGGTAGCAATGACTAACACTTTTCATATTTGGTATATAGATTTGTCATGTTGAGAGGAAGAACCCTATTGTTTTTAGTGGAGGTCAAAGGTCATTTGAGGTCACCAGAGGTCAAAAACCAAAAACCTTGTAAACACAATAACTCAAGATAGCAATGACTGACACTTTTCATATTTAGTATACAGATTTGTCATGTCAAGAGGAAGATTTTTGTTTTTGTTTGCAGTAGAGGTCAAAGGTCATCTTAGGTCACTGGAGGTAAAACTGCGAAAAGCTTGTAAATCGCTTGTAATCATGATATCTCAAGATAGCAATGATAGACACTTCATATTTAGTACGTAGATTTTTCATGTGGAGAGGAAGAGCCCTATTGTTTTTGGTGAAGGTCAGAGGTCATTTGAGGTGTCTGGAGGTCAAAGACTGAAAACCTTGTAATTACGATATCTCAAGGTACGAATGAAGGACACTTTGATTTCTTATGTTGAAAGAACCCAATTGTTTCTGGTAGAGGTCAAAGGTCATCTGAGGTCACTGGAGGTCAAAAAACAAAATTTCCCAAGAATTCCCAAGATTGTCATATGGGGTAACTAGAGGTCAAAAAGCAAAATTTCCCAAGAATTCCCAAGATTGTCATATGGGGTCACCAGAAGTCAAAAGGCAAAATTTCCCAACAATTTCTAAGATTGTCATGGGGTCACCAGACGTAATAAAGCAAGAATTCCCAGGTGTCATTTGGGGTCACAAAAGATCAGAAAGCAAAGTTCCTCGAGAACTCCCAAGATCATCGTCTGGGGTCACTAAAGGTCAAAAAGCAGGAATTCCCAAGATTGTCATCTGGGGTCACCAGAGGTCAAAAAGCAAAATTCCCAAGAATTTTCAAGATCCAAGATCCATTGGGGGTCAGAGGTCATTTGAAGTCATCAGAAGTTAAATACCAAATGCACTGAAAAACACGATATTTCAAGACAGGGGTGTTAGATACTTGTAATACTTGTAAATTTGAGGGATAAACCTCAGTGCAACAAAGCATCCCCATTTGGCAAGGAATCACTAAGCCTTTGGGCTTTCTGGTTATGTTCTGACATGTCCTGTAGGGGATTGGAATGTAGATGTTTTGAACTTGAAACAGAGATTTGTAACATTTATTTAAAGTGGACCTAAGGTCTAGAATTTCAAGAATATATATTTTAGAGGTTGGAATATGAATTTCATTCACCCAATTTCCATTTACACAGCTTCCTCCATTACTGAGATATAAACTGTTGATATTTACCCACACAATTTAAAACAGTCGATTGCACAATGATTTTTGATGTCACATTACCTGCTTTTGTTTCCTTTTGACATACTGTAAGCATGTTCAAATGACCTTGGAAGAATATACTGTTCCCTTGCAAAGCATGTTGTACAAAGAGGGTTTATATAGCCAAGTCACCCTGTAACAGTGAGACAGTCATGTTTTAGTACAAGGTGCAGGGGCTTGACAAAAAACAAAGAAATACAAAATTATAGTATAAATTTGAGTAGTACAAGAATGACATCATAAATTATTGCACAATCTACCATTTTAAATTTTGCACAATCTACCATTTTTATAAATTGAATGAACAAGCTTCAACATTTTTAATATCTCAGCTCAGGAATGTTCTGGGAAGATGGGAGTTGGACCATTTGCATGCATTTTTCAAGCCTTGCAACATACATTTTTGAAATTTTCAACTTCAGGTACACTTTAATATGCAACCTACCACAATGGTAGTGCATAACAGTGTAATCTGTGTGGGTAACAATGACCTTTAGTTAGTCATATTCTCACAACACTTGTGTAAATTTACACACCTTACACAGTAACTTTTGTTTGTACACTTACAGTATTAAAGTTACACTGTACATCAACAGTGACACAGACGTGTGCACTGACATAAGATGGGAAATTTCTGGATTTGTGATCAACTACAATATGTCATGAATGACTACACCTTTTGGATATTTTTACACCACAATACACTACACCCAATATCCTTAAAAGATATTCTTTTATTTATTATTTAAATTTTTATGGACTTCATTTCTCTTATTAATAAAAGCCAATTAATAAAATACAATACAAATCATACATTTTTTAAGTGTTAATGAATTATAAGCTTTCAGATTAAGAGTTCCCTCAAATGGGGTTGTTGGTTTATAGGATATTTTGTCAGCAGAAATAGTTGAAATGTGACAGTGAGTTACATGGAATAAGACTTTACTATGATATAACATACAACACCAAAATGCTCATACAGAAGATCTGATGTAACTGCAGGAATACTGACGAGTAAATTACATACAATAGAACATATTACAAAAGCTTCTTTAGAAAAGCTATCCTTTGTCACTTGTGAGTTTCGATGATCTATGGACTTTGATTTTTGGCAATTAATTTACACCAAAAAGGGATTTTTTATGTCTACTTGATACAAGTGTATGCTGCTGGTATATAAATTTTTGCATGCAATGAATATTGTAGGTGGTGTACTGTACATCAATCAATACCTGTATGAAGGACTTCTGAAGCTGTGATTAGCGAATTAAAATTAAACCTCTATATATTTTTACATTATATGAAATAAAAACATTCTTCATATTTATTTCTGTTGATAATTTTTGGACTACCATATATACCTTATATTTCAAAAAGAAGAAAAATGAAAGAAGATTGTATACAAAATTAATAAGGTAATATGTACTGTGTGTATGAGTGTGTGTTGGGGGGGGGGGGGGCGAGTACAAGGGGAGAGGGATGTGAAGGGGGAGGGGAGTCAGGTAGGTTGATCGGAAGAGACATGGTTCACTAATTTTACAACTATGATTTATAGAAGTTTTGTGTTTGATGGAATTAATGATGAACTCTTAGTATTCTAAACTAGTATCCCAATCTTTATTGTAAACAAATTCGATTTGATCTAACAGATTGGGGTCTTTATTTTGGCAGTGAAAGATTTGGAGAAGCTTTTAGGTCTGGAGTCACCTGATGAAGTAATCAAGGCAGTAGTTGAGGAAGTATACATTCTCATCAATCTTCATTTTCAAGCATCCATTTTCTGCACATGTTTGATGGATTGGATGCAATCACTTGAGGACAAGTTAGTTAAAAAGAAAACATGCCCATGAACTTATCCTTAATGTGAAAATACAATGCCTCGAAGGTCAATTTAGACCCTGACCTTACAATATAATGCTATGCTTAAGTTTTACATATTCTCCCAAGAGCTGTCACAGATTGTCTGAGAGGGACAAGTGAAGCATGCAGAGACATAAAGCTTGTGGCTTTAATCATATCAAATATAACCTGTCCCAAGTTGGCCCCAGCATCTTTTTCCAAAGTTTTTTTTTTTCTTAATTTCCATGGTTGGATGACCATCTGAAGTAATTTTTTTGTCATATTCCTGATAAATGCTGATTCCTCTGATCTGGCTGTATTTGACATGTACTAAAACTGCTTAAATGTGTAATAACACTTCAAAGGAAACCTGCTCCTTCATGATAGCAGCTAAAACCTTTCAGCATACCCGTAAATGGGTTCCGTACATTAGCCAGTGGATTAGCAGAGTACTGCTTGTCAGCGCAGTCATAGATTTTTTCAAGAACTAACAAAAAGGAGTGAAATTAGATCTGGAAAGTTAAAGTATAAAGTGTTTTACAAGCTTTTGATTTTATCAGAAAGAGTTATACTCTCGTTTTCTGTATGTTTGAATCAACACGTCACATCATTATTTTCTGTTCACTTTTACCGTAAAAGAATAATGGTTTCACGAAGCAAATGTGCCAGGCGCCTGCCATTTCAGAGGCTGTTAACCTTATGGTTGTTATTATAGTACAGTATATTTCTGTGCATCTAATCAGTGACGCCACTGTCCTTGTAATTAGTCTATCGTCAGTTTAATGAGTGGAGCAATCATGAGACAGATATCATGTAATACATCACACAGCTGAAAAGATAGGTATTGCCTAATCCTATTCTTTATTAGCAATTGCCAATTTTCCATCTTGGTAATTTGACCGTTCATGCAAATATAGTAAGAAAATAAACCTAAGTACTGCACCGTGTATGTGTGATGTATATTGCCTATGCTACATAGTATCTACATTGGTGAACCATGCTTAGCCATACCCGTAGTGAAAAGACTTTATACTCGTGTCACCTTACAAAACAAAAAGTAAGAATTTGGTGGTTTGAAGGTAATAAGACAAGCAATAAAAACGTAAGAAATGTGTATTAGATTTTTGAGGACATTGAACCTTAAAGTACAGCCACTACAGTGTACAATACATGCTTATGTCACTGCTCTTCTTTGCTAATATTTGGAGTTTAAGGTAATCTTTTCAGCCAGACCAGAACAGAGGCATGCATTATAGACTTAATACAGCCTGTAGATTAGGCTCCCTGCTTACAATTAAAGGCTTAAGGTTTGAGAGGCTGGTCAGGTTATAGATTTTGTGTCCCTCCAGGGTGAAACCATGTTACAGCAATTTTGTTTTTACCTGGTGGGAGCCTAAAGCTCAGAACTTAAAGGTCTGGTGACATGAAAATTACATAGTTAGATGTTCGATGTAAAAAGCATTAACTATCCAGAAAATAGCTGCAATTCCCATTAAAAGCCATCAAATATTGATCATTTTACAGGTAATTTCTGTTTCACACTTTTATCTTGATACTGTAATCATGAGCTAAATATGCAAATATGTGACATCAAAAGATGGACATACTGTACCATATATGGCTAACTTTAGCCTTTGTTTTTTTTTCAACCTTAATTTCAAGGACACTGGTAGCATTGCTATCCAGTTTTTATGAATGCTAAAATTGTGTTTCCTTGAGAAATATTGATATCACTCATCAAACTGTCAACTACCGGATCAGTAGTTAAGAGATAATTTATATAGAGTTAACAAAAGAAATCTTAATACTGTGCAACCCTACACATCATTATTTTTGCATGGGCTATGAGTCACTTCAGAAACTATTAAACTTTGAAAAAGTGTATTTTGAGAATGGTAAAAGATATTGAAATAATTCCAACAGATCTTTCATTGGAGGACTTGATTCTTTAACTGAGAAGTAAACAGTTCTTTTTGGTGGCATGTCACCAGACCTGTAAGAACTTTAAAGATGCAAACTATGGTGTAGAAAGGTTTCCATTTAGCAAACTGAGTCTTACATTATTACAACTGAATAACCACTCCTCCACTGAAAAGTTATAAGCACTTATTCCGTAATGATCAATGGATTTGGCTAACTTCAGTGTTTTTGGCATCACATACCCACTGCCACAGTAGTTTTGACTTGGAAAGCATGGCATAGATACTCCTACAATGTACCAGTGGGCATATACCTTACAGGTAGTTCACCAGCTGAGATGTGAATTGTCGGTGTAAGAACATCATAGTTGTTACCGTATTTCATGGAAGCTGTGAAAGATCACAAAATACAAACCCTAAAATATGATTTTTGAGCATGTTTTGACATGATTAAGATTATTCCCCAGGAGTCATGACTCCAACGTCAGTGGATGTCACTACACAAGTCCCAGCCTGTAGTTGTGATTCTGAAGTATAGAGTCAGGTAAATTGCCCAAGCCTTTTATGAAAGCATGTGGAATTAATTGTACATACAAAACTGTAACAGACCTATGTCGGAAAGTATGATGAGTGACCACTTGTCTAGGTGAGGTACAGTATCCCTGGCTTCATGTACTGGAGAATGTGCACCTGTGTGACTATTAAAATGTCCTTATGGAAGACCAAAAAGCAGGTATATAGAAACTCTACATTTGGTAGAAATGTATATTTCACTCTTACTTACCTCACCTACTGCTACTATTACACAGCCTCATGTAACTACAAAAAAAAAAAAAAAACCACTGGCAATGCTTGAATCCCAATTAGGTGGCTCTCTTCAACAATACCCTAATGCATCCTCTAGTCATTCTTGCTCCATGCCAGCAGAATGGCTTTAATTCACTGGTTCCTTGCTGTACCCCTTTTGTCATGTGCTTATCTTTGTGTGTCATTTCGAACTTAAAACAGTCTACATGTACCACAGTCTGGGAGTGCTCATCTCAGAAATCCCTCCTCTCCCCCCTCCCCACCCCTGGAGAATGATAAGTATCTTTGTTTTTAGGGTGGTTCCTGGATGATTAAGTCGTAAGAGGTACAGTAAGTTTGTTGATTTTAGTGAACATAAGTTTCATCAGTCAACATGTCTCTTGTCCCAGGCTGGTTCTTATCCCCCCCCCTTACCATTTCCAGAGGCCTATCCCCTTTCTCTGCATTAAAGTTTTCTTGAGACTTACTCATTTCCTATCCATTTTCATTATCCAGTTTTATAATAAGTTAATACATGCTGCTGTAAATCTCCACCCTTCTTTTAGTAAACATGATTTTTGTCCCTTAGAGCTAGGAAGCACAGTGCCTTGTGGTATACTTTCTCCTTGCAAAGCATTACTACGCTGTTACAAAAATGATTTCTGCAGTGTTCTGCTTTTGATATCTAAAGGAATATATTGTGTTTGTGATATGTACAGAAAATATCCATACCTGTTATGCCATCATTTATAGATACAGAATGAAAGATAGTGAAAAATAAGGTAGCTGAGCCACTTTATCTTTTAAAAGAAGTTAGGCTAAGGACCAAAGTTTTCCGCGAAGCGGAATTTCCCCAGAAATTGTGGAGTTGGCATTAGAAAGCGAAAAACAAAGTTTTGACAAAAGTTGCAAAAGTAAAATCAGGAAAGTCTACAGGAAATACTATCAAAATAATTGCTATAAGTTATTTGAGTCAGAGTTTAATAAATAAAAGAGTAAAATGATTGAAAAAAACATCATAAAAGAGCATAACTACCCTCTGTATTTAGTATAAGTAAATCACAGAATCATAATAACAGACACGAGAGCCTAACAGAACTACGTACAAAACAATTAATGATGCTCAAATTCAATGGGGATGTAGAGGTCAGACTAAAGTATAAAGGTAAGCCACCATATTGTCTTTCTTATCCTTCAAAAGAATGAAAGTTTGAGGTTTTATACAGCTTTTGAGGAACAATATTAAGTTTTGAAGATGCCTAAATTAAGAGAGAAGAAAACAGATTTTGTCAATTGTAAAGCAAAAGAAAGAGGAATTCAGCATTTACAAAGCAGAAAACGTTGGGCCCTAAGTAAGGCCTTCCTGAAAAGAAATTCACTGTTCTATAGCTCATGATGAATTTGCTGGCCCAAACTTTTCATGTTTTCAATGATGCAACATCCATTCTTGTACAAAAATGCATATTTTTGGGAACAAACTATTGAAATAGTTTTGGTAAGACTGAATGGTTTAAAAATGATAAAGCCACATATTTAACCTAATTTTGATGCAATTTAAATGAAAATGTTTATTTTTGTTGAAAAATTTTGGTTGTGTCACACTGATGTCAAATAACAACTGTATACAGTAATTATAATACACAACAAACTGTATCTTAGTAATAAGGGAGTAAAATTAATATTGTTTTGAAATGTGAGGGTCTTGTATTTTTGTTTAGTGTTTAGCGTTTGTTTAGTTATAGCTAGTCCAGAAGCTTCATTATAAACTGGAGAGATGTGCTTTAGAGACAGCTAGTACTAGGAGGACAGTCAATCATTCTACAACAACTCTTCACTCACGAGAGAATCGTTATTGATTTTTTTGTTTAGTTATCAGTAATGGAATCTTGAGAGGAGTAATCATCCCTTCAACAGGCTTAGTTGATTGCCTTGATTGCAGGTGAAAAAATATCTGTAGGCATTAATTGTTTGTAGGAAAGTTACTGTACTGCAAGGAAGCATGACTACTTGTTTACCAGCCATACATTACTTACATAGTTAAGATACAGTACTGTAGATTTTGGGGTTGAAGTTAGCTCTACTTGTAAAGAAACTGCAGCTGCTGAGTAAACTCAGAATTTGCTTTTACTTACTTGCCATTTTGTTTAAAGGGATAGTCACCTTTCCTATCTAAACAAGTATGCATTTGGGGGGTGGGGGTGGGGGGTGGGGGGATAGGCAGATATTGTACATTTGGTCTTCCTTCAATGTTAAAAAGGACTGTAACCCTGAATAGTTGGAAATCTACATTGCCCCTCCTTCGTTTTGAATTGTTAACAATCCCTCACTAAAAATTAAGTACAGCTGTTGATATAAGCTAATCTTCAAATAAGTCATACTTTTTGGGAAAGTTTGTCCATAAATAGGAATTAAATCTGGGAGCCTTTAAAAATGCTGAATTAAAGGACAGGTGCAGAGATTCCTTAGGCTGACATTACAGTTGTCCAGGTAAGACTTGGTGGCGCTCTTTAATACCTGTCTCTACAGTACGGTTTTAAATTCAAATTTTGTGCATAAACGATGAGGTGACTCACTGAGAAAGCAGAGTACTTTTTACTGGTCCATTTATGTTAGAGGAATCTTTTTCGAAAGGCCTACTGTACATATTCGTTTTGTGAAACTATAACCTATAAATTTGTCAAGTCTTAAAGGTACTGCATTGTCTGGTGGCATTTTGCAAAGATATACTGTAGACGTTGAGTGGAAAGCCTTATCTGAAAAGCCTTCTCACCTTTTGAGTTGTCTTTCTAGGTGTAAAAGCATTTGTCTACTTTTGTCTGGAATTGTCACCTCTTTTTGGACACAAGGCATTTCATGTCTATTTTACTGAATGTTTAATGCTTAGGGAGCCTTAAGCTTAAACCTTAGGCTAATATATATAGAGTGATGAGAGTATCAAAAATACTGTAAGTCTTAAATTGTTGCTTCAAGCAAATTTACTTCATTGCTGTAAACTGCAAAAACAAGAACAAAACTAAATTTTGATATTTTTGACGTACAGTAATTAGCAAAAAGAAGTGCTGTATCAAAGAATGCTATTATGCTCCTGCTATGGATGTTGGAGTATACAGTATATCAGATTTTGATCATGTGTAGTTTGGATTTTAATGCTCCTGCAGTAAAAAGGGTATCTTGCTTGTTTTAGGGTAGGAAAAGTTTGAAAATGTGCATTTTCTTTCATTTGTTCAATGTAGCAACTTTGTGGGTGAAATGCTATCTCCCTTGCAGTATTAAAGATGAACTAAAGGTATAAAATTACATTGGTATGGGGGCAGATAGAGGTGTACAGAAAGTATTTAAAGAGAAATATTGCATTTAAAATGCACTAACATGGCATACAAAGAAATTGAACCGTTCAGTCTGACCAGTAAACTCTAGCAATAGCTTTGTCTCCGCAAAGTATTATGCATTACAAGAGTAATGGATGTTGCATAATTTCAGTTTTTGAAAGTTTGGGTGAATAAATTACTTTTGTGCAACAAAGAACTGAATTTCTTCCGTGAGAGCCTTATTTCATGAAAGGAAGTTACCATACTTCCTTGTTTTGAATCGTCTATGATTTTGTATCTGTTAATATGAAAATTTTCTGTAAAACACACATTTCCCTTTAGAGGGAAATGTTGCTTTTATCTGGCTTTTTATTGAATCTATCCTCGTTTACTTGTGTTCGGTTCCCATTCGATGAAAGAGAGGTAACTAAGAAAAACATTCTACCCTCTGAGCACTAATTAACGAGTAATTAACCTCTCTGTAACAACTAATAGATTTGTTCACCCAAATTATGCATGCAAAACCACACCTTCATCACCCCTGATTTGAAATCCACCGATCAAATCATTTCTATCACATTAAGTCAGGAACAGCTCAGCAATTCCTGCATTGTTTTTACCTGTGGTAGCCACTTAACACTGTCAGTTTTCCTAGCCAGTTTTACTGTGCCCAATTTTATTGTGTGTTTTTTAAATTGTACGTTTGGCCGTGTCAACGATCAGTTGCATTTTTGCCACCTGATGAAGGGTTTAAACCCGAAACGTAGTGGAATTTTTCACAAACTTTTAGCACTATTTACTACTTCTTTTTTACCTATATATATATTTTTATAATTTGGGATTTAGGCAAAAAACCGTATGAAAAAACGGGACTGTTGGGAGAAGTTGACCCATAGGCGAAAAAATTGTTTCGCCTTAATGTTTTACACGCTGTTTTATATAGGAATGCGTAACTGTATACGCAAGTCCGATTAACCACATAATGTTTATGCAATTACTTAACTGCACACCAACTAACGTGCATGTATCCGTTAACACTAAGGACTTACGGGCCATTGAACGTGCATATATATCTCAGAACCAAAAGTGGAAATATAACCTTATGTATTTTATTGTTTTTTTCTTCGCCGGTTGTATTGGCGGTATACCGATTTCGCCTAACAGGTCGATCTAGCGTTATATACATATATATATATATCCATTTTTATGAAGAAGCAAACTTGAATTGATTTTGCAGTACAAATAGTTCATCCTAAACCTCAGCCAAACCACAGAGCGCTAAAATAACACCATTCAGGTTGTGTCATGGAATTCATAGGTCAAAAGGAACCATGTACAGTAACAGTGATCTTATAGTGAATTTTATGTGTAAGTAAACATTGTAGTTCTGTAGTGCATGGTTTATAGCCCATTCTTTAATTGTAAATGAACCTCTTGAAAAGGAATGATATGTTTGCAGTATTGTTCTGATTTCCTATTTTTCGAAGTAGCTGAAAAGTTTCGTTATACCTACAATCTTGGACAAAACTCGTTGGGACACCCCCGCTCCCCTTCACAAAGTTGACCATTTTCACGGCATACAGTCATTCTCTCTGCGCAACTTTGGAAGGGGGAGCGGGGGCCTCATGTAAACCTGGGAACGGAGATTCAAGAATATTATGACAAAGCGTCCCAACAGTTTTGTCCAAGATTGTCTGAGAAATTCGAGAAGTTAGAACTGCTCGCGGCCCATAGTAGAAAGTGTTTCTTTGCGTTGCGTTGATTCGCAAAAGGGTAGGTGTCTTTTTTAGGTATAAGAGAACAGTAACAGAGATTAATCAGCGTGTTCTGAGTCCATATTGAAGTTCTTGTTAATATAATACTATTGAAGCTGCAAGCATTGGGAAGGTAGCTAAATAAGTTCAAAGCGTCCTCTCGTTCAGGAAGACATTTTCAATAGTCACGTATTTTGGGCTCATACTGTCTGAACAGGTACCAAATAAAAAGAACATTCAGCAGAAGTACCTGTTGTATCCTGCCTATTACTTTATATTAAAGTAATTTACTAGAAATAAGTTAAAAAGTACTTGAATGTATATTCATTTCACCTTTATAACGCAGTAACTTTTATTTGAGTAGCTGAAACTATACATGCCATACATGCTAATTTGACGAGACCGGGGGTGAAGGCTAAGTTAACCAAACGGTCTACCATTTGTTTTGAGAGCAAATTTGAAAGCAAAATGTAAAGAAATTGAGTCGGCTAAAAGAAGGCATAATAGATACGTCATCAGCTTCATGTAACATGAAAAAATGTTGTCATAGGCATCAAATTCGCTTCAAAATATGTCTAAAACCAGCCCTAATTAACGATCTACCATCGTTATAATAAAAGGCTTGGCTTGCAGTTCTGCTTTTAACATTTCATGGTAGATCGTGGCGCTCTTTCAGTTAAAATCTTGCCTTCTTACCACTAGTTTGCAATAGCAGTGAGACTCTTCGATCTATCCATGAAAGAAATTGTTTTGTTTTCCGTCTTACAACTTAAGAATAGTTGTCATCCTCCTTTTAATTTGCTAAAAAATGCAACGCATATGGCTGCCATAGACATCGTTACGAAACGTAAACATTTCTGCCTGACATTCCCTGCGAATACCTGAAACAGTCCATCCATTACGATCTCGCCAAACAACAATAAATCAGTATAAACAAATAAACAAAACAACACATTAAAACAATTTTAAATTATACTTTCATTTGGCTAAAATCCTCAGGCCTATAAACCTCCGAAAAAGTGTACTGAATACGGCTGCTCAGAAAATTAACCATTTTCTATTGAATTTGTTCTCGTAAATCGCTCACTTAAAACTGAGACAATATTGGACAAAACTCGTTGGGACAACCCCGCTCCCCTTCACAAAGTTGACCATTTTCACGGCATACAGTCATTCTCTCTGCGCAACTTTGGAAGGGGGAGCGGGGGCCTCATGTAAACCTGGGAACGGAGATTCAAGAATATTATGACAAAGCGTCCCAACAGTTTTGTCCAAGATTGTAGTCGAATGTTTGCATCATTGATGCTATGCTATAGTTTTGTTTAGGAGTTACAAGACTGTTTTTGTTTCTGTACAGTCCTGATTGATGTGTATATTATGACATGGTATTTTCGTTGACAAGCAAGGTAGAGTTATTTAATACACTGTAAAGTATTTCAGTGTTGATAGGAAGAAATTTCAAGCTTTCAAATTGTCCAAAAATGTCGTTAATTTCCTTTAAAAACAGACACTCATCACCCCAAGTACATTTTTGGTTAGGGGTAAGCAAAATTCGTGATTGCTGACTGCTCTTTGATTGACATTGCAGTTGCAAAATTCACAAGATGCAGAGTAGCTCACATTTCACAGTATGCAGATCTGATTCCACATTAGGGCCTTGTATGCTCACCAGGATATGGCTTTGAGCAATAAACTAGGTTTCCTGCACAAGGAGTAGCTTAAAACAGTTGTTGAGAGAGGCTAGAAGTAACTTACTTGGGAGAACTGGAATGTTTGGGATGAGGATATTGCCCTTTAAGCCATTATACAGCACCTTGGTAAAGCTGTGTTGACCATCCAGGCACCTAAACATTGTCTATTATGTATTTACTGTGGTTTTGTACAAAGAAAAGACAACGTGAATGAAAATTTGATCAATAACTAAAGTGGGAATGTGTTGTCTTATCAATGAATGTTTTGGCAGGACAAAACAAGAAAGTTTTCAAAATGTATGAATGTAAACCCTTGGCAGTTTTACCCATTCAAGGCCCATCCTGTCTTGATGTCGAGGTTGGCTAATGGATAATCTTTCAGTTGAAAGTCCTGCCCCTTTTTACCCTCAGTTAAAGGTCTGCACTCATATACTGTAGAATGCCATGTTATATCTCTTACAATATAAATTCCAAAATACCTGAAAGGATCTCTAGTATATTGGAAGCCTGAAGTGTTGGAAGCCTGAGTGGCTTCCAACCCAGAATCATAATTATATTCCAGCAGAAAGAACCATCCATTATCAGGAATAGATACAGTGTAAATGTGTTTTAAAGGTCGGACCCTTGACTTGAAAATTTCTGTCTACCCATGCATTTCTTGTGGGAATTCCCAAGAAATGTAAAAGTTGATCATTTGACAAGATAATTTTTCACTGCGTGCATTGCATGAGCAACCTTCCCTTTGCTGTCTTAAGTTTTTGATTCCTTGCTGAAGGGGAAAGGAACCCATGCAATCACACGAGTTTATGTATGTGTGTTTGCAATGCTTGGCTTGTAAACACAATATCTCATTTTTAGATAGCAATGATGAATACTTCTCATACTTGGAATATAGAATTATCCTATTGAGAGAGAGATCCCTATTGTTTTGGTGGAGTTCAAAAGAGTGCAAAAACAATACCTTGTAAACACGATATCTCTAGGCAGAAGCATGGATGCTCTTCGTACTTTGCATGTGGCTGCGTTATAGTCAGAAGATGAATCCTGTTGGTTTTGGTAGAGGTCAAAGGTTATCTGAGGTCACCGGAGGTGAAAATACGAAATTTTTAAAAACTGCCTATAAACAATATCTCAAGATAGCAATGATGGACAATTTCCATACTTGGTATATAACTTTATCATGTTGAGAGGAAGAACCCTATTGTTTTCAGTGGAGATCATGGGTCATTTGAGGTCATCAGAGGTCAAAAATCAATAACCTTGAAAAACATGATACTTCAAGACAGATATAATGTATACTTTTCATACTTGGTGTATAGATGCGTTACTTTAAGAGAGAAAGAAAACCCTATGGGTTTGTTGGAGGTTGAAGGTCATCTGAGGTCATCAGAGGTGAAAATAGGTAAATCTCGTTAACTAAATAGACAGTGGGTGGTACAGTACCTCCAAATTGTGTCTGGTGTTTTGTGACAATTTTCGTACCATTCCAAAGATTAAATTATAGAGAACAATGTTTATGTTTTCACAAGCATAACTGTTAAAGTAATAATTCAAATTTTAATTACCTAATTATGAACATGTGTAAAGGATGCTGTGACTTCAGCATGAATAGAAATACCATATGCTCGAGTTCTTTGATGGTGTAGTGGTTAGTGCTTGGTTTCTAACACAGACGGCTGGAGTTTGAATCCCTTTTATCCCACGTTCTTGTTTTTCACTTATTTTTAGTCAACTTTTGTTGGATAACATTCAAAGGTTATGTGAGATCAGAGGAGGCCAAATTGAAAACATCGTAAAAGTGATGTAGTCAAAAAGTATAAATGTGAGGGACGAACCTTATTGTAACAAAGCACCCCCTTTTGGCAAGGAAGTACTAAGCCTTTGGGCTTTCTGGTTTATAGTTTCCTGCTTCTCCTTTGCAACTTGAATTACCTCCCCTATCCCATATGAGGGCACTTTAAAAGCTGCGTGGCAAAGTAATTTTAATACTATATGGATGGACATGGTTAATGGGGTACTCTCTGGAGGGCTCTTTGGTTTTCCTGTTTTGAAGAGAACAAGAGCTCATATTTTGTGATAGAATGTTCAGGTTTTTGTTGATACTGCATCTGTATGTAAACATGTGATCTGGAAGGATGTATAAGATTTCTTCAAGTTATACTGTACTATCCTATGTTTATTCAACCTTTCCTTCATGAGCAGTTATTTATTTTGGGTGAGTTTCATTTTGGAAGTAACCTAAGTGTGTACTTATTTACTCTTAGCAGCTGACATCACATTCTGTATTAAAATCACACTTGTCAAGGGACAAAAAAGTATGAGAGAATTGATAAGCAATAACTGCTAATCAACGTTCAGACTGATTAGACGTTACTTCATGTTGATTAGCAGTTACTAAAATTGGTAGGTAAAACATAGTTATTATGTATAGGCAGAGCATGGGAAAACCTTAGTCTATGTCGCTCCTCCCTTACCTCCTATTTACATATGCATTTCCCTAATTGCCTGCAATTCCAAGGCAAAGGAGAAGGAGATTGACACTCACTAGATGAGTACTTGGTAAGTTGGGTCAGGGGCACCCTCTTTTGGTAGGAAGTCTTTGCCTTGGAATTGCAGCTAGGCAATTAGGGAAATATATATATAAATAGGAGGTAAGTATTGTCGCGCATAGACTCCCAAACCAGGTAAGTTTTGGGGACTTTGCAACAAATGCAGAGGCAAATATCATATGAGTCACGACTGGTGTTTCTTGGTTTACAAATTTCGGTGCAAACCGGACTATTTTGTCCCTTGCTTGCCAGGAAGTAGTGGCTAACAGGTTGACTAATTTACTGTATTTCTAGTTGATGCAGTATGTAATGACACGGGGTCTACCCGATATTCACAAGGTTTTTTATTCATAAGGGTCAATGTTCATAAGTTTCTTTAGTCATAAGGTTCATTATTCATAAGGGTTGTTATTCATAATTGTAAAAGCAGGATTCCACATACATATTGTATAGACTGCAGGTTGTTAGTAATCTCAGGAATAGTCAAACATATACAGTTTATAATATACATAAATATATGTATGGATAATTCCAAGGTACTGTATCATCCTTTGCAATAGATTGAATAGATGATTTTTGCCCATTCACCTTGGAGCTTTCGGTAGGAACACAACCCTGTATGTCTGTACATCACTACACCTTTAAGTGTGTATCTGTAATGTACGTACCACGGTAAGTAGCCCAGTTGGATGTATTTTGAAATATCCTAGAAAAAGAAAGTTGTTACTTAGAGTTAAGATTCCATCGCTAGGAGCCTCATAGGTGTTGACTTTTAGGGATGTCCATTAAGAAGTGTGAAGGTGTAAGAAATTACTCCATGAAGTGAACAGCAGCTGTACAGTATCTGTTCATGGGCATGTCCATAAAATGGCAGCCGTATTCATTCTCATGCAGTATCAATACAGTTTGTCAGTGCTAGGTAGGTTACATAGCATTTACAGTTTTGTTTTAATAAAAATAAACATGGAAGCAAACTGACACAGTAATGTTTGTTGTAGAATGCCTGATTGTATGGAGACGATTGCTGTTGTAGGTACTGGTAGATCATCAAGTGAGACAGGTTCAATAACCTGTCATAGTACAGGGTCACATCAACCCAGATGCATTGTGGGATGTTTGGACTAACTTTGCATTTGTGCCCTTTTGTTGGCCCTTTAACCATTCTAAACTCAGCATCACAGATTTTAACTGTATTTCCTGTAATGAATTTCAAGTTGGGATTGTAATATTTGCAGTGAATCTGATAGAAGTGACCTATAGCACAATAAAAGTTTTGAGTGGTATAAAATGTTGCTAAAGTTTAATTTGTACAGTCGGGTTACCTGCAGGTTTTAAGTTGTGGTGCTTGAGAACGATCTATTCCTGTACAGGTCTAGTTGGGTGATTTCCTACAAATAAATTGGCTTATTTGTACAGTACACAGAGGTGGTCATATGATGACACTGAAAAATCAGTTTCACCCCACATAATTGCAGAGTTAGCTACAATCTTGTTGGGACACTTTGTCGTAATATTCTTGAATCTCAGTTCCCTGGATTACATGGCACCCCTGCTCCCCCTCCCAGTGTTGCACAGAAAGTGTAACTGTATGCCGTGAACAGGATAACTGTGGTCAACACTGTGAAGGGGAGCGGGGGTGTCCCAACGAGTTTTGTCCAAGATTGTAGGTTACAATGTACCCAAACCAGGGAGTTGTAACAACTCCCTGCCCAGGCCAGCGAATGAAGGAAAGAAGAGTGTACACTAGTAGGGTACCCTGGGAGACGCCATCTTATTGCAGTGTACTTGTACAGCCTTTCATGTACTTACTGGGGCTGTCAGTTGCACATTTACACTGTAAAAATATGTCAGTGTCAGGGTTCATGGGTTCGGATCTGAACATTTGTGGTTTTTGTGGATAAAGTCTGTACTGTAAAAATCTAGAACATTGGCAGATAGCGATTCAGCCATGGAGCATTAGGGGAGGGGCACTGGTCAGCAGTGAGAATGGCTGGTATTAATTTGTTCCCTCCCATTCTGGTGATATGAAACTGGCCATTGGCCGTAATCTTAATTTTGAAGGGATATGAACAAATAAACGCAAATGAGACCTGTATCTGTAAAATTCACTGCCCATAACCAAGTTACTGGTTTTGTGTTACATTGTGAGAGAGAAGAGATACTGTACATGTTCATTTAGGACACAAGGAGAATAACCTATGGAAGGGGAGTCTTGGAAAAAACCCCTCCCCTCCCCCCCCCCCCTTACTTGTTAGGAATACTGAATATTAATAGGAATTTCAACATACATGTAGTAAACTCAGAATACTTACAAAATATGTTTCCTCAGAGTATTTATTCTTTATAGCACAAGAAGGTTATTTGAGCTGATGCAATTGTTGGATACTCCTTCGTTAATGGAAACCTTTTCAGACAAGAGAGAAAGTTCCAGGCCTCGAATTTAACCGAGGCCACCAAGGCCATGGCCGTGGTTGCCCCTTCAATTGGCCTCAGTGCCCTGCAATTTTCAAAAGAGCTTGAGGCCAAAAATGGCCTTAAGAGCCGCCATACTATGGCTGTAGTACCCCTCACAGTCTCAGCCGATTGTCAATGTCATGCCTTCCCACTCTTCACAAACTTCTACCACTCCAAAGGTGGTACACATATTCATTTCCTTCATGCTTCCATACATGTATCCATCTTATGTTGAATGCTTGCTCATTGGAAGGAACTACAGCAGGAATACAGTAATAAAAAGAAAAGCTCAACAAGGACAGGCCATGCAGGAAATTGTGTATGGCCTTGGTGCCCTGTCAACAAAGTAAAAGTTTTGGCCTTGCTGCCCTTGGCCGTGGTGCCCCCAGATTTGCCCTGATGCTTGAGACCAAAATGGCTGTGTCCTTAAAAATTTAGAATTCAAAGCCTGAAGTTCAGTTTGATGCTTTTCAAAGATTTATCTGTCATAGCAAAATCAATCATGTTGTAACCACAGATAGTATGACTGATATGTGTGGGCTGATCTAACGCAGAATCTTGGGAGCTGAAGCATGGAGGTGGGACTAGGGAGGGGGGAGGCAAATGAAGTTTAAGGGCTTGGTGACATGTAAAAAGTTTTGAAAGAGTAAATTAATCCACTTTTTGAGGACATTTTGATTGGTTTCCTACAATATTTGTGAATCTTGAGTCACTAGCAAATGAGGTTACTACATTTGTAACATTAAAGGGAAATTTTGTGTTTCAAAATGCACCAACATGGCATACAGAACAAAGAAAATACCTTAAATCATTATCAAATTGTTCAGTCTCACCAAACAACTCTAGCAATAACTTTATCTTCTCAAAATGTTATGCATAACAAGGGTAATGAATGTTGCACCGTTTGAATTTTTGAAAGTTTGGGTGAACAAATTACTTTTGTGCAACAAATAACCAAATTCCTTCCTGTTGGAGTCTTATTTCTTGAAAAGAAAGCTACTGTACTGTCTTATTTTGAATTGCCTATAGCTCATTCTGTATCTATTAATATTAGTGGTTTAAAAAATATGAAAATTTTCCATAATGGAAACACAATATTTCCCTTTAAGCGAACTTCAAGTTAGCAGGACTGGTCATTTCCTCACAACAATGATCAGTGCTTTGTTTTTATATCTAGTGACATTGACATAGATAGGGAGATTAATGTTTTCCATAAGGAATGTAACTTTTGTATAGTTTCCGTGTCTATCATAAATTTACCTAACAAAAGCACACTTATGGAGGAGCAGATCGGTTTGAAATTAAGTTATTGCCTAAACAAACAGTGTTGGTTAATGGGAAGTTATTATTATGTCACATATGCCTTCTTCAAGTTCACTTTAATATGAAGCTTGTGAAGCTGAGAAATGTGATCTTCATTCGCTTAGTTATACCTTGAGAACCACTGATAGGAATTGAATGCAACTTTTACCAGAATGCATAATGTAAATTACATACCTTTCTATTAAACATACAGTATATCCAAATTAACTTTAAGATGTAACCCTTCTTTAAAGGGAAAAATTGCAGTCAGACCAATTCATGTAAGGATATCTTGGTATCCTAATTCATGAATGGCTTGTTTTAATCATGTGATCATAATTTTATTACTAAATTGTTTGATTCCTGCAGAATAACTCCTTGGTTTACCTTAAATATGCAACTGTCTTCTAAAACGTCATGAAAGATACTAGCAAGAGAAATAAGAAATATACATCACCCCTCACTTACCTCCTATCTACAGTTGTAACCCTCCCTTACCAGTAATAAGTTCCTGGCAATTACAGTAAGTCTTGATCACACAGTGGAGGAGGCTGGCCTCCGACAGAGGGCGGCCTCCCCAGTCTTCTTCACACTTGCCAAGTCATTTGTGATATTTACAGAAGCTTATGTTTCAAAGTAAGTTTGGGGTGGCTGCTTACTAGCTTTAATATCCAGAATTTCATATTAAGTACTCTACATTAAAAAGCTTCATAATGGCCATTAAATATTCACTATGGTAGGAAGATAAAATGCACGATTTAAAATGGCCTTAAGACTGAAGTTAATATGAATTGATCATGTAAAATACATTGAGATTATTTACAGTAGGTAAACAGCTGATCAACAATTTGCTTAGCATCTTAGACTTACAGTATGGTACAGTAGCAGTCCTTCAAGTTTTATTGTAAGAGTCCTGACTTGTGTTTATAATGTAACTAACCAGATTATTTTGTTATGTTGAAACAAGGCATAGCCCAGAATTTCTTCGTTGGGGTGGGGGGGGGGGTGGGTGGGGCAAGACTTTTCTCAAGGGGAGCAACCAAAATGAGCTTTTTTGCACTTACTGTACTGAAGGCTGGTGCAGCATGCAACAGCATGTACAGTGTACATTGTACATGACTATGGTATGTTATATGTTGATACTGCATGCACACGGTTAAGCTATGACAAATTAGACCAGGGTCCCATGATTTCTTGTTATTGTTTTCAGTTAAGATTGTACAGCTGCCAACTGGCCAAATTGATTAATTGCCAAGCTGGTCATGTTTATCAAAGTTTGTACTGTATACAATGTAAATGTCGTATGTAAATGTTGTGTTTTCGTCTGTTAAAGGAAACTTCCCGATTTTTTTTCTTTTAAACACATCGCTTGAAATTATTTGGGGGGGGGGGGCAAGAATGTGTTGCAAAATAATTTTAAGGGGCAGTGCCCCCTGGCCCCCATGGCTACGCCACTGTGTTGAAGTCTACTTTACCCCACATTACCACCTATTTACATATATGTAATCCCTTTGTACTTGCAGTACTGTAAGTCACTGGGAAGATATTGAATGGCACAGTGGCATTGGCAGCCTTTACAGAGACAGTTGTTTTATGACACTAAGCAACCATGAATGTTGGAGAAGCCTATGGCTTATGAATTTAATAGAACTTCACATCGAGTGGCTAACCAACTCAGCTAATTTAATATCTTTTGAAAGGATGGTCAGATGGGAAACCTACTGTAGATTGGTTTGCATGAAAAACCGACCTTTCTTTGACCTGGCAGGGGAATGAACCCTGAACCGTCCAGTTGCCAAGCTTCATCACTTCAAACACCACTGCCTTAATGTACTCGGCCACAGTGCCTTGCCCCTTTGCTGCTCATAACTCACCAATCCATGCAAACTGCACCCCTCATGCACATACATTATCATGAATTAACATTAAACAATAAACAGTATTTCTCACATTATTGAATTTATTTGTCAGAGTAAAGACCATGTCTCATCCTTTGTTATTTCAATTGATTGTCTTATCTTCATGTTGAAATTAGCTTGGCTTATGTATCTAATGAATTTTGTGTATTGTTTTCACTTTTTTGGAACATTGTACCTAATATTCATGCATTGCCATAAGACTTCTGAACCTATGGCAATTTCATAATATTTTTATGTTAGTATTTAACTCCTAGCCTCCCTCTCAACCGGCCACAACCCTTTTGCCAGCCGAATGGGGGAAGAAGGGACCAGATATGGGAAAATATGTATTGCATTATCCTAAGTTTATATTTTGTCAACCAGTTTTGTTTCTAAGACATAGGCCTACATGCTCTGAGGAGATTATTTAGGAGGTGAAAGCTTCTTTACTTTCCCAGTATCACTCAGTAAACCCTAAACTACATAGTATAAATTGACTAAGTTTTCAGTTTTCTTTAATACTTTCTTTGTTGATAAATATGACAAAGCCAGAATTAAAAGAGAGGAATATCAAGCTCGGAAAGTTACAGAAGCATGAATTTTATTTCACTCCTTCATAATTCCCTTGCCTATTACACTAATGGAAAAAGATTACAGTGTCAGGTACAGTACTTATATATTCCCAGAATTTATTTCTAAAGCGATACAGTTGAGTTCACAAATTTTATCATTGAGGTATTTCCATGATATTGGTTGAAGCGTTCCTCAATTCCTATAGTTGGCAAACTTAACAAATATTAACGTTTGTCGCATTGTCAGGTTTTGTTCAAAGATAATACCTATATAAATCAGACCACCTATACTATCACTCAAGGCTGCTTCACATTGATGAATTACTCTCAAGTACTGTTAAAACTTAACATGATTCTGGTTATACAGGTAGGTCTTTTGTACGGAAAAAAATCAGTTGTGTATTATATACTGTAACACAGGAACTTTGCTGCTCATATATTAGTTACAGTGTTGTTACTGTTATTCTATATTTACAGTGCTACCTGTGTGTACATACATGGTATACCCAAAGACTGCTTGCTATTCAAAAAAAAAGAATATGTGAAGTCTTTTTTACCTCAAGATGTCTTGTAAGCCTATGTGTTTAATTGATCTGTAGATAAGGAGATAGCAATATCATTTAGCTTTTTTGTAAAATATTAGAAAAAAAGAGCAGAAAACACATGATACATGACACATGACACAGATTACATCTTTGTATGTCTCTTTGCAACCCACTTTTAAAAACATGTGGGTCTATTTTGCTCCTCATTTTACCTCCTATTTACATATGTATTCCATTATTGCCTGCAATAACTGTCTGGCAAAAACTAATAGCACTGTGGTAACCCCTACCAATAGAGGGCACCATATGACCTAGCTCATGCCAAACCAGGGAGTTTTAGGGAATACCATTGTTTTTCATGCTCCACTCTTAATATTATGTGGAACTACCTCATGGAGAAGACTGTTTGCTCAGTGTACACCTCTTTAAGGCTTCCCAGACCCATGTCTACCCAAGCGAAGAGGACTGTTTCCAGTATTGGATGCAAACTTCATTACCATAATATGACTTATTCACAAACTCATTATTCATGCTATTATTTTTGAGTGAATGTGTATACTGTACTTAGGTAGTCATAAAACTGAAAGCCAAGGGTGAAACCTGAGAAGTCCAATCATTACTGTGTTGCATTATCAGCAGTGAGTTAATACCAGGGTGTGAGCATTTCAATGACCTACCAACTGTGTGGGTGGCATAGGCTACTGCATGATAAAACAGGACCAGATGTTGCATTCTTTTGAATATTCACTAATACTGCAGTCAACCAGTCTTGAGGCCACATGTTTCTATGAATATCGAAAGAAATTTGTTCAGCGGACTCTTGGGCAGGTGTTAGGGACATGACTGACCAAGGAATATAGCATACAGCCTGCTACGTACGTAGGCAACCTCTGAGGTAGTACTGAGTTTGTACTTCCAGGGAGTGGGCACTACATATGCTGAGACTGTGGGTAGCATTGCCTATGGCATGATTTAAACCAGATGTTGCATGGTTTTGAATATTAATTGACTTTTAACTAGTCTTTATAGAACCACATATTTTTATGAGGATCCAGAGAAATTTGTTCGCTGTTCACTTGTGCACGTATTAGGGATATGACTGAACAAGTTGTAGCCTGCTACATGGGCAAATGTGGAACCAGTTGCCAGATCATATTCAGTTCTGGACAGAACTCTGCATTCAAGAGTTACCTTTTAAAAGACTCCTTCCTTTTAATACTTGTTCTATGTTTTTATTATCATTAGGAGCTCTTTTGTTTTGTTTAGCACCAAGAGCAGCTACACTTAGTGTTCCTGGTCTGGTGCTATATATACATATATGTAAGTCCAATGTACTATTATGATTTTCTTCAAGTAATAGCTGTGTGTGGGAAATATGGCAACTTTTGTGTGGGAGTGGGAGGGTAGACTAGGAGCAGTGGAGGTGACAAATAGGTGTCATTCAGCGTTCTCCACTGATTTATTACTTTTTGTCCAGGTGCTCTGAAGGTTAAAGGTTAATAGTGATTGCTGTCTATAAAGAGAGGGGGTGTTCTTTTTGAAAAATGTTTGCTAAGATAGATGATAAATTTAATAATGGCCTTCTTTGATGATTAAATACATTTCTCATTATCATTACTCAGTGTTCACACTGAAATTGTTGCTGTTTGCTCTGTTTTAAGGTTTGGAATTGATAATTTCTGTTCGGGTGGCTCAACTTTTTGTCTGGGTGGTATAGTTTTCATCCGGGTGCTGAGCAACCTCTGCAAATTTTTCTGGGTGCACCACCCGAACAAAACAGCTAGTGGAGAACACTGGTCATCCCAAATCATAGCTTGGGTGGGGATGGTGTGTGGTGGGGGTGGCTGTAGCCTCTTTGCCTTCTGGCTGGTAGGGCTGGTATGTGTAGGTTTTTTTTTTTCTCCTCTATAGCATCCTTCTGGCTGGTAGGGCTGATATGTGGATGATTTTTTACCCCTCTGTAATGTTTCACACATCAGTGTAGAGCAGCATTTTTACCTTTTATAAATTTTGTAGACCTGTGTAACACAAAGGATTGGTGCACAGAATCATTGCATAATGCATTGCAAATATGAGCTGTGTATATATAGAAATAGTTTGTACAGTTTATCAACAGTGTTGGTATTGGAGGCCATGCACACACATTTCCTGAGGCTGAGCACCATACCTTCAGAGTCTGGGCTTAATATATTGTAAAGGGTAGGGGTGAAAAGTTATATTGGAGTTTTTCTAAAGTACTGTTTTGTCTTTTTGAGCTAGGCATCTATTTGGCTCCTGTACTTAATACTTCACCTGCTAGACAAATGGACAGTCCCATCTACTGCAGAATAATACTGGCAATCTTTACTTGGATAGCCTCCTCTTTAATGCCATATCCAAATTTAGGGCTTTTAACCAGCAAGCCAACCCTTGATCATTTCAATAAGTACAAGCATCTCAGCACTTTACACAAACCATTTCTGTTTGTGATACAGGCATTATAAACATAACTTGATTGAGGATTGTGTGCCATACTTGGTTGGACCAGGTAGGTGATAAGATCACCTCCCTGGTTGGACAACCAGAAACATTTGTCATGGGGGAAATGAGTCTTACTGTACATGCATGAATCTGAGGAAAATTATTTATACTGTATCACTTAATTACTGTGTAGCCTTGAGTCAGCCTTTATACTGGCCAAATTCTATGGTTAGGAGGGTACAGCAGCCTAAGGTAATTAATTACTGTACCTGTCCTTATGGAGATTTTGAGACCAATGCAATCCCCCTTTAATAAAGGGAAAATGTAGTCATCCAAGTTTAAATTAGTATACCCTGGTATCCTATTTCATGAATGGTCATTTTTAGTCATGTGACAAAGTTTAGTTACCATATTGATTAATTGTTGAATTCATGAAAACTGACTTCTTTACCTTCAATATTCATTGCTTACATTTATTTGGAAACATGTAAGATACATAAAAAAGGAAAGAAGAGTAGACTTGTAAGATTTAGCTGATGTTTAAAAATAAATTTTTTGGGGAGTGCTTGTTCCCTTTAAAGCAGGGAGCTATTCTCCTTGACTGCTTGTTCCCTTTAAAGCAGGGAGCTACTCTCCTTGCTCCAAGTCTGTCTACAGTGAGTATCACACTATTGAAGCTACAGTAGCAGGTATTACAGCTCCCTGATCACATTAAGGAGTCCTTGATCTCAGCCTCTCAGGTACATTGTACAGTTTTTCTTTCATTTAAAAGGAGTAAGCTACGGTACAGGGTCTCTAGGGTCACATTCTTCCATCCACTTTATTGGGTGCAAACTGCTTCCATGTTAGTACTTAAAATTTTATTCCATGATCATTTTGTAACCTTTGAATCTTTATGGCAAAAGCAGGACTCAGAAACAGTATGGATTCTTGTAGGAAGGGTTGAAGGTACAGTACATATTAACAGCTAACTCCTGATTGAAGTCTATTAAAAGATGGTGGGAAGGATGCTTAAAGGGAGAAATCAGTCGCTCCAAGGTTACGTTAAAAAATCTTCTATTAAATCCTAGAGATCTCTGATGTTACTCACAAATATCTTTCATGATGTTTCTGTATAAAAACAGTGGATATTGAAGGTAAACCAAGGAGTCCTTCTGCATGAACTTCAGTAACAAAAAATACTGTCACATGATTGATAGCTAGGAGCCATTCCTGAATTTGGATGATGGGGTACACTAAATTCAGTTTGGGGGACTGCATTTACCCTTAAATTGCTGACTACCTGTACTAAGCACAGGGGTGACAGCGAATATATTTAATACATTTATGAGGAAGAAATGTCAAACTACAGGTAGTGCAATATGGGCACAAAAGGTAAAATGTTGCAATATAGAACAATGGCAAATCCTGATCGGTGGAATTTCCCATTTAGCCAACAAATACATTTGAATTAGAGGCCACTAGAGCTGTATTTTATGAGGTAGTTACCCATAGAATAAGAGAGATGGAAGTATTTGTGATTGATTTTTATCTCAGTATTTTGAGCAGTAACCCTACAAAAAATCCAATATTCCGTTCATGGAAGGTACGGAACTGTTCCTAACATTGTCCAACTCCAGTGCGAAAGTTGTCACTGTGGTATGTGTGCAATACTAGAGATGCACGATATAGACAGCGAGTAAACATGACCTAGCTCCCTATACATATTAATAATCGGTGATTGGTAATCGGTGATTGGTAATCGGTGATTGGTAATCGGTAATTACCGATTATGGTGTAATCGGTCGAACACTATCCAGAGATCTCAGTAACCAAATGTGACAATGGCAATTGGTACCATTATACACATGTACTCATACTCATATATTGCACTTAGACTGTAAATGTTTGGTATCAAGTTACATAAGTTTTAGCAGTTTTGAGGCAACAGACTATCCTCATTCTAAATTCTACACTCTTTCTTTTCATGATGTGAAGATACAGTATAGAGGTTCTTCACCGATGTCACTGTGCTGCGTGTCTCTCTGTTTTGACCGCCAGGCGTCCATTGTACAACAGTTGTAACAAAGGCCGTATTGTGTGCGCATATTGATATCACACCTTCTGTGCATGTTTAGTGATGGCCAGTATGCCAAATTGAAATGCAGTGACGTCACGTGAAGAACCTGTACAGGTGCCTCAAATTGAAGATGGCTGACTTTTTGTGAACATTATCCTCTTGACTTAATTATAAGCAATACTGCAGTAGAATGATACAGTATCTTATAATCACAGCAGAAGGCAATCCTTTTGTAACATTTATTACTCTGTATACTACTGACTGTGGTAGATTAGCTCTGCATGCACTATTGCAAGTGATTGTGAAGATAAAACTTTCCAAGAATCCCCTTTAATAACGTCATTGTTGACTATAGCAACCGCAGAAATACCTTTGAAGAAAGAAGACTGACTTATCTCTTGATCTTTTTAGTGCCATTAAGTAAAAGGTTGCCATTTGGAATGGAGGCATGCATGAAAGTCCAGTAAAAGCAATTTTAAATCATACTCCGACCTGGATTGTTCAGAACATCAAGGAATTCTTAGATTGATCGTCAAGACATGCAGCATTATCTTTGTTTTTAGTTTTGTAGATCTTCAAACTTGGGTTGGTTTCTTAGACTTAGAAATTTATGGCTTTTTATAAAATGAAATGAGTATTTAAGTGTATCCCCCCAAACAGAGGCACGTGTTCCCCCAGAAATGTCTGGTTATGTCTTTGGTAAACACAGGCTGCATTAATGTGGCAATGGTTTTGGAGAATAATTACTGTTTGCAATAATTCTGGCTTGATAGCTTTTTGCTGTACATCAGAAATCTGTTTTATACTGTAGTATGATGCGTGTGTAGACAACTGTTGCTCTGAGACACTGATTTCCTCCAAATTCATGTTTTATAAAATGACAGTGAATCCTTTCTTTACAACTGTACAATAGCATTAAAGGCAATAGGCAGTCGCCCCAAAATTGCTTTGAAAGATCAGCAAATGTAAAGCGTCTCTTATTTGCTTTACAAGTACCTTGGAAGGTGTTTTTAACAAAACTATTACAAAAAAGGTAAAGAAAGGAGTTATTCTGGATAAATTTAATAGTTCAGTAAGAAAAATATTGTCACATAATCAAAACAAGCCATTCATGAATTAGGATGACTGCATGGGTATACTAATTCTGACTGAGATGAGTGCATTTTCCCTTTAAACAGGCCTACAATACGATACACATCATAAATGTTATACCTTTCACAAAGTCATCACAACCAACTTCATCTAGACGTTTTTCTGTGCATTAGGGAAATGAGTAATATCTCACAAGGTCAAAATCATTCAGAATGGTTGTTGAAGCAGATTTGAAGTTATATTTATTTCATAAATTATGAAGGGGGAAACAACCTTGATCACAGTAATGTTTTGTGTTGGCACTGTTTCTGCACTCAAGGTCGAAGGAAAGAAAGTACAGTAAACAGTACATTATAAGACCTAATATGTTTGTACAAAGGGATAGTGTGTTTTCATATCATCATTGGGGCACCAGGATAATTTGAAAATTGAGGTTGGGGTCTAGTCTGCCAGCTGCCCTGCTTCCAGGGCTTGAAAATAAGCTTTTTCCCTCTGGAGCTAAAAACAGCTTCTGACAACCTTCATTTTGAAGCTTTTCTGGAGCTGTTTTACTGTTGTCTGGAGCTATTTTCCATTTTTCAAAGAAACCAATGTTCCCTACATGTAACATCCTCTTATCGCCTCCTAACGTTATTTGTGCATTTAGTAAAGAAAGTTAAAGTATAAGAGGAAGGAAATACGATATTTATTTGGTGGAGCAATGGTAGTACTAAACAGGGCATTGTCATTCCATCTCTGAAAAACTTGGAAGGGGACAGAGGGGCTGGGTGCATGTATACAGCAGCTTTGGATTGCCCTCACTCGATCACACCTTGAATGTGGAGAGGGGGGAGGAGTTCATAAATTCTATCCCCTACCCTATGGCTGGACTCATCTTTGATTGAGATGGTGCGAGGTTCGATCTCCACTGGGTTTAGATCAACTTCGAGACTAGACTCCATGACCTGAGTTTGTAGGTAGCTTCTCGTAACAGTGATATATACTGGAAAATTTGTAAATATTTTGTCAAATTTTGACATGCAAAGATGCCACCCTCTCAATAAAATATGACCCTGCATGTTAAGAGCATGTTAGAAAACAAGCATATTGTAGCTTTGGTAGGCACTCAAGAACAAAAATAATAGAAAAACGTTAACCTGTGAACAGCTCTTCAAGTAAGAAAGTTATTGCAGAATTGTGTGTAGGTTAGGTTCTCATTGTACATATGTGCTACACGTTAGGCAATGGCAAAAAAGACATGCTGAAAAAATTACATCGTAGAGAAATAGCTTTCACCTAAAGCTTCCAAATGTATCGCAGATGGTTATTTAAGGGTCTTTTGCACATGCCATGTAAATGTTTTTGGCTTTCTTGACCATTTGGAGTATCGTGGATGCTTTTAAACTATCGATCCTGCTTCTTCGAAGTAAGGTAGTATTAGTATAAAGTGTATGCAGAGAGCAGTAGTTCACTTGTTTGATCGAACCATGCATTTCGGTCTGAAATTTCTTCCGGTGGGGAGTTGGAAACCATAATTGTTGCCTTAGCCAAAATGTATCACTGTAGATCATTAGTTTATTCTAATTTGTTTCATCCATCCTAAGTTGTTATGGGCAAAATTCTGAGGGCTCCATGAGCCGTATCGATGTTCACAGAAAGTGGAATTTTCCAGCCAATCTCAGCCGGTGTTACATCATATTGCATCGACTGGGAAATCCAAATAAATTCACAAGGAAGCGAAGTAGTATTTGTAATGAAATTTGCTGGATTTTAACGATATTTATTCCAATTTTTTAATCTGGTTACAAAGTTCTGTTTTGTCATATTTAGGTGAATATTCCTGTGAATTGTACATGCTCATTAGGGTTGCTAATGCAGAGATATTTACAACAGACAATTCATTAATTTTGGGGTCATATCTGTACTATTTTAACGAAACTAGTGCCTGTCATCCTGAAAGTCCCAAGGTACAGATTCTGTACCTTGGGACTTTCAGGATGACAGGCACTAGTTTCGTTTAAATAGTGGCGCCTTGTAAAACTCTTGTCGGTGTCTAACGGACCAGGGAGCTGGTCTTCCAGCTCCTGAAAGGACGCTGTTTAGCTAGAAACAAGCACTAAATAGCGCAGCCGCTAATTTCACCCTTCAAGTTGAACCTGACTACTTTTAAGACTTCGACAGGATATAATTATGCCGATATGGTAACAATCACAGTAACTTGGTGAAACTGTAAAGGCATTGTTATGTGTGTTTGCATGACAAGGTGAAGGTACAGACGCTTACATGAACTGTCTACAATAGCAATGAGCACATTCGATAAGCCCACATGGCATGGAACCAGGCTCTGAGGCAGAAATTTCAGTTGTGGGTGTCCAATTGAGAATAGTGGGTGTGCTAACATATTGGCCCAATATGATGCCGAAGGCATCATCACGATCGCGAAGCAATCACCTTCCTTGGCAGGAATTCAAGTGGGCCCTTGTGGGGGTTAAGGGGGCAAGTTTAGAATTTTGCATTTTAGAGGTTTCTGAGGGTAAAATACACGCTGTTTCAGCCTATTTTTGAGACTTCTTGGACCTGAAATATGAGTTTGACAATACAATTTCTGCCCCCTTCTGGTCTTTCGCCAAAATATTAGTCTTCCGACTCCGAGGCTGATGTTTACTAGAACAGGACATTAGGATTAGGGCTAGCTGTATTTTGTTCTTTTTTTTTGGGGGGGGGGGGGGGGCATTCCAACCATGTGAAATACTTGGAAAATTAGAAATGGTGTGAGGTATCGTCTATGCTACAAACTTACAAACCAAAAGTATCCAACCTCACGTACCCTTCCCTCAGTTTTGCCTAGCCATAGGCCTAATTGTAGCCAAGTATTAATCCTCAGCCTTTAGCTTTAACTTATAACCTTATACTGTAACTGTAAACAGGGCCGTCTTAAGAGATCACCGGGCCCTGGGCCCGGCACTGGAGCGGGGCCCCTCAATCAAGTGTGTTCGAAAAAAGTTGCGTGAAAAATTGACATCCTTGACCATCGCTCAAGCATAGACATGCCTGCATTTACCCCCCCCCCCATGTCGCGCATAAAGCATGGAAAATGGAACACTCAGAATCCGTTGTGAATCTTGTTCAAGAGTATATAAAAGTATTCCACACAAAAATCTTTTACGCAAGGGGAGATATGATTTTTTGCGCAGAGGTCAATTTGCGGGGCCCCTGACATCGCGGGGCCCTGGGCCTGGGCCTAGTGGGCCCATGCGTTAAGACGGCCCTGACTGTAAAACTAAATCTTGACTTGCAGTGTTACTGATTCTAAACAATGGCACCGTCTGCTAAACTGTAGTTCCAAGAGCCGTAGTCTGTAGATCTACAGAGAACACAGCACTGGCTTCAAAGTCAAACAGAACTACTGTGATGTGGTTCCCTATGTAGCATACTTGCTAAAGCATTCACCAAATAAACTTGATACATCTACAAAAAATGAAAAAAATTCAGCAACTTTTATCATCGATGATAATTGAGCAATTTCGTATGCTTCTAATATCCGGATATTGTTGTCCAAACATTCCAGCCTACGATCACGCTTTTGGTCCTTACAAGTTTCATCTCTACTGTAGTACACACTAAATATGGAGTGCCACAGTCTGAGGGTAGAAATATTCGATGTCAAACTTAAAGGCATCCAAAATTATCAAGAGTGACAAACATTTCATAAAATTAATTATGAGGTATGTGTAAATCACTCTAACTAAGCCCTCGTAATATTTTCGGAACCTTTACATCAGTACTTTTCTTGCACGATCCTTTAATATCCACAAACACCCACACTAGCTCATACGCTATCCTAACGTATTTATATATGGAGATATATCGAACCTAAGCTAGTGTCATGTTTGTGTGAGAACAGTCTGATCCTACGGACAGACTTCATTGTAAAATGTATGGTATCAAGCGCTCGCAGCATAACATGCAACACCGCAGGTACGTTGTAAGCAATTGCACTAACCACACAATTCAGTTGACAGGATTTTCGTATGGCAAGTACATCGAACGTAGTTAAAGTCAACGCATTACTGCATTGACTCGATATGTGCTGCTATCAGAATTCCGATGTACAAGAAGAGATGTGTATGCATGTTACTGTGATTCGAACAAAATCACGCTAGTTGTCCCGCTGAAAACTAGGGAAGATGAAAAGGTCTTCCGGTTGGAGAAATGGTCGTCTCGGACGCTTATTTCAAACAGTATTAATATGTATACTGGAAGCTTGGGGGAATTGGTGCATGGCTTCATGTATATTTTGAAAGCCGTGTACGAAAATATAGGCCGTCATTTTGGGAAACCGGCCGTGCAAAGGACGGCTGGACGGCTGGCTGCCTAAATCACTGCATGGAACTCTCAACAGATTCTTGTGTTGTGTACGTCTTTGCATCGGTGCAGTATACAATATGTGTAATGTGCTATATGCGATGCACAGTACATGGCATTGACAGATGGTGGGGCCATGAACACAAACTTTGTTTTTCACGGTACATATTGCAAGATTTCGGAACATTTTTTTGGTGTAATTGGACACTTACATACAGGGAATTTTTCCGTGATTTTGAGGTTGTTTGCCTCACGCACCTGGCGCTATTTTTAGCACCAGACAAACACCCACTTTTTCGTTTTTCTGGCGCAGTCACGGTGGTCTCTGGCGCAAAAGCGCCAGGGCGCCAGTCTATTTTCGAGCCCTGCCTGCCTCATACAAAATGTTAAAAAAAGTTGTATAGCTGGGTTAAAGGCAGTAGGCCGTCACCCCAGAATTTGCTTTGAAAAATCAACAAATTCCTAAAAATCTTCTCTTATTGCATTACAAGCACCTATGAAGATGTTTGGAACATAACTATTACAAACAACAGGTAAAGCAAGGAGAAATTCTTGAATTTTACAAAATTCACTAACAAAAACATTGTTACATGATCACAATAGGCCATTCATGAACTAGTATGACAGGGCATGCTATTAACTCTGATTGGCTATTGCCTTTAATGTATGCATCTTTTCCTGAATATAATGGCATATAAACTCATGCAGATTGTGAATGTGTAAAATGTGGTGCCCTCATTGTGCATGCATACCCCTTCCTCCTCCAGCTTTGAATACCTGCTTCTTGATTCCTTCCTCCCCCTTCCCCCTCCACCTCCTGCATTCAGTGTACATTAATTAAAAGGGATGGAAAAAAATCTATAAGAAAAGTGCCAGTTGGAATGAGTTCTTAATCCA
The DNA here is from genome assembly GCA_029531755.1 of Holothuria leucospilota. Classification (NCBI taxonomy): domain Eukaryota; kingdom Metazoa; phylum Echinodermata; class Holothuroidea; order Aspidochirotida; family Holothuriidae; genus Holothuria; species Holothuria leucospilota. Next base: position 4,876,082 of record CM055980.1, on the reverse strand, counting down.
CTGTACCACTGCTGTGTACTTGAACAGAGAAACTGAATTTGAAGAAACTTTAGTTCAAAGTAAGCAACAATTATGAATACGGTTTATAAGGTAATTATTTGTGATTGTAATGATACTTTTCTTTTGCACTCATCATGGAGTTGAAATCATTTAAACATGCAGGAAAGTCATAGTGTTTACATGGAAGTGATAATATCCTGGATAGATGGGTTGTGACATTCACTGCCCTTTGAATCCCTTGATGGCAATGTGCATGCTCTCCAACTTGTTGCGTTTTTAGTTCAAGTTCGAATGTTTTTCAGTATTGCGCTAGTTCCATTTAATTGTAAAGGTGAAATGTCAGTTGGAATTAGTCCAGTATGTTCTTCGACTTGCTTTGCATCTTTTATTACACAAGTTTTAGATGTTATCAGAAAAAGTATAAGCTGCGATGAATGCAATGTTTAACTGTTTTTTCTCCCTTTTCTCATACATTCAGATTTATCATCCCTTGTACAGTAGATGTTTCTCCAGAAGAGGACTGATATTTTTGTAGGTAAGAAGCTACTATCTGACACGAGCTCTTGTATACATCCTAGCTTTATATTTACAACGTGGCCTGTCATACCTGTCTCTACACTTCTTGAATGTTGGCAATCCCCCTGCTCTACAAACAGGAGACTGATATCCTGGAGTATACCCTCCATGTCCCTCTCTTACATGACTACCCTCTACTGACCAATCATCTTCTTTTTTGGATTGTGAAAATTTAGTGGGTGCCAAGCAAAAATATTCCCCCCCCCATCCATCCCTTAGCAGCACTACTGCCTATACCATTATCTCATGGTGAAGAAAGCAAATAATTTGGATTCAGCGTGCAGACAAGGAAGAAAGAACAAAAGTTAAAACACATGTTGTGTCAGGGTGTCATGATGTCGTTTTGTTTTTTTGCAAGGAAGGGCCCGCCATTATCATTTACAAAATTATCTCACAAAATAATGTTTTCCAGTGAACCCAGCATTTGTGAAATTTCATGCTACTGTTGTCTGGTGAAGAGAAAGTGAAATAACATACAAAGACAAATGAAAAATTAACATATGAAATGAGCCTGAACAGGTGTTATTTAACAGCTCTCCTATATGTCTGCCTTTCATAGTACTGTACATTGTCATAAATCAGCTCTGGTGTAAATAAGCTGCCAGTGTCCCTTTTGACATTGATGACATATTACAAAGGCTGTGTTAAGACCAGAGTAATGCATTGGCCCAGGATCAAGCAGGCAAGGTGGAAAGACTTGCCAGCAGAACTCATGCATATGAAGGATCATATCAACAGATTGTGGGTTTCCCCTTTGAGGAGAATCAGACCTGGTAATCCTTCACAACTGTGATCAGAGCTAAATGGCAGAGATGGATTAGCAGTTTATAAATTAAAATCAAATTCGAGATTTGTCTTCTACTAGGCTGCAGGGACATGAGGAGTCTGTCTGGCTCCTTCTAACTCCCTAGTGGCATGGGAACACTGGTTTGGACCCTGTGGCTGGCACACAAAGTTGGGAAGACCTAATAAGGGAATAGTGCCCCATTTGTGTCCAAAAGCTTTGCCGGACAGTAATTGTAAGTAATAAGGGTAATGCATACAGGAGGGAAGTAATTGGGACTTTTGTGGATTACTGCCTTGTATCTTGAAATCTCTGTTTAATTAACTCATTGATTGTTTGGCTTGTCTGGTTGTGATCTTGCAGGAGTGCTCCTAGATGAGCACAAAGTGGGTCATCATTATGATTTAAATTGTAAGACCATACTCTTTGGAAGAACTTTGAAGCCAGAGGGTGACAAATTGCCAGCAATACGTGATACACAGGTGTATGTTCCAGGGGGCGCGGCAATTAGAATCCCTGACAAAGGTGACGAGTTTCCAAAAGGATGTTAGTTGTAAAATTTTGGGGGCTTTATGAAAGGAAATTTGGATTTTTATTGAAGAGAATTTGAAAAATTTGGGTTTTTATTGAAAAATCTGAACTTTTTAAAGGGCAAAATCAAGTAGATTTCATTACAACTGACTGTCATAGGGATTACATATTTCATCATATGCATTAAGACTCCTCAACAAAATTGTAAAATTTCTCCGAGGGGGTAGCCTTCCCTGATGGCGGGGCCCTAATCCCCCTCCCCACTGGCACCACCCCTGAAAATTTCAGAAGGCTACATGATATTTTGCATGTTTTATTTTCCACATTCTTGAACTCAAAGTTTATGCAGAAAGTCTGTGTCCTCTCCCAGGCGTGCATAAGTGACTGTACAAGCTCCCAAACCAGGAAGTTTTCACCTAGCTATTAATGTAATTTATGGTTGTGTACATGGACAACCTACTGTATTGCCAATTGGGTAAAGTTTCAAGCTCTATTAGATATCTTAATCTTTAGGAGGATAACGTTCTGTTAAATGGAATTTTAAAAACAATCTCTAGGGACTCTAAACAATTAACCATCAATCAGCACAAAAATTAACAGGTTGGCCTGCACCTGAAACGCTCTGCATCTTCACCAAATTTCAGTCTTGATATTTTTAAAGACCACCTAGAAAATCCAACCGGAAGGCAAAAATCTTGAAACGTTTCATATTACCAGCTGTGGTGATTGGATTACTTGCAGATAGTCAAAGTGAAAATGTAGAGTAGGACCCATCATTTACAATTCAAGTAGACTTTACTTTGAAAATAGTTATAGTCAGTGGGCACAAGTTGCAGTTTAAAGACAGTGTGAATCATATCATAATTAGCAAAGCAAGGGGAGGAGTAATTTTATATGATTTATGCTTGAAAGCTATCATTGTACAGTATGAGAACACAAAATGTTTTGTGCTTTACCTTATGGCAGGATTTCAGCGGCATATTGCATTGAGCATTATGTCATACAGTAATTGTACTTCAATTTTATTTTGGCATGAACTAACTGTACTATTGGTGACACCTTAAATAGCGTTTGGATGTTAAATCGAAATTATTTCCTCGTCCCATTTACATTGGGATTGATTTGGCTGCATGATAAAGCAAGGCTCTCATTTAATGTTTTTCCACTTACTGGCAGTAAGTGAATATTTCTTGCTGTGAGTGACATTGTAAATGCGGGTAAGTCTGTGGGTAAGTGAAACACACATTGTCTGGCACATAGTCTTACCCTTAAAATTGTGGCCAAGTAATTCATAAAATGATAAAAAAAAAAAAAAAATCAAAATGAGAAGATTGTATTTTCTTTTACTTTGCTGCAGTGGTCTAATCTCGATGAGTGACATGAGTGACTGTCGTTACATTATGAAGTTATGGGTGTGCGACAGACTGTGGGTATTGTGACTTTAAATATGGGTGGACAAAGGGATTTACATCACCTCTCATTATCTCCTATTTACACTTGTAATTCCCAGTCAACAAAGCAGCCACACACATATTACGTGCATTGTGCATGCACAAAATTCTAGCAACCTTTTCTGTGCTACTGTGGCGGGCATTTTGGGCCTAAGAGCGAGCAGAATTGTCTCTATTAGCCTTTCTTTTACGCCCAATTGGTGACAGGGTGACTGCTTCGTCAATATCATCGAAGCTTTCCATGATTCTAGACATTTTCTTCACGATATATTAGCAACAGCGAAACAGTGAGGTGAAGAATGGGGGCTGTCATTTTGGATAACGTAATCGAAATATAGATATTAGTATTGGCCCATTGGCTTTGTCAGCTGTTGAAAAAAAAAAAAAAAACGGATTGGGGCGTGTGTCTGCTTTTTGCAGAAAAAAAACAAAACAATGAGGTGTTTTACATTGGAACTGTCGGGTTTTGCAAAAAACGATATGATCAACAGAAAGATCACACTTAGTCTGATCTGGCGGCGTTCTCAACTCAATTTTACACGAATGGCGATTGTCGGCTTTTGTGCCTGAACTCTTCATTTGTTGGCTATGTTTTTTGTGCCAATAAGGAGGGGGGGGGGGGAGGCACATCTGTTGCACTGCTCCCCCTCCTGCCTGCATCCACCACTGTAAGGATACACTCCCAGTGATTTCAATCATGCTGTGCATAAACATTCATGTAACCATACAGTAAATGGTAAAATTTGAAATGACATTTACATCCACAGGGGTCTACTTTTACTTTCAAACTTGCCAAGTTGGGCCAGCAACCACTGAAATTAACTTGCCCTGGCATTTTGTCACTTGCCCCTCTATCCAGGCAGATAAAAAAATTGATTCCTCATATAGATTACTGTTTGTCATAGTCACACAATTCTTGTAACTGTTCTTCACAATCGCTGAGTTGTACCCATCTTAATTGTACCCTGCAGATGACAAGTCCGAAATGTATTACTGCAAGTTGTGATGTGGGAAATGGAAGGTGTTACCACTTGCCTATTTGGGCAAGTTGGAAAAAGAGATGGCTTGCCTTGGAAACTTATTACTTGCCACTTGCAATAATGTGGAGCTCTGATCCAGGAATTGACTGTATGTAGCAGGACATATCAGCACTCTATACATAAAGCACTCCTTTCAGCAGCAATATTTTCAGTTGTTTATAAACTTTGACATAAATTGTAAAGACCATAAATTAAAAAGTGCAAGCATTTTTTCCTGGATAACATAATTCTTTATTGTCCTGTCCTGGTCATTGTGGTCTCAAAAAAGTATTGAATTTCACTATTTCAAAAATGTAGGAACCCAGAATTAAATGGAATACTATATAACATGACCCCATCACCCCATTCGTGGATAACATAATTCTTTATTGTCCTATCCTGGTCATTGTGGTCTCAAAAAAGTATTGAATTTCACTATTTCAAAAATGTAGGAACCCAGAATTAAATGGAATACTATATAACATGACCCCATCAAAAACAATATTGGCGGAAATTTAAAGAGAATGATCTGTATTGTTTTACATATTTAATTGTTTGTTCACATGTACTTATTATCTGGAAAGACTGTCAAAGTCTGCAGAATAAACAGCTGAGCCAAAAGGTTGATAACCGATCTGGAATGTCATATTGTTAGAAGGCCCAGTACCTACATCACTTTAAAGGGAAAATGCAGTCACTCCAATCAAGAGTCAGTATGCCCCATAACTCTAGTTCGTGAGTGGCCTATTTTGATCATGTGACAATGTTTTTGTTAGTGAATTGTGAAATTCAAGGAGAATTTCTCCTTGCTTTAATACTTCTTGTAATGGTTGTGTTCAAAATGTCTTCAGATGTGCTTGTAATGCAATAAGAGGAGATTTGCAAGAGTGCTGATTTTTGAAAGCAAATTTTGGGCAACTGCCTATTGCCTTTAATAAGCTTTAATTATTGGCTTTATTTGAAAAATTTAAAAAAGGATTCAACTTTCAACAAACTGCACAGTGAAAAAAGTCTGTCATAAAAGTTGCCCCCCACTCAACCCCCCAGAAATAGTACAGCTACAGTAGTCCCTCTCTTTATCCAATAATAATCGCCTTTGACAGTTACATGCAGAAGGTACGTAGTATTAGTCTGGCCTTCAACATAAAAACTTCATTTAACTGTGCAAAATTCTGCTCCGACTCTTCTATGAATTTTCCATAATTGAGCTTTCATATGTTTTACCTTCAGTGCAGATCTCTTTGGATTATTTTAGTTTGATCAAAAGTATTTTATATATGCCACCCCTTCTTCCCAATAAAGCCAAAATGAAAAAAGGAAGGATGGGAAAAGCAAGAAAGTAAATGAACTTCTTTTACTCATTTAGGGAAAGAACTTGAAGGAAATTTGTTTGAAGAAACTATAATGCTTTTTATTGCAGTGAGATTATTTCTATTACTGTTGAATAATAGCAATTGAAATAGCCGATTTAAAATCTTTAAAACAAGATAAACTGTGCCAGGCTTTGAAAAAATTTGCTGTTTTTCTCCTGTATATTTGTTTATGCATTGACCATACATAGATGCATCATAATGTACTGTCACACATTTCCTGGAAAGGTGTCTCATACATTGAAACTCGCCTGAGTGTTTTTTTAGCACATGCCCATGAGGCCCAGAAGCTATAAATAATGTTTTCTCAAGACTGTGTACCTTGAAACAATCGTGAATGACTGACTCAAAAGCCCTTATGATGCAAGAGTGCCTGGGAGCAAGGTTTCGCTCATTAAGTCCTCAACTTGGTTCATACAATATCAAATACTCTTCTTTTTATTAAGTACATTTTACTGATTAGACTGCAGGGTATACTCTGTGGTTTATTTACGTAATCATCATCCAGCCAACAACTAGGTTTTCTTCTCATCAACTGCTAGCACAGGACCTGCTTTTCTCTTCATAAATGATCATGCACACATAATCTAGCTCCAGGTTCCGTCAAGACCAGTGTCTCTAAAGCGATTGACAGACACCTGCTTATGAATATTTTATCCTTTGTCAGCTGTACTGTACCCTACATCAAGCCATCAACATGTTAAGCTAGATCAATCATGTAAAAGTAGAACTTGTTAAATAATTCTGCTGCATAGAGAATGATTGCAATGGATCAATATTAATAATGTAGAATTTTTGTTTCCAGTAGGCCAGCTGTATGGGGTAGCTACAGTAACTTAGATACTAATTTGCATTTCTGTACCCCTTGAATCTACCCCTTGAATCTACCCCTTCCCCCAAATTTGGATAGTTCAGAAGGTGAGCCACCATATATACTGTACTCAACTATTTCACAAAGGAGAGGTGTGACAGTTGGTGACTCCCTACCCTGAATTCTCTCACCAGAATGGTACATCTTCCTCTGATGCCCTAACCCCCCCCCCCCCCCCCAAAAAAAGAAAATACTTTAAGGAAAACATTGTAATTCTTTTCTGAAGCTTTACACTTTATATTGCTTCAGTTGATATGCACTCCTATAACAGTGCTGTACTGTTCAGTAAGGGATGAAAGCTTTCGGATCCAAGTTTACGTTTGCAGCAGTTATTTGTTGAATAATGAATGCATACGTCATGTACATAATCTACACTTGCAGACAGTGACAGAGATGATTCAATTTCATTAGATTCATGAGCCTAATTTGATATGTTTCTTGACTGTTGATTGGTTTCAATTTAGCCTATAAATAATCATATTGCAAGACAGAGCTTAAATTCAATTGCAATCATTGTTCTAGGACCTTCTCACTTTTACACAGTGTCAAAGACGACAGCAGTTTTTTCATTGGGTGAGTTTTAACTGAGAGATATCACACACTGAAATCCCATTGACTTTTGTCATGTGAAATGTAAAGTTATCAGAAGTCCTTCAGTCAATTTTTCATTGAGTATTTATGAGTTTTGTTTCTTGTGATGATATAAATATGAATAGTTAATAGCATGCAGTTTTTAGATAGATTGAAGAATTCTTGCGAAAGTTCATGGATGTTGGTAGTCTATTTCACTCTTCCTTACGTCCTATTTACATATGTAACCATTATTGCCTGCAATAACCATCTGGCAAAAAACTAATAGCACCGCGGTATCCCCTGCCTATAGAGGGCGCCTACAACCCTAAATTGTCCTTCTGCATTTTTGCCTCTCAGTGTTTAACACAGAGATTTGGTGTTTTGGTGATTATGAGTGTGGCCAATTTAGGTGCAGGAGTAATACACGTCTCTTGGGCAGGAAAGATCCAGGTATGATAGGATTTGCAAATCTTCGTGCAGTTGACCTTTGACCCTTTGTCAATAGAAAGTAATTGGCAGCTCCTGCACCCAGAATCAGGGAGGAATTCTCCCCTTTAAAAAATTTGGTGTCACACTTTTATTCCATGTAGGAGGTTTCCAGTATTGCCCTAAAAGCAAAACACAGACTGAAATGACAGTTCTTTGGTGCAACAAGATCATAAACATGAATTGTCCAATCCTGTTGCTCCTTTGTAACAACAGATGTCTTATCAATAGTTTCTTCAAGGTAATCATGGTCAAATACTATAAAAGTGCCAAGAGCAGGTACTACACATTTGTTCCTGATTTGGCTGTATATAATTAAGTCTGGTATTATTGTTTTTATTGTTGTTGTTGTTTTTGTTGTTGTTATGATTGGTTGGTATTTCAGTGCAGGACCATGTGACTTATCAATTTTGAAAACTTAAGTCTATTTCACTCCTCATTACCTCCTATTTACATATGCATACCATTATTCATAGGTTATAGGGCGCCCTCTATAGGTAGGGGATCCTGTGGTGTAGGTTATTGGTTTTTGTCAGACCGTTATTGCTGGCAATAATTGTATACGTATGTAAACAGGAGACCTGGTTGGTATTTCAGTGCAGGACCATGTGACTTATCAATTTTGATTCGCTGCTCATTACCTCCTATTTACATATGTATACCATTATTTTTGCCGGCAATAATGGTATACATATGTAAACAGGAGGTAATTATCGAAGCTCATAGACTCCCAGACCAGACGAGTCTTGGGGAATTTGTATCATGGACAAGTGAATACAATGCACATCAAAAATACTTTAATCATGTACGAAAGAAAAAATCATGTATGTCAGAAAAAGTGCGGGAAGTTCCTGCAGGCAAATGTTTTCTATACAGGGATTTTAGGGTATAGGAGTGCAGGAATCACACAGTCATGCTGCCTTACGTGAACAGTTTAGTAGCTTATTATGATACTGAATGTACAGTTTTTAGTGTTCAAGACACGCATAGTTTTGACACAAAATGACCTATTTCCCAATTGCTTTCTGCAAAGTATGTTATCAATCTCAATATTAAAGAACTGATTAAATTATTCTTAATAACGTTATCCACTGTACTGTAAATCTATCAAGTCTAGTCATACCCGTAGACACAAAATATTCATTTCCCCCCAAATTTTTACAGCGTACATGCCTGTTTGTGGCCTCAGGTGATAAGTGTAGTGTATCTTATTGAATTGTGCTTGATGGATTTAAGATGAGTTCAGTGAATTACAGACTATTTGATTGGAGGCGACATTTGTGCCTTAGTGTGTTTGAATATCTGTTCACTTTGAAAATCTCTGTGAAATAAGGATTTTTCACTGGTTATTTGAAAGGGATCAGAAAACTCTCTTTTCCTACTACTATGCATGTCATGTAAATATTGGATTCAAACAGTTTTTGCATCAGTTTGAAACAGTTTTGTTTTCATGATTGTTGGGTGCTGTAAAATGATTAAGATTGCTCACAATGAATGTACCTTTGTTTAAGCTCATACCCAGCCATATAGCTGCTATCAGTGATTGTGATCAAGGAGCATCCAGATCTTTTGCAGTCTATCTGTAAAAAAAACATTTTTTGCAATAAGTGCTATAACTCTCACATGGTTCATTACATGTTTACAAAATTTGTACAGAATGATCCATGGGTAATTGTGGGCTATGTAGGGTTGTCAAGAAATGTGAGTTTGAAGCTAGGTCATTCAGGGATCATTTGGGCCCATTGTTTGCAAATACAACGCATGCTTGTTCTCCCACAGGGAGCAATGGATGTGTTTAAAATTGCAGTAAATTAGCAGTACCATCCATGAGGTCTGCAGGAATTTAAGGTGAAAGGTCATTTAGGTATGTTTTGTGGGGTGAAGGTCATAAACACTTGCAAAGCTGCCTTTGCCACAAATACTGGTAAATTTGTTTGGGACTGGGACTGAATAGGAGTCTTTTGTTGCACGCAAAACATTTTCAGTCAAAGGTCACCTAAGGCATACCCTTCGGCAATCATTAGTATAAAAGGGGGTCAGAAGGTTACACACATAGAAAGCCACAGTTCAAATTACCTTCATAGCAGGTGCTCCCCACCTGCTATGATGGGGGGGGGGGAGTCAGCAACCCGAAGCCCTGCAGACAGGGACAATGAAGCGTGTCGAAATTTTGGATTTCCATTGCAGAAAATTTGCAAAGTTTGGGCTTTTATTAAAGGAAATTTGAAAAATTTGGGTGTTAACTGAGCAAAATTGGAAAATTTAAATTATGAGTTTTTATTGAAGGATTTGCCCTAATTTATCACAAAATCAAGTAAATCATAGGGACAACTGGCCTTTGGCGGGGATATTATATATTGTCGCAGTGGCGTAGCCAGGGGGGGGGGGACAGGGGGGCGAGTTGCCCCCTCTGGAAAAATCTTGGGGGAAATTTTGAAAGTGAATATATGGTGAAATTTGCGCATGATCTGGTAAAATTTTAAATTTCTCAACCAGTACACTTTACTTATTTAAAAGTATATGCCACACTGGCACAACCAGTCCTATAAGGTTTTCAGAGATGGAATGATGACACCATGCTTATAGTTGTACTAGTTATGTTTTACTATCTGTTTGATACAGCATGGGTTCTCTGGACCTCTGACAAGGGACTCTGTCCTTTTACTGTACACCTCCAATGTTTCTTGATAATTAAAGCAGCAGCATTGTGGTATATGCATTTTGTTAGAATGGGTCAGTGGTCAAGTGCTATACTCTGCTTCAAGGGCAGGTCCTGTAAAATTAGGACTGATTGTGGTGAATGTGGTGAACTGATGAAGGGAAAGGTTTACCAGGGTTCACTTAATTACTGTACTTCACCCATTGTGATTCTGATCTACCAGTAGGACTCAAGAAAAATTCACCAAGACCTGAAGACAAGCAAGATAAAAAAAAGCTTCCTAAAACAATAGGAATTCTTGGTGATGTATTCAGTTTACACTTAGCACCAAATGTGGCACCATTTTGCATCTAGCCCACCTTATATGAGCAAAAATTTTCAAAAGGGGAGGGGGACACCCCCTCCCCTCAGACCCCTCCCCCAGGACGGTGATCAGTCACATCAGTTAGGTCAGAGGAAAGCACCTGGACAAAATTTTGACCTGCGGAGAACACTGATTATTAGGAAGCAGATCACTAATTGGGGGAAATCTTGGTGCTCTTGCCCCCCCTGACAAAAAACCTGGCTATGCCATTGTATTGTCATATCTTTGCTCCCCGATGAAGTTGGAAAATTTCCCCAAGGGTGGCAGCCTTCTCCAATGGGAGGCATGACTTCCCCTGCCTGGTGCCACCATTGAGGTTCCACATGGGCTGATATGATTTGTTTTATTGGAAAGGAAGGAGATGGGAGATTGTCTGTCGATCACCCTGTGTGATGTGCTGGTAGCATTTTCATGACAGAAGCTCATATTTATATGAATTCAGTATTCGACCCTTTTGCCTATCACACTTCTTAAGCACTATTTATATATTACTAAGGCCTTGTCAATAGAAACTTTGGTACTGTACTGTAGATTCATATCCAACAAGGCCCCTAGCTCAAAGAAAATATGCCAAGGATGAAATGAGAAAGCTACACTAGCGGCCAGACTTACTTGCCATGTCCTCATTTCAAAGATTCAGTGTTACAAGACTCCAAAGTTAACCATAAAATGTTTTTTTGCATCCTTCACATGTTCTGAAGTAGTTTACAACAAATTTGACCCTTCTGATACAGTTTTTTCATGTGTATTAATTAGAACTCACCTTCTGTCCATCCTGTAGTAGATTTACTAGCCCATTACATTTTAAGATGAGGCCCCTGGATATGATGGATATTGACCCCTGTATGTGCTACCTACTTTTATCCTTTGTGCATGATTAGTTAAGACATGCTGGAATAAAACAATAGTAAAGAAAGAACAGGTGCAAACTGTTTAGACCCACTGCACCTGGACTGCATTGTGACTGAAACTGGTATTGGCATTGTACTCTTTATATAATGACCGAATCAGGATCAGGCATATTAAACATGTTTGATACTTGTCATGAAGTTGGGGCCACTTGCATCTCTTGAGTTGGTTCATGGCCTGGCTGTGACCTGATTGGTATGGATAACCAGTAAAGAAGCACTATAAAATCAGGCAACGTATGGTTGTGTCAAGTCCAAATGACTTTGTGACAACTGGTTACACCTCTACCTTCTGATATCTAAGCATTTCAACACATTTTACCTGAAAATCATTATCCTAACCTAACCTCAACCTAACCTGTATTCTAGCACTGACCTCAATGTATAGACTTGTTGGGACTTAGAGATGTAAGAAAAAAAAGAGACATTGAAACAGAGAGCAATCCCCAGGATAACCCAGTGTGTGACAAGCCTGCAATCTGGCTGCAACCGGACTGTGGCAAGACTAAGTGGCCACAATTTTCCACTGTTTTCTCATCATCCCTTCTTGCAGCAGTTTGATACCTACAGTATAGCTGTTTAATCACTACCGACTATGTTATTAATTTATTAACTGCTAGGATACATGTTGATCAATCCGTTGACGATGTTTCAACCTTTTGATGAAATTTAGATTTACTAGTCAGTACTGTACTTTCTAATCATTCCTTTATCCTCTCATTGTTTTCCAGGAAGATTAATTAAGTCTGTGCATAGCAGCAAGTACTGATGTTCAGTCTCATCAGTTTAATCATTTTTTTTCATCCACTCATCTGCCCAAACACTGATTTCAGAAACCTTAATTACCATCCCTGACCTAGTAGTGCACTACAGAATGAACCTTGTCAACTTTCAGCAGTTAATTAGTTAATTGTAGTGCATACGCCTTGCAGTGGTGTGCAGATAAAGTTTGTGTTTTAGCAGGGAGTTGCTATAGCAACTCCCTGCTGTAATGCAGGTTTGTGGCCCAGTGCATCCTCAATATGGCACAGAATATCAGTATTTGAAAGTACATTATTGTGTAATTGGAATATTGCTTTTTCATTAACCATTCGATTATCATTCGTCGTGTACCAAAGATTTGTAGTGAGTAGGTATTCCTACTTTTGTTCTGACAGATTTGTACTGGTAAAACAGATGTGTACCCATATAGTTGGTATAGTAGTTCTCACAGATGTTGAAAAGTCAAACAAAAATTGAGTGCTAATACATAATTGCATACACATGACAAAGATGAGTGGTTGCAGTCAAGTAGGGTACTGGGTTCTTCTCCTTGTGACATTATGGTAACACACTAAATCTGTTTCACAGCAGAAATGTTCCAGTTCGCTATACCATGCCTTTCATGCATTATTCTCATTCTGAAAACATGACACACCCAATCCTCAACATGATATCATGCATGATAATAGGTCTAGAAACTTCAAACCCTAACCTTATTTCATGTCTCTAACCCATACCTTACCTGGAGACATGAAGGATTTGGTGTGCGACATTATAGAGAAGAAAATTGGTCGTAAAGTTTCAAACTTCAGAGTACCTCGCACAATTTTTTTTTTTTTGTCTGCATTTCTGCTCAGTTCTCTTCTGTTGGTGATGATATGAACTTATTCTACAGTCTTAGGGGTAGGTTAATGGAAAAAGATCGAGTCATCAGATTACTTGTTGAAAAGCATGAAGTATTCGTGAGAGTTTTAGCAGTGAGTTGCTGTTTGTCAAATAGCAACTCCCAGGTTTTAGTTTGCTTAAGCTACTTCAGTTTTCTCCTATACACTCATGGTGAAACCTGGCATCCAGAAAAACTGGGTGACTACTCTCTGTTGAGTCAGAACAGTTCTGACATTGCTTTTTTTGGATGTCTCTATGTTCTGACAAGTCTGTATAGAGGTCATTGTTAGGATAATTAGGGTTAGGTTTAGGCTTAAGGTAGGGTGAGGATCTTTGTGTTTTGTGTGTCCTAATATAGAGATGTTGGAACATAGAAGTGTAACCTAGAAACTACCTCTTGGAGGGCTGAATAACATTATTTGTACTGATTGAAAGGAGATGATTGCAGAAATCCAAATTGTCTACAATGCATTGTATGGGTCATATATATCATAGAAAGCCTGGAAAGTCATTGAAACTATTGTAAATTGTAAGTTACGGAAGAGGGTCATCATTATTGGCTTGGGCGGCTCTAATATTTTTAGAATTGGTCACCCACAGCTCAATTAGTTGCTGCTCTGAATGGAGTTGAGACTCCTGCAATGACATCATAACTGACACAGGAACATACGTCATAGCAGCTACAGTATAGACAGTATAGCCTTCCAATGAGTATAATACATCAGTTGGCCTACACTATCGGTTTCTCAGGGTCTGGTGTGTGGAGCCTCCAATGTCAGAGAATTGTAGTGGCCTTTAAATTTGTGATTGAATAAAGAAAAAGACCAAAAGAGTCAGTTGTGTTTTAATACTTCATTAAAATTTGCAAAATTACAAATGGAAATTCCAAACTATGATCCCTAGGAGTCACAGTTCCAAGGAAAGGTAAGTCACTAGTTGGCTCCTGACCAGGAATAATTGCAATTCTGAAGTAGAGTCTTGTTTTAGTCTCCACCTAGTCATCATTTCATTTAAATCATGTAAATCTTAAGTTAAAAATTATTACTAAATCTTACAAATCTTGATCCTCTTATTTCTGTGACAAGTAGGCTATGCTGCTTCCAATTGAAAATATTAAACATTGAAGGGAAACTAAGGAATTATGTATTTTGCGTGAATTAAACAATTCGATAACAAAAATGTTGCCAAACGATAATATATAAAGATCAAGCTATCCATTAATTAGGGTCTAGCAGGCAAACTTATTCATACTGGTGTGACTTTAGGCACATTTCACTTCATGTCTTATTGTTGTGATCTCCTCAGAAATAGGACTCATTATGGTATGTCTGGGAAAGTCATGTAATTATGGAGGGAAAAAGTTTAATGACCTTGTATGGGCTATTCAATTTTAGAATTAATTATTACTTTATTGATGTTTGTACTATGTGCAGGCCTGACTTTTCTGTGTCACTGAGCAATATGACATACAGCATGACTGAAGATTCCAAAAAGCTGGTACACTGGATTTAGTAATGGTTCTCGATCTGTATGAAAGTACAAAATTTGAACTCCTCCAGAGTGAAATTGGAAAGTGCAGACTGCTTCTAGGAGTGTTGATAAATTATCTTTTTGAGCTCAATACCCCTAAGTTATTTCAGTATTAAAGGAGTAATCTTTAGACACGCCCTTCAATCATCATCAGTCGCACACATTTTACAGTATGCATCAGCTAGACATTAGCTGTCTACCGTCAGCTTTTGAGGTTACTTTATTTCCTCACATTATCTAGCAACTGTGTATTTTCCGTTCCCACTCTGTAATTCATACATTAATGTATGAACTACAGGGCTGAAACTTCTGCATGACAAAAAACATATCATAAAGATAGAGGTACTTTATTTTACTTCCATTATCGTGATATCTTTCAAAGAAAGTATAGGGGAGAGGATTGCATACCTGCAAAAGCCAGTGTTTATGAAGTAAACTTTACTGTAACGGTTCATAAAATGTTAATGGCAAATGATAAATCTTATGTTAGAAGTACATTACCAGTGTATTGTCAAAGTTATGTTTATACATATCTCTCTGGGGTTCATTGGTATAATAGGTTATGTATAGGCTATACGTATGGAGTATGCGCATATTTTTTACTCTCATTATGTGGTCTGTTTCACTTGTCTTGTACCTCCTATTTACATAAGAATTGTTAAGTTCCTTAAGGCATTTGGAAAAGAACTCAGTAATTCCCCCCTTTTAGACACCATGCATTGTCAGGTGAGAATCAGCAGGAAATTAAATTTGTGTATTATAATTGAGGGATTCTAGTTGGAATTTGCATTAAATTTACTTTTGTACTGTATGCCAATTAGCTGTTAGCTTTTTAACCAGGGGTACACCCGGTATCTAACTTAAATCAGTACGTGTTAAAGACTTTAAGATTCAAACTTAATCATTCTCTGAGTGTGTGTTTGAGATTGAAGGGGCAGGGGGACAGGGGGCAAATAATATAATTCCTAGGGTACATAAGTAATTCATCCTAGTACAAATAGTACAGTTTTTGTTTAAACTAAGTGTTTGAATATAGTGAAATGTTCGAAAGATCAGTTCTCAAGGGTACATTAGAAATCTACTTTGCCCCTCATTACCTCCTATTTCCAACCCCCACTTACCAGAAGTAAGTCCTTGGCCAGTTTTTAAGAGCATAGTGATATTGGTTGGCTTCTGATAGAGGGCACCTGATCTAGTCCTCCTCCTGCTTGCCTGTCCAACTAACTAGGCACAGTTTGTCACCTGGTTTTTCGTCTCCAGCTGGAAGCCAGTTTTTCCACTATATCTAGTCCATCCTTGGTCATCGACTTTTGAGATTGGTTCAAAAGTACTGAAAAATGGTGAGTGTGGGAACTGATGGGGATCATGCAGGGCTGTCACCAGGATGGGAGGGGAGTGGTAGAATGCTCCCGACAAGACGGGTCCAACAGGGTGAAGCCCTGAGTGAAGGGCTTGGAAAGGAGGGCGAAAGCAAAATTTTCAGCACTTGAACTACACTTAAAATTTGAAATTACAAAGATGATTTAAATTAGTTTTTCAGTGGGCAAAATAAAAAAATGGAAGGTTTCAATGTACAGTTCACCCTCCTTTTAGAGGTGAATCATGGGGGGGGGGGGGGGGGGCCGCCAATCACCATTGGGATAACCTACTTCATTATAAAGTCTCTGTGATGAACCTGGAAAACTTTTGCGATTGGGGTTGGGAGTGGTGCAGCTAGGGGACAGCAGGCCTCCAATTAAGGGCTCTTTGTGCCCCTTACCTGGTGCCAGTGCTGTGGAGGATCCTACAAGGGGAGGGTGGCACAACCAGTTGTTGTCAAAAAGGTTCATCCATGAAATATTCAGGAGTGTACATTTTGGCTATAAATTAAATAAATGTGATATACAAGAAGAAAAGGCAGAGGCTTTCGAGGCTTTTCTCTTCTCTCATCGTTATGCAAGCACTGGAGTTGTATGCATGTTTTATAGACTCATTGTACAGTGTGTGCATTTTCAAAAAGGTTTTATCAAACCTTGCTATCTGGTGTTACTACTCAGAAATTACCATATAAATGAAATAAGAAACAAAGTCAACCAGTAGGAATTCATTGATGAATAGTTGCTCAGTCCTTGGTTTAATAAATGGGAAACATATATTAATGGTTACCATGACGATGGCTTGGCCAGATTAGGTGGAAATAACCCATTGCAGAAGAAAGGTGTACTTAAAGCAACGTGTTAAGCTGTAGGCTAGTGGTAGATCCTTGTTTGAGTTTACTTGTGGAGAGCGCACCTTTCATGTTGTACGTGTTACTAACGATGAAAAGGTTATTTGATCGGCTAAATTAATACCCACAAGACTCCTTTACCCAGATTTTGAAGTTAATTGTGCTATGTATATAGGCATAATTTTGAAAAAGTAGAACTTGTTGCCAAGAGCTGTCTTGGATCTGAGAATGATTGCAACAGGTTAAACTTTGTGAAACAGTACATAGCAAGTTTAAAGGGATGATGGCAATTGCCCCAAGTTTTTTTTTTCAAATATCTGCTCAGTTTTACAGATCTCTGCTATATTTCACTCACAAGTATCTTTCATTATGTTTCTGTATGAACATCTAATATTGAAGGTAAACCAAGGAGTCATTCTGCATGAATTTAACAAATAAATAACAAAAATATTGTCTTATGATTGATGGGAGCCATTCCTGAATTAGGATGACAACGCACACTAATTCATATTGGGGGGGGGGGGGGGACAGGGGGGACTGCATTTAATCCTATTCATAACTGTGAAGAAAGTAATACTGGAGCATCGTTGCTAATATGGGATGGTAAGGCAAGATAGAGTCACAGTGGGTTTGTAACTTGTATGTGTGTAACATTTCTAATTCACAGAAAACTGCCTGGATTACATTAATATGCCAGTCTGTATAGGTTTGTCAATTGGTTTTAAGGATGTAAAGAAATTAGGGTAACCATTCCTGAATAGAAGACCTAGGGGAACTTTCGTGGCAGTTATAGCTGGTAGACCACATCAAATGCAGTAGTATAGCCCAATGCTTGTTACTAATATTTAGTTTGTTATTTGTTTTTTTTTTTTTTTTGTTTTTTTTTTATTAAGTCCTGAATTCAAGCCCTAAAGGGCTGTAATGTTACAACCATGTGTGGTGACCATAAATGGGGCAGAAATCTGATTGGGGTTATGAATTAACAACAGATGGGATTTTCATTCATTAATGTAATCAAGTTGGCTGGGAAACCTGTCTGCTACTATGCCCCATTGCTTCAAGTACCACATCCTTCATCTAGTTGGCACTGGTTATAAAACTAAATTGGAGCAAAAGCTGGCACACTCATGCCATTACCTTGATTCACTAGTGATTGTAAGACATAATGTATGGGTCTGAATCCTGTGCACTGAGGTACAGAACAATTATGAATAGACAAGCATATAGGAAGCTGTTCTCAACTGGGGGGGGGGGGGGGGTGATTCAGACCACCATTCTGGGGAAGGTGTCTAAGGAGAGGGGGCATCTCCCTCTTTGGAAATTTTTTTAATATTTGAGGGTCCAGTGTTGTATGCAATTTGGTGCAACATATGGGGCAGATTAAAAGAAAATTACTGCAAAATTTTGACATTTTCCACAGAGGGAAAAAATAAGGGGTTTTTGTCCTTGAAATGAAGTTAGGAAAGCGGAAGCATAATTCCCCCTCCCCGCTTCCAGTGTCTATGAAATAGCATAGACTGAAGTTATATCTTGGACCCATCAATGTTTTCAAAGCATGTGTTATGTCATACTAAAAAAACAGGAAAGTCCTTTATTCTCCAGCATATCATCAAATTCAGTTTATTTATAGATCTGTTGGCAGTATTTCCAAGAAATAGACCCTAGGCACATGAGATGGGTGTGGGAGAAGGGGGCTCTCCCTCTTTCCCACTCCCCCAAGTTTTTGGACAACTGCAAACTTTGGGTATAGTGTGTAGAAATTCAGGCAAAAATTTTCTAAAATGGCACAAAAATTTGGGCAATAAATACCTGTGCCCTCCAAATCCAAATGGTCCCATACGCTTTTGAGTAGACCACTAAGTATTCAGTATTGCCTGCAGGTCGCAATGGTTGGAAGTACTGTACTGTATAGTGGGAGACTTGTAGTTTATTTTTTGATTACTAGTACAAAATTGGAAATAAGTACCAATGCCTTACATATCAAAAGACAGATTTCGTAATTGCATTGCACGTGGTACACTGCAGGGGCCTTGCCCACCCTTTCGCCCATACTCTGGTCTGTCCATCTAAGTTTCTGTCCATCCATCCATCTGTTCCTGCAGCCATATGTCATTGGTAACTATAATTACTCATAGAGGTCAAATCTTTGATGCTGTGATCGTCAGGGCCGGATGGTGCTAATGATGGTAACCAGCAAATAGTTAGCAAAACAAATAATTTTTTGTCCTGCACCATCATTTTAAGTAAAGAGTGTGCATATGATAATTGAACAATGTGTTTACATGTCTTGCATATTCCCCTCATACATATATTCATATTAAACCCGAGTCTGGTAAGTTGGGTAGGGTGTATAACTAGTGTAGTCTGCCCCATCATGCTCCTTTCATACACTCAGAGTATGAAACCCAAGTTTACCTCCATTACATTGCTAGCCCCCTCATCACATCCATGCATGCATGTTTCTGCATTTGAACCCCTACCAAGCCCTGTACCAACATTTTTAAATAAACTCCTGAAGAGACAGACTTTGATCTTCCTTTGACCAGGGACTGCATCGACATACTTCAACATGGGGGAGTTTCTCCTGCATTCCTTTATAAAGCAATATGAGAAAGATTTGCATGTAGATTCTGCAGCCTCCTTTACTTGACATGAAGGGACATCTCATCTGTTGTAAGTGACACCATGCAGCGCTCTCTTATAAAAAGAAATTAAAACACAAACAGGTGTTCTCATACTTGCTTCATGAATAATTCATCTTTTTGAGAAAAAATATTCAGGCAGTGATCAGCATATACTGCATGCAGGCCTGATATTTCTGAGCAGGAGGTTGCCATTGACAACTGTCTGTTCTGAGCAAGTTTTACTTAGGGTTGTTATAACAGATGTATCCACTATATTTAGAAGTAAATGGTAATGAAACAAGGGCGAGTTATTGTAGACTAGTCAGAATATGGATAGAGCACCATCTAGGGAAGTATTCCAGTGATCATTCTGCAGTATATGGACTGCCAAGTAGTAGTAATAGGTGAGGTAACTAGGGCTCATAGATTCACAAAACAGGTAGGTTTTGGGAGATTTCGATCATATACTTACATTGGAGCTGTGCAGTTGGATGAGGTTTTATGTCCCAGTTTCCAACCAATTGGTTCAAGTCGAGATGATCACAGCCTTTTTCCAGTTGTGGTTCACTGGCTTGTTTTCCCTACTCCAATGCTTATGCTGAGCATCAAGCCAGGATTTGAACCCTAGATCTTCCGGCTGCAAGTTATGAGCTTTCACATCATGTTGTTACAAATGCTAAAACATGTCCTGATAACTGGTAGCAATATCATGTACCCATCTAAACACACCTGGGGTTTTTCAACTCGGCATGCATTAATTTGTAGCTTGCTTGATTTATACTGGGCAGTACTGATAGCGAAAAGCCATTTGGAGTGCTTGATGTTTTCTGTAGTGCCTGTAGGCATCAAGGCATATTGCAGTTAAATTAAAGTACCTGCCAATGCCATTCTCTCAGATTCATTTTGTTGTGCCCATCTTGAGGCCAAGCCCTTTGATATGAAAGCAGTGCCTTTCAAGCTAACTCTTGAAAATTTAGGTTACAGTATGTCCTACATTTCTGGTTTACATACAGTAGGCTACCACAGTGACATGTGGTACAGCACTAACATTGTATACAGTATGCTTGTGAAAATTGTCAGACTTATATGATTGGGGTGACAGGAGGCTGAATGAAGGGTGTGGTTGGAAAAAGCTACAATTACAATTATTTCTGGTATATGGCAGTATTCAGAGAATGGCATACAGATTTTTGGTAATGCAGAAGACAGAGGGGATCTATGCAGTGCTTGTCAAATGTGTGTTTGTGTGTACTATTAGTACTGTCTCTATTTCACTCAGATTCTGACTCCTACTTTCCTCATCTGTTATACGTGTGAACAATCCCATCCTACTGTGGAGTTAGACTGGGTAAAATAAATTGGCACAGAGGTGGCGCTATCCTTACTTCTGGGTTATTACACAGGAGCTCGCCCTTTTTTCGTTTATGTGTGTATGTGTGTGAGTGCAACACATGCATGTACAGTACTTACCTTGAACGCAATATCTATAGGAAGGGTAAACTTGAGGGACCTCCTGCTTATCATGTTGATACCCCTTGTTGAACAGATGACCCCTGTCTTTTTTGGTCTTTGTGAAATGTCATTTGGGATCACCAGAGTCAAACTGTGAAAAATGCATTTTTTATAGGCAATGCATAAATAAGTTAAAAACAAGAAGCTGGTTCATTATCACATTGATGAGATATCAGTCTGTTTCTTCTATTCTCATGGATTTTTAATATTTTATACCTTTCCCTACATTTAAGCACTTTGAGTAACTTCAAACGAAACTGTAAACTTGAATCTCTCCAAGTGGTTCTGTCACATGCACTCAAGCCTCATGTTCACATTACAGCTAGTTACAGCTACTGTATGTAACATTCTTGTTCAACTGCAGTATTTGGGTGTGGCTGTAAACCAGCAGCCTACTTGAAAATACTGAATAGCTTATGAGACAATTAGGTTTTTAGTCTGACCATGGGGACAACTTGATCTGTACAGTTAAATGTCACGTTCTGATATTAATTATACAACTGAAATAATTTAGAAAAACTAGCTTATAGATACCATGAAATGATATGCATGATCACGTTTGACTGGGCACCTTAAAAAAAATCTTTAATGTTTGCCTTGAAATTACTGCTGGTATGAGGACTCTGTCTTGGCATATACACTGTTGTTACTAGGCAAAAGATGGAAACTTAGTATTGAAACAACAGTAGTCAATACGATCAAACACATGAGCACAGCTGCAGTGCTTAAAGTGTACCTAAAGTCTGAAAATTCAAAAATATATATTACAGAGCATGAAAACTGAATTCCAATGGTCCAATTCCCATCTTCACAGGACTTTCTTAAGCTGAGATATAAAATGTTGAAGTTTATCCACTCGATTTAAAAAGGTAGATTGCACAATAATTTGTGATGTCATTGTTGTACTACTCAAATTACAATCTTTGTATTTCTTTGTTTTTCTGAAAGCCACCGCACCTTGTGCCAAAATGTGATCGCGTTCTTACTGCTTTGGGGTGACTTGACTATATAAGCTCTCTCTGTACAGCATGTCATGCAAGAAAACAGGAAGCGGTCAAGGTCATATAAACATTTTCAATT
Source organism: Holothuria leucospilota (assembly GCA_029531755.1). Taxonomy (NCBI): domain Eukaryota; kingdom Metazoa; phylum Echinodermata; class Holothuroidea; order Aspidochirotida; family Holothuriidae; genus Holothuria; species Holothuria leucospilota. Next base: position 4,853,891 of record CM055980.1, on the reverse strand, counting down.
TTAAAAGAAAACAAAGCATTTAATGTGAGTTGTACAACAAGAATGTCAAAAATTATTGCGCAATGAACTGTTTGGATTTAAGTGAATAAATTTTAACATTTAATATCTCAGCAATGGAATAAGCTATGACAATGGGAGTTGGATCAATAAGATTAATTTTGTAACCTCTAAAATATATATTTTTGAATTTTTAGACTTTAGGTCCACTTTAATGCAACTTCTCTGTGAATGGTGAAGTACAGCCTTTGTAGTTTTCAGAAAGGGAGATCATTCTACAGGAACACTAAATGTATTTTGCTTGATTTTAGCTTTTAATATATATTAAGCATGTGAGAAACTTGGTTACTGCATAAACAATAATGTAGGTGAGGAATATCTGCATGAAGGATCACTCATTTGTTCTGCCATATAGTTTTACAAACAGCAAGCTCTCATAACATAAATATCATTTATTTTAAAGGAATAGCAGGATCTTAAGAGCTCAAGCAAATCTTGCTGATCCAATATACAATGACACTTGTTATGACTATGCACAATTAGGACAGCCTTCGGTAGGACCCATACAAAATACTGAGAAATTATGAAAATACTAAGAGATTATGGACTTGGGCAAGGTTCATGAAGAGAGCAGAATACTAATCAACTGTGTATTTTTAAAGAAATTTCTTAGGTGCTGTACAGTATTTGCAAAGCCAATTTTCTAATTATGTTGTTCGTAATGATAAGAAATTAATTTACTGCAATAAATGCAATGCCCTTGAGCTGTGGTTTTTGGCACTTTGCATCTTGTCACATGTCAACAGGCATGTAGCCCGGGGGGGGGGCACAGGAGGCATGGCCCCCCCAAAAAATTTCCAATAAAAGGTCTTGCTCTGAAAGAGGAAAAATTTATTATGAAATCAGCATTTTTGGAATACAAATATAAGAAGAAATAATGGAACATCTCTCACCATTTTGCATAGAGTCCTTGAAATAGGCAAAAATTTTAGCAAAAGGGGAGGGGGACACTCCTCCCAATTGACCCCTCCTTAGGTCAGCAAAACTCCAACATCGATGTCCCCCCCCCCCCCCCCCCCCGATTGGTTATTCTGGCTATGAGCCTGCATGTCAAGCAGATTGTATTGACTGTTGCCTAAAACCTGTTTCACACTACAAGCGATACAATACAGTGCGATACATTAAAAATATCACCGGCCTGTTCACACTACAGGTGACTTTTCCTTCCTCTCTCAACGATATTCCATAGTCATGTCTAACAGGATAGCACTTCTCTCTCCTCATGGTCACCCAAAGTATAGCTCAATGACAAGTGGGTGAAAGTTTAAATTATTTCAACTCAACTTTATAGTGCTGTATTGTGTCTGCATCATATCACACCTAGTGTGAAAGAAAGGGTCCACAAATTACATTGTTTACATCTTTTTTATGGTATCGCATTGTGTCTGGTCTAGTATGAAAGGGCCTTCTGACAGTTTGTAGTTGTGGATGCAGAAATATCTCGAAGAAACTCTTGCTAGGAGGTACGACAATGCTTTCAGTACCAGCTCCGCAACATTTCCGAGTTGGTACTGGTACAGTGACCTCTATAGTCTGAAGAAAATGTAATACTAACTATTATACACTGCTCTAGGATTGAAGTTCAAAGGTCATTTTATTGGGGGTATTGGTTTAAATTGATTGTCGCACTTACAGTATTCATGAGAAGGTAGTTCTCTTGCTGTTATGTGTCCAGAAATTTAAGTTCACAGAATTTCTGGGTCATTGTGAGTGTTTGCTTGAAAAATGAAAGTCTGTCCCACAAATAGCAGTGACACTACTTCTTCAAGCTCAGCATTGTAAACTTGTAGAAATTTTTACCTAAGATTATTGTGGGAGTTTCATTGAGAGGTCATTTATTGGTATGTGTTGGGGGTACATTGTATGTAGGTGCATTAAGAACCTTCCCTCATTGAAAGCAGTGGACAAACCTCAGTTGCTGTTATCGTTGCACTTCTGGTATGAGCTACAGGTTCTCACTGTAATGCACTGTCTGGTTCTCTATGCTAGTTAAAGGGAAAATGCACTACCCCATTTTGAATTAGTGTACCCTGTCATCCTAATTCAGGAATGGCTCCTATCAATCATGTGACAATACTTTTGTTAATTATTTGTTTAAAATTTTTGCAGAAAAATAACTCCTTGGTTTGCCTTCAATATTTCATGTTTCTATACAGAAACATAATGAAAAAAACTTGGGAGCAAAATATGAGATTAAAGATTTAGCAGATTTTTGAAAATTAAGTTAGAGTGACTGCCAGTTCTCCCTTTAATGTTACAAGGTGAAGAGTTATGATAGAAATTGTTAGCTTGGAAAGATACGGTAAATAGAGACAGTACTAAAAAGATCATCTTATAAACATTTTTGTCCTTATATTTGGGATGAAACCTTTTAAGGCAGTTATCTAAAATTCTTTTTTCAATTGAAGCATTGAGTTTTATATTCCTTTATCCTGGTTTATTATCCACTGGACTGATTACTGTACAGCTATGCAACCAGTCAGAAAAAAATATGCAGCAAGTAATCATACCTTGCCTCAATATAACGTTGGATAAATTGTTCTTAACGGTCTAGCAAAAGTGATAGCACATACTTCTGTATCGTCAAAAAGTCTTTGTAAATGAATGTATTAAAAGAAATAAGTAGGCCTGACTGAGCAGTGGTTGCCAGAGTGGAAATTTCAAGCCTACATTTCATTCTAATAAGCACTTGGAACTGCAGTCCAAGATCAATGAACTAGAGCATTGTATATATTAAGTTTATTGTGGCCACATTAATATTTCAGTCACATCCATGCATCAGGTCTTTTTTGAGCCATCTTTTGCATGACTGCAGAAGATTCTGAGTTTGATTGCTATTACGGCATATTGTATTGATGTGTTGGGAAACTTAGATATACAGTGCATGCTGGGAAGGAAAGTGTACCATAACAGAGAGTGCATGTGCAAGACAGATGCTTTGTATAATCATGCAGTTTTTGGGTTTAAAACTGGTTCTCTAGACATCAATCACCGGTCAAAGAGAATTAATTCTTTAGGTGGAAAAGTTTTTTTTTTTGAAATTAATCTCAGTCAAAAAGGTTGGACAGTATGACAGAAATTTGTGAAAGACAAAAACAAAAGTTGCTTGAAGCCTTTGTATCCGTGCAAAAAGGTCCGTGGACTTGATCTGTGGTACTACAATGGTACAACAAAATCTAATTTCACAACTCATCTATTGAAAGTGAGAAGTTCAAATGTTAATGACACTTCTGATGCATTTGCTGGTTGGAGTATTCATACCTTTAATACTGATTAGTCTGTATTAGTGTATATTTGAGAATGGTAGTAGCTGCAAGCTGCCCTTGACCGACTGGAAGTTACTGTGAGGTGTAAGCATGCATGCTGTACTTAACAATACGTGCTTACATTAGGAAGTGTATACATTACCCCTGTTAGAGGAAGGTGCACTTTATTCTTCACAATCTGGTGACGCCTTATGATTTGGTTCTTGTCCAGTCACAGTACATCATAAAATCAGATGATCTGCTTGATCAGTAAATAAAATTAATAAGTGAGTGCAAAATGAAATAAAATGGATATTCAAGGTAAAATTTGGGGGTTTTCATTTATTATGAAAATGTCTTGATGTGTGACGGTATTATGTAGAAAGGTTGGGTTTTATAAACCTCTGAGAATATGCATGATTGGGTCAAAATGACTTCTATCATAAGTGTGGATATCTTTATCAATGATGTGGCTTCTTTCCATAAAGGATATGGCTTTGAATGGTTATTCTAGCTTAACAATTTCAGTATTAATGATAATCGTAAAAACAAACGACTGAATGTAGCGTTGCCATCATAAGATATGTTCAACGGTGCTTTACACAGAAAAAACCTAACAAAACAAGTAAGATTTAAGCTGAGAGTTAAACAATAGTAAATTGTGATAATGCCTCATATCAGCTAGGAGTCTGTTCCACAGTGATGGAGCAGCACCAAAGAAGGCTTAGTCATTAGCATTAGTTTTTGTAATGGGGACCATAAGCAGGTTGTCACCAGACAAGCAAAGGGTATGGACAGGTTTGAAGAGAACAACCAAGTCATTAATGTAGTCAGGGGCTACACCAGCAACCAATAGAATCTTGTATTTTAAACGATGGGAAAGAGTAAAGCCAGTGCAGATCTTGTAATATAGGGGTTGCATGATGGCACTTAAATATTATGTATTGATGTCCAGATTGACCCACAAGTGACAAGTAAGACTGTTTACTGTTTCTTCTCTCTGAATAAACTTTACCCAATGCTCATACTGTTGTTCAATGGAAGGAGGGCAGCAGACTAATAAAAGTACAGAAAACTCTCCAGTGCATGCTCGTCCTGTGTACATCTGCTACCAATGATTTGAACATGAAGTATTTCTATTGGTTTATTTCTTATGCTTATAATAGGTGATATGATCAAGCCACTGTGCCATGAATTTTTTTTTTTTTTGAAGTGTACAGTATTTGATGTAACACGAATAATTAGACTACAAATTTGCATACGGTTATGAAATATCCCCTTCAGTACCTCACAGTTAATAAATATAGGGACAGCAAAGCAGCAGTATGTTCATAAATTTAGATGTGAGTTGATTCCAATGGAATTTGAGTGGAAGGACATTTTGGTTTGATTGCTTCACTTGGCAAACAAGTAGGGATGAAGAAAGTGCATTTTAATAACATTTAATGGCTTCAGCCTCAACCTGGAAAGTGAGTTGCCCTTTTGCTAGTTAGGGAGAAGTCAAGGAATTTGATAATAAATGTCCACAATCAGGGAAGAGTCAGGAAATTTGGTAAGTCTGAAATGAAGAGTGGATATTCTGTTATTTCTCAAGAGTAGCTACAGTATAGATTTGCAAAATGATTGGCTATGATTAAACAAACTAGAAGTCAAAATAATTGTCCAGGAAGTTTAAAAATTAGTGATGGAAAACTGAAGGAAAAACCATATATAATTATATTCTCATTAAATGTTGGGCATCCTCATATATATTCCAGAGGCAAGTAAAGGACTTTAGAGATTGAGAAACCAGGAAGATACAAAGTGGGGGGGGGGGGGGGGGTGGGGGGGAGAAGTGGATGGCAGATGTTCCCCTATCAACCATGCTTCTGCTTCAAAGTCACTTTTTCAAGCATTGTTATTTGTGAACAGCTCCATGATGTGGTCAAAAAGGTATCTGGCAGTTTTGGTACATGAGAAGTGATGGTTAATTCATATTAAGCACTAGCATGGCTCTGCTTGTTTGCGTAAGGGTCTTCCTTAATACCTCAATGTGGTCAACCTATCATTAAAGCAAAGGAACTTCTAAACTTGCTTGAAATATGGGAAACAACATCCTCCATAAGATTTCAGTTTCTTTCCATGTTTTAGTGGACTCAGTGTTAGGTTGATGTAAAAAGCATTAGAAACGTTAAATGTAGTGGCAGCTCCCATCAAATCCAGCAAATGTTGACCATTTTACAAGAATATTACTATTTTTGCACATACATCATGAATAAACGTGAGGCACATTTGCAGTTAGTGACTTTGAAAGAGGGAGTCATAAGACTTACCCTTGTTTGTTTTAACCTTCATTCCAAGGACAGCTGTAATGTTGGCATGCCCTGAGGGGCTTATTTTGGAAGAGTAGGTATTGACTACTTTGAAAATGTCCACATTAAACTCCAAACTAAAAACCAGCTGCTATGTAGTTTTAGGATTAACAAAAGAAATACAGACACTGTGCAAGACTCCACATCACAATTCCTGCATCTCAGATGTGGTCAAACTTTGAAGAGGTATTTCTTGAGCCTGAGAACAGGGATCTAAGCCTGTCCATGTTCAGTGATACAGCTTTTTTGGTTACATGTCCACAGACCTTGAAAGCAAGCAACCAGGACTCTCTATACACTTGTCTCCGGAGTTTATTCAGGAAGTTATCCTCTGAAGTGCTTACTGTAAAGAAATACCCTTTGTGATTCCCCTAGAGTCATAAACTGAGTTATATGGTGTTTAACAGGTCATTAATCTTTCAATGGCTTGGGGGGAAAACAAGATTCTATGGTTGGTGAGAACTTGTGGCAATCATGTATGACATACTTGAGTCTCATCTCATGGGATAATTGGAAAGGTAACTTGCTGACAAATGATTCACTGGGACAGAGAAAAACAGTAAAGTGGTTCCTTGGTTATTTCTGTGGTTCTCTCTCATAATTGTTTAGGAGAAAATGTATAATTAACAGCAAAATACATGGAAAGATATTGGATGTGTGGAAATAGAGCCATAGCTACAGAACTACTTACCTATAAAGTTCATCTGGGGAAGAGGAATTAATTCATCTGTTTCATTTGATAGCAGTTCTAATATGCATTAGCCAAGATTTTATCGTACATTTTCTTGGGCAGTTAAAAGAACCAGGGTACACTGGATCAAAAGTTCACTAGATCAAAGGTTTAGTTCATGAAAGATCCTAACTCTAATCCTTACAGGGGAGGGGGACAGGGAGGCCATACCCTCAATCAGGGAAGCCTGCCTGCAACCCCCCCCCCACCTTTTTCGGGGAGCTTTTTTCAGTACTGTATCTTAATATAGTAATATACTATGGCAGTAGTCCCCGAAAACCTACTTTATTTTGCTCTCAAGAAGGGCAGGTTCTTCCATGAAACCTCAAATTTTCAAATTTTAGCTCATAATAAAAAACCCAAATCTTTAAAATTTTTTCAATAAAAAACTCAAATGTTGAAAGTTTCATCAATAAATCTGTAATGTTCAGCAGCTTCACATAAATTTTGCATTTGCCGTAAATCCTGTCAGCAACCCTTCACTTTGTCAAGGCTTTGGATTGCTGGTGGCTGTTAGGGAGCCCCGCAAATGCTAAATCCTTGCACTGCTCTCGATCCCTTATTCTGTGATTACCATAATCCTAACCTAAACACTAGATAATCTTACTAGATAATCTTACAATACCCTAGGCTAATTGTTACCCTAATCCTAAACCCAATACTATATCTAACCCTAATCTGAACCCTAGCTTTAAACCTTAGTAGAATCTGGTCTAGTGGATCTTCAGTGTAGAGTACGTGAGCTGCAGTCTAGTAGGTACATCTTTTCTCTTATGGGACTCCCTGATTGGAAGAGAGCTGGTTAACCCTCTTTTGCACACTTTTTGGATTTTAATTGCAGATGGGATATCATTAATACCAGATGAGGATTATTTTTGAGCAGTCCCAAATATAGGTTTACATATCCTGTGCATTTACTGGTTTTCATGTTTTCTCCCAGTAGAAATTAATGAAAAGACACAAATGCTGGAAGAGAGGATTAGCCTAACCACGTTGATATACCTTAGTTTCTGTGGTAGGTGAGAATCATCTTTATTTGATGAATACAAGAATAGTTCTGTATATGCACTTACAGTGTATAAATACTTGAGAGTTCAGTGTGGGTGGAATATAGTTACACAGGTGCAGAAGAAATTTGATAACCAAATATGTTTAATGCATCATGGGAAGTCTGTTTGAATTGCAAATGTATGTTGGAAATAATGCATATTGATCCCTAGTGGAAAAGGGAACTGGATTTTTAGACTTTCTCATTGATTGCCTGTTGAAAAAGCCCCAACTACTTAAAAAGTACATCTGTACATGTTTAGCCCTTTTGAAGCTTAGGTTGCTGTTTACAATTGCATACATTTAGAAGCCTTGGCCTATGTGAATAGTGTGTGTGTGGCTTGGCCTATTCTTTCTATTAGTGCTGTTAAAATCATTTGCAGGCAATATTGTAGGAGTTGCTTACCGATAGATCATCATAGTTTCAAAAATATCATCCCACTGGCATATTGATCCATTTTGTCGGGCCTGAGTTATGAAGCTCACAAGTAAAGCTGTAATTACATAAGTCAAACAGCTTAGCTGCCATGGTTTTGTCCACATATCACAACAGCTGTAACAGTAGGAAACAGATTACATCTCTTGCTCTAAAATGGTGTGCGATATCTCACTTTATTGTTATTTTATTGTTTAGACTATTGCAGAAGTTGACCAGCTATTGCAAGCACACACTGTTTTTGAGCCTGAAGTTCCGATACTTTAGAATGGTTAGATACATAATGAGGGTTTTTGTTTGCTTTTGTATTAATGTTGGAGGAAGGCATCAAAATTTTTATGATTATTTCACTCTGCTACAGTTTAGATATTATAAGAAAAATGATACCTGAAGATAAATTGTTAATAAAATTTTTGAAAAGGGAACTTTTTCTTTTTATTCCTAAAAGGATTTCTTTATTAAAGTTTAGTGAAAAAACAATATGGGAAATTAAGTGTGAGTCAGTTGTTAGGGGAAGGGTGTTTACTTTTGAAAATGCTGCATGTGGAGATTGTACACATGGATATTACGTCAAATGATCGTTTACACAGTAAGGCAAGTGGATGTTACATTGGTGTGGGAGGAGACTCCCATGGTAATGAGGTTGGAGTTGGCTTGGTGGTTTGAGTGTACTCTCTTGCATACTAGAGGTTCCTGGATCAGTTCCCAGTGGAACTGCTTGAAAATTTTATAGGGACTTAAATTTTCTTGTTCAGCACAGCTGCAGTAACAGTGATACTGAGGGGGTTTAAATTGGTGAGTTTTAATTGGGTATCTGATTGTCCGTTTCAGGAAGTTGTCCACTTTGCTGAGTGCATCTGTCAAGCAGTGGTGCAGAGCAAGGAACCTTTACCCCTGGGTGGAAAAAGTTGGGAAGCTGGGAGGCTCCTTCCCAGGAAATTTGGGTATTTGGAGGGAAATTTTGGTCATTGGAGGGAAATTTACACCTTTTATGTATACATGAAAATATGGGAGGAATTGTGGAAATTTTGACTCCCTTTCCAGGGAATAAACATTTTTTCCAGCCCTGCCTTCACCCCTCCCAGCCTTTGGGAAACTGGCTAAAGACTGGGAATACACTCATGTCTGTCAGATGGGAATGTTGAATGGCCATTCTGTGAGCAGGATTGGGAGTAATTTGTACACGCCTGCCTCATTAAATTCTGAGCACTAGTCGAAAAGGGGAAGGAGAATCTTGCTGGTGTTCATCCATGCTCACTCTGGTATGGGGTCCTTGAAGAGCCAATTGGTTTCCTGACCCTCAAAAGTTAAACTACAACTTTAAAGCCCCCTTGACCAGATTGATGCACTTGCTTGGAATCATGCTTTTGTGTTTTATAGTCAGTGTACGTTACAGTGCTTTACATGGGGTGTATGAATATACTAAATACTGTAGAAAGGCCCCAATACATATCTGTTACTGTGGGCCTCCAAAACTACCTGGACCTGGGTGTGGTCTTACAGTTACCATGGTGTTAGTTATGGTCTTGGTATACTAATGTGTGAATTAAACTTTGTCATATGATTTTGATTGTATAGGGAAATAGGACTAGGCTATTTTGCACATAGTGTCAAAGTTTAATATGAACTAGGCTTGGGACACTCCGAGATTTTTGGAGTGGGGTGTCTGCAGCCCATTTTGTCACAACTCTCATGGAGCTGCGACTCCTACAGTGATGTCATAACTGATGGAGGAAGGTAATATCTCAGCATGCAGCCATAGCCTAGCTACCAATGTGTACAAGTACATCAGTAGGCTTACACTGTGGGCTTCTCAATGGCTGAGGTACCGTACGTGCCTAACTGACAATGTCAGGGAATATAGGTATGGCCAGCTAGCTGTAGAGAAAACTTTTGATTGAATGGAGAAAAAGATCGAGAGAGCCAGTTTTGGTATAATTCTTCATTAAAACCTCTGAAATAACAAAAATGTGGATTCCAAAATATTTTTGAGCATATTTTTTGGGCGGTATTGAAAGTTACCCAGGAGTCACGATACCAGGAAAAGTGGAGTCACCAGTCCATTCATGGACAAGAGCCGTAACTCTGAACTAGAGTCTGGTAACGTCCAAGCTTTTTTTTAAGTACATTGGTGAAGCTAGAACATAAACACCTGACAAAGGAGAAATGAGGAATGATGCACATGTGTTGGCATGTTACACCTGCAGTTAAATTTTAATGGCTTTTGGGTCAAAGACATTTCTATGTATGATTTTAGCAATGAATTTTCCATCCTTTTAAAAACAAGCTACCTTTTATGTACTTTCGTAATACAAAGCTTTTCACTTCATTAAGTAGCTTAAACTTTATCAAATTTTACACTACCTTTAAGACCAAGAACTGCGTACAGTTTGAAGGCAGGTGGTTTTGTGGCTTTTCCAATTAATATAGTTTCACCTCTAGCAAACCTGAGTGAGACAAAGAGATTCTAGGATAAAATACAAAAAGCGTCACCCTTAGCATCCATCTTTATCACCTTGAAGTTTCACAGTGTGAAAAAAAGAGCCGATTAGCACTTTTTACTATCCATTGGAGGCTTTATAACAGTGTGTCTCATCATCCTCCCATGGGAGTGAGTGTACTTCCAATGCCCAACTTGTTCACAATCTGTACATCTTAATGACTTACAGAAATGCTATTTTTTTGTTAGACTGGAAACCAATACATACATCTGCATATGGCTAGCATTTGATTCAGTTTTGCAAAAAGTAGCTTTTAGCAGAAGAAGAGCACTTATTTTTGAGTAATTTATTTAAAAGCATATTCTGGTGATCAAATTTGATGTTTTCAAAAGATGCAGTAAAATTTTCTGTATCAGGCAGTGAAATCTCAATCTCAATAGCACCTTGCATTTGGAAGATACTAATTTTTGAAGAACTGCTATTTTTTCAGCTTCTGCAGTGCATGGTGGGAAATCTGTGATGTCATCTGGGCATATTGATCAGACTATCTCTTTGTATTTCGATGATGTTGATATACCTCTATATGCAGTATTGAAAAAAGTTGTTTGCTGTACCATGTATGAAACAATTGTACACTGACTAGATCTACATGGAAATATCAAAATATAGCAACAGTATCAAATTTCAAGGACAATTGGCATTCAATTACAGAAAATAACAAAAGGAATTTGAAGCATTTGCCTACTTGGATTTCATATTTTGTGACCTTGAGGCTGGAGAGAATGTTAAAATTTTTACAAAAGTAACCAATCTTCAAAAAGGGATGTCTTGAGTTAGGAATGGAGTTCGGGTATGGGGTTGGACACCATATACTGAAAGTTTTCCTTTTTCACATTAGACCCCTACAAAATGCCACCAGACAACGGGTGGTGCCAGGATTTGCACGACAGGGAGGGAGCAGCTGACCAAAGCCAGGATAGGGGTGACGGATTGCAAGAATGATGGGGGGGGGGGGTGTCAACAGAGGATTGAGGAGGAAATTGGAAGAAAAACCCTTGTACGATACCATTCCATTGCAGGTCATATTTTGCATAATGTCCGTCTATTTTTGGTTTCGATGATAAGAGAAACCAATGCATTCGTGATGGCGTGTGTGTGTATGTATGTGTGTATGTTCGTGTGTGTGTGTATGGGTGTGTATGGTGTGTGTATGTGTGTTTGTGACACTTTGCTTGTTAACACGATATCTCAAGAAGGGAAACTCCAACGGTTCTCAAACTTGGTACATAGATGCCCCATATTAAGAGGAAGAACCGCAATTGTTTTTGGTGGGGGTCAAAGGTCATCTGGGGTCACCAGAGGTCAAACTCTGAAAACCTTGTTAACACGATATCTCAAGATAGGAAGCTTGGATAAATTTCATACTTAGTATGTAGATGCGTTATGGTAAGAGGAAGAACACGATATCTCAAGATAGGAAGCTTGGATAAATTTCATACTTAGTATGTAGATGTGTTATGGTGAGAGGAAGAACCCTATTGTTTTTGGTGGAGGTCAAAGGTCATTTGGGGTCACCAGGGGTCAAATCTTGAAAACCTTGTTAACATGATATCTCAAGCTGGAAAGCTTGGATTGATTTCATACTTAGGATGTAGATGCTTAATGGTAAGACAATGAACCCTATCATTTTTGGTGGAGGTCAAAGGTAATCTGGGGTCATCAGGGGTCAAACACTGAAAACCTTAGTAGCACGATATCTCCAGGTAGGAAGCTTGAATAGATTTCATACTTAGTATGTGGATGCGTTATGGTGCGAAGATGAATGCTTTCATTTTTGGTGGAGGTCAAAGGTCATTTGGGGTCACCGCAGGTCATAAACTGAAAAACCTTGTTAGCATGATATCTCCAGTTAAGAAGCTTGGATAGATTTTATCCTTGGTTTGTGGATGCATTATGATGAGAAGATGAACACTTTTGTTTTTGGTGGAGGTCAAAGGTCATCTGGGGTCACTAGGGGTCAAACACTGAAAACCTTGTTAACACGATATCTCCAGGTAGGAAGTATGAATAGATTTCATACTTAGTATAAGGATGCGTTATGGTGCGAAGATGAATGTTTTCATATTTGGTGGAGGTCAAAGGTCATCTGGGTTCACCGTGGGTCAAACACTGAAAACCTTGTTAACACGATATCTCCAGGTAGGAAACTTGGATAGATTTTAAACTTGGTATGTGGATGCATTATGATGAGAAGGTGAACCCTATCATTTCTGGTGGAGGTCAAAGGTCATCTGAGGTCATTGGGGGTCAAACACTGAAAACCTTGTTAATGCGATATCCCCAGGTAGGAAGCTTGGATAGATTTCATACTCATTATGTGGATGCATTATGGTGAAAAGATGAATGCTTTCATTTTTGGTGGAGGTTAAAGGTCATCTGGGGTCACAGGGATCAAAAAGCAAAATTTCCCAAGAATTCCCAAGATCGTCTCATGGGTTCACCAGGAGTCAAAAAGCAAATTACCCCAAGAATTCCCAAGATCATCATCTCGAGTCATTAGCGGTCAAAATGCCAAATTTCCCAGGAATTCCCAAGATCAAATATGAACCTAAAATTATTTTCCAACATGTTAAGATAGCACTTGACCAGTGACTGAAAGATATGGGACATCATGGCATTGTTTGGAATAGAACATATATCATCGAAACCTCAATGCATTTTTGCATTCTGGTTTAAGTGTCAAGTTGCACACTGATCTGGTGTCTTGCCATTGTAGAATGGCAGAGCGTGCAAATTTTGGGGTACACGTAAAATATGCTATACTCGTTTAAAGCAAAAAAAAAAAAAAGATCAGCTGTTGGGATGGTTGACTCCTGTCAGGGATAACATATACTTTGTACTGTAGGCCTATCCACCTCATCTGCCTCATGAATTGGTCAAACTCCTCTGGGGAGCCGTGAGTCGCTTACTGTACCCTAGGACAAAAATGAGAACAAGCATGTGTGGGCCTAGTCATATGCAATATTTATCCCATTTGGTCAAGAGCCTCCAAATTATGTACATGACATGTGTAAAAGACCCTTAAAGAACTATCTGTAACGTGTCACATATATGTACACATTACAACCTAACTTTGATCTACTGTACAATAGGCGGCCTACAAGAGCTACATGGCCTAGTATTTTGTTTCAATAATATTCGTTACAAGTTGCTTACATTGTCGTATTTGTTCACAAAAGTTGTGTTATGCATGATTAGTGTTTTTTTATGGATAGGATGACATCACTACTTGTCTACCTATAACAGGTTATCTGTGGTGATCTGGGATTTGAGGTCAAATGTCATCTAGGTTCCATTTTGGGACATTTTATGAAAATTTACTGTGATATTCAGTAACCTGGTAACTTCTTGGGCAGGTGTTTAGAAATTGGAGGTCAATGGTCATCTAGTGGTCATTTCGGCTCATGTTACCAATTAAGTTGGATCATATGATAATAAATATGTTTGGCAAAAAATGGTAATCAATTTCTTTTGTACAAAAATATGGTGTAAAATATTCAGGCAATATCACTCTCATTGTTCCATATTTCAAAGAAATTTTCGTGCTCTGCCCCTTTACCTGTTGGGATCTCCCACCCTGGACTTTCAGGAAGGCCGTGTGCAGGCTATGCTTCAGCAGATAAGCTTCAGCTATTTTCCTCTTTTTTTGAAGGACCCCACTCACACCCCTGAATATTGGATGAAATTCCCAACCGTTACACAAAACTGTTTATAGACTTGCTAAAGCATATCATGGCGAAGGGAAGGGGCTTGTACTATTTAACTATGTGGAACAAACTTATGGAAGAAACTGAAATAGCCAAAACTTTGAGGTTACTATTGAAGAAATCACTGAACTGAGAACAAAACAGGTAAACTGTCAGGGTGACTGGTCGCCATTGGGGACTACGTAGTTCATTGTACTGACTAGGGCTCGCCGATGAAATTGGAAAAAATCCCCAGACGGAGGGGCTATCCTTCCTCATGGGGGGCCATGGCTCCCCTACCCCCCACTTAGTGCCACCCCTGCCAAACAATGCCTTTAATTCAACTGCAACTACCATTTTGTTCATCTATGAAGGTCCCCCTTAAAGAAAGAACAAGTTCATGAATCATTCTATCTATTCCTCTTCTCTGCTTCTCTTCTCTGTCAATGCAGTTATTCACAATCAGCATAGAAAGCCACTTGTCGACAGATGAGATTATAGACTCACAGGGCACTTCCGAGTGTCTGCTTCCAAGTCTGAATTAAGTTTATCAGGTGATGCTACTCTTGTCCAATTTAAGCAAACGATTGAGACATGTGAAATCAAACTTCTCATTACAGTGTAGTATTGAGCTCAATATAATCTCGTTTTGGCCTGTGTCGGTTCATTTGGAAGCAATTACGGCTGACTGTCTCAGTTTCGTGAGCGCTTGGACATTTTTCAACTTGATTATACCAGGTAATGGATGGCTGTTAATGATAGGAGGATGGATTTGTCAGGATAAGTAAAGATAAGAAATGGAGTGTGTCTTTGTACATCACAACGTACAACATAAAAAACAAAGAACCAATTTCATTTGACATTTCGTGCGGATACACTCATTCTGGTTCATTCACGATTTGTTTATTCTCAGTAATCTATACTGAACAAGCTCTTGTGGAGTTTGTACAAAAGATTAAGTTTTATTACAAATAGTTGAGAACCTGGAATAAAGGTGAGGTTTCTGGGGCTCAGAGTTTCTGCTATCTTCTGAAGTAGGGAAGTATTTTCACATACTTCAGTATTTATTCCGTCCAAAATAAAATTTGCATAATTGACTTTACTTATAATCATTCATTATCCCCTCTTGGAGAATAGGGCTACATTTGCACAAAAAAAAAGATTGCATAAAAGTTTGGTGTGCACATTTGCTTATAGACTTATTATACAGTTAACTTTTGTGCTAATTTGGATGATCACTTGCAAATTTTTATTATTAAATTTTTATACCAATGTTCATCTACAATTGAAATACAGTTAAGTAACAGTATTGGAGGTGAATTGGGGAAATCTGTGCTCTGAATTAAAGTAATATCAACAAAACTTCTGTTGCTGAATGAAGTATGCTTCCACCTTCCACTTCTCAAGCACAAAACTACATATAAGTCTTCTTAACAAAGTTTATCAAACTTCTTCAATAAAAAAAGTCCAAACTTTCCAATAAGTGTACTTCAGCAAATGCATGAAATGTTGTTCCAAATTGCATCTAATTACCTGGCCATATTCAAAGTTTTTTCTTGGGGGGGAGGGGGGTGCAGGGCATCCCTCCCCTTAGAAATTATACCCCAGAACAGCAGTTGTTGATGTTCAGCCTCCCCCTTCCCCAGCAGAGAGCAGCTGCCTATGCCTATGTTTTCTACAACTTTGTGCTCTGTACAGTAGCTAGTAGCTACCACGGTCAATGTAAGTCGGATTAAATGTTCTCCACCTCTGTTGTTGTCCGCTTACCACAGGTAGCAAGCTTTTTGCACCTCACACAATGAGCGTATTGTACAGACAATTTCAAAGAGTGTCGGAACAGCCAAGGAAAGAAGATATCAAAGTACATGTGACCTTACTGTATGTGTATGGTAAAGGTAAAAGTATACAACTATAAATAATTAGTCATTTTCATGTGGAAAAGTTAAGCATAAATTATTCCAAATAGTTTGATGAAAGAAAAATATCATTTTCTCTTTTTTGAAAAAGTTTCCCAATCACTGTTTCAAGCACATAATAAATTGTAAAGCAATGAAACAGTATGATAGAAACAGCACTTTATTTCTCCCCTGTAAAATCTACACCTTCCCTCCTTACCTCGTATTTGCCTATGTAACCCTTGGTTACCCACATTTAAAACCCCAAATTTTAATAGCATAGGGGAAGAGAGCCCTTACCTAGACATCCAATGATACAGTATAATGGAAACGGCACTTTGTTTCTCCTCTGCAAAATCTACATCTTCCCTCCTACCTCGTATTTGCCTGTGTAACCCTTAGTTGCCCGCAATTAAAACCCTGCAAATCAATAGCACAGGAGAAGAGAGCCCTCACCTATAGTAGACAATCAATGAACAGTATGACTGTAGAGGGCACCCTCCTCCACTGTGCTGTTGGTTTGCCAGGGTCTTACTGCCGGTAAGTGGGGATAATAGTATTCCGTTTCTCCTTAGGAAGGCTAGGACTGATCTGGTGACCTGTGTAAAAACTCTTGGGGCTGGGTTGAGATATGGGGGTAGAATCCTCAGATACTTCACATTGATGATGCAGTTATCGTGGCTTAACCTTCCTTACTCAGCCCCCACAAGTTCATCAAAAGAGAATTTTGAAAATATCTTGTAAACATGTGCATTATCTTACTATGGAGAGATCTGGGTATTCTGAAGATCGGTGATATTCGTATGGAAAAAATGTTTTGCTTCTATACCTTCAAATCTACACAGTCCCTCTCTTACACATAACTTTTATCTACAGTTGTAACCCTCCCTCAATAATACTTGTAACAATGTCCTGGCAAGTCTGGATCACACAGTGGAGGAGGGTAGCCTCTGACAGAGGGCGGTCTACTCAGTCAGTACTTACAGTCTGACTTACAGTACTGCTTTGTCAACTGTGGCATTTCCACCATTGCTCATCATAGTACGAGAAGAAAAACTTTCTTTTCAGTATGCAGACACCATGCATCCAAAAAATAAATAACTGTTGAACAATAAGTGTTACACAGTGAAATTTGTTTTGTTTTTTTTTTCCGAAAGATATAAAACTGCCCTACAACTTGACCTATTTAACTGTAAAATCAAAATTTACCTAATTTATTGCTCAGAACACAAATTGATTTTCTTTCTTTTGCTCCCTACATTCTTACATCCACTTTTATTTTTTTATATTTTTTTATTTATTTATTTATTCTTTTTTTGTACCCTCTACTTCTATGCCACTAGCTCGATAAATGTATTAATTTTTCTAGTGTCCTGTCTTTACTTATTTACAGTATTGGTTTGTACTTGATAAAATGAATGAGTGATTGACTGAATGAAGTGAATGAGTCAAGTCTATTAAGCTCCTCCTTACTTCCTAAGTGAATTATTCAAGACAGTACCATTAAACATTGTTTGTCTTTATTACTGAGTCATTAATAGTTCCTCCACTCTCTCTGTTTAACCTTAAACTTTATAAGAAAATGAAAACTAAAATGGTTAAATTTTAAACTAAATGATTTCTCTGCTATAAATGCAGTGTCATGTGTCCTTTTCAGTATTCTGACTACTTGTAAAGTTATCTTTGATATTTAGTTGCCTTACTGTACACAGAGAGTCATGTGATAGTGGCAAATGATTTAAAAAAGTTTTATTTACATTTCTTGAGAAATGCACACATTTGTTTTACCCTTCACCATAACCCTGGAAAATTTGATAGATTAATGTGCTAGATACTAAGAATTTGTCCAACATGTCAGCATGGAGCATTGCAGGTCATGGTATTGTAATTATGTAGGAGGTTCACTCTTGTTGCTATGGTGAGTGTGTGGAGATTATCATTCAATCTTTTGCTTTTATGTCTAAAAATGGAATTAATTTAAACCACAGGGAGTTTTATTTTGTTTATGTAGTTTGCATGGTGGGTTCTCTGGAGATACTAAAAGGTAGTCATGACCTGACCATTCTTTGAAGGTACTATATAAAAGAGAATGATGTTGACAACCTTTTTAATAGCAATTATGGTTGAACATGCAATGGTATCACCATCACCAGAAAGGGGGTATTTGAAGTGCATGGGGTTGGGCGGTGTGAACAGGTGGGGAGAAGAGGCTCTTACACTGTAACCCTGCTGCCATCTTGTTAGGGGAAATCGAGCTCAGGTTGAAAGTTTCTTTAAAATTCATTCTCTGTGTGTCCATTCTCATCTGTCCTCACTTCACTCCCTTCAGTATAAGCTTTTTTTCTGCTACCTGGAGGTAGGAGTTACTCAATCTAAACTGAAACTGTTGTGCAAGTATGTGGGACATTTAATGATTCTGTGTTAATAAAATGTTGATAAGAACATGTCAAATGGAAAAATTCAAAGAGTGATGTTTGCAGATATACTTCAAACACCAAATCTTCTAAATTCAAACCTGGTTGATATTTTACTGAGGTCAGAGATGTATACAGCTTTGGTTCATTTATCCCTTGAACAGTGGCAGAACAAAGACAATTATTCCTGACCTAATTTTTTCCATCATTCTCCCCCACCCCTCTCACCTTCTACCCCACTCCTCAGACCCTTCTGACATTCCTATATACAGTTTTTCAGTATCTTTCAATAGCACAGTGTACAGTGTGTTAATGCCCCCAGCTTGCAGTGCTCTTGATATATATTAACAAAGAACAGGTGATATGGCAAATTTGACAGTAACATAGCCTATACGAGTTTAACTGAAGAATCCCAAGTATTACATCGTCACATAAAATTCGTAAGGGAGTTTTTCTAGCGACGGCTTAAGGAGATATTGAAGAGAAAAAGGTAAAATTTTTCATCACATGCCCCTTCAAACACCACAAGATTGCAATGTCTTACTATAAGTCCAAAAAAATTCCTTCTAGAAGGTAGGTTATGCTTGTGTAGAAAAGACAAACAGTTTAGTTCTTCAAGTAATACAAAATGATTTGTAAAACTTGCAGATTGCTTCCAAAATTGGTTGTTGTTCTGTAAAATTGAAATGTTTAATTAAGTCATGAAATTTGACATCAGAGAAAGATTGAATAACATTCATAAAAGAATACACTTATTGGGGCTATAGTATCATCTCAAAAATAATAAACCAGTTGGGTAATTCAGTTCTTCCGTTGGGTTCACAAGCTCAGCTGTACCGTGAACACTTCTTTGCCAATTGTAAGTGGTTCACATGACATATGACACATCCCATGGTGCATTGTGTGAAAGCATTTTCCCACCTCATCTATTAGGAATATGATTTCATCGCTAATTAAAAAAGGTACTCTGTAGGTGAATGCACTTTGGTTGTAGCATCACTTTGGTAGGGCAATGATGACTTGTGCGATCAGCTTTGTTCCTTAGTTAATTCACACACATGATCGTGGAGATGTGGCCTTGAGCAATAAAAACCCAGGGAAGCTGCTGTAACTGTGTCTGGGACCCTTACTAGACATGTATTTTTGTCACATTGGTGGATGGGTTGGAAGCAAACTTTAGTAGGGGAAATTTTTTTGTCTGGGACAAGATTGAAGAACCTTTACAGTTTGTGAGAGTAAAGCTGAGACCACTGAAAAGGACTACATACAGTATTTCATTGCAAGTAGAAAGATTATAAACAAATTGCAAAACATGGTCCATTGGTCTGCATGTATGACAACTTAGATTCCCATAATGCAATGTACTGCTGTGAAATGAATATTTGCTTTTAAATGTCATAAGTTTGAAATGCAACATGCTATTGAAATGGGGTTAACACTGATATAGAGAGAATTAAAAAGTTACTGATTTCATGAAACTAATGTTGTCCCTGGAATATCCATTTAAAAAGAACATTAAGTGTCATTTATTTTCCCTTTCTGATTAACCTCAGTCATAAACATACTGTAGACTTCGGCAGAGATCCAAAAACAATTCTGACTGACTCTTTGTACAAACATTTGAAACCTAGCAGGAAACTGCTTCACCGCTGGACAGGTTCATAGGAAGGATAAAATAGTTCCTGTCATGTAAAATGATATGTTTCTGTTCTGTGCAGCATCATGTGTGTTCTACATGGTTTCAGATTTCATTACTGACTGTACTTTGTAGATTCTATGAGTGTTAATTATGTAACATTACCTTGATTAACCTTTCAGGAATTGTTGTGTGAAATAATACAGCACAGACTGACAGCCACTGTTGACTGGTGAAACCTGAATGGAGAGTTTAACCATTTTGCACAGCAGAGACTAAAGGCAATAGGCAGTCGTCCCAAAACTGCTTTGAAAATCAGTAAACTTTTGCAAATCTCCCCTTATTTGCCTTAAAAATACCTCTGAAGATGTTTTTGAACATAACTGTTACAAGTAAAAGGTGAAGCAAGGAGTTATTGTCCATGAATTTAACAATTCAATAACAAAAATATTGTCACATGATCAAAAAAAAATGCCATTCATGAATTTAGGATGATGGGGTATACTAATTCTTATTGGGGTGACTGCATTTTCCCTTTAATAAAGAATGGCATTCATTGGTTCAAGGTCAACTTCCATCTTTGCAGACATTTCTGGGTGAGATTTGGAATGTTAAATACTATTCTGAGAAGATTGAAATTATTTGTGATATCACTCTTGCTGTACTTTATTACATGCTGTTGTTTTCATTGTTTTTCTTCGAGCTGCAGCAACTTTTGAAGTAAGTGATAAGGTCTTACAGTCAAAGACTGTGTAGAGACTAAGCTTGTGATGTTCACGATGGCTTTTAGAAGATTGCCCAAAATTTATATTGGAAAGTTGCCCGCTCAGCGGACGTGTATTACTCCAGCACCTATATTGGCTGCACTCGTAATACCATTGTCCACGAGCTTTCGCAAGAATTCTTCGTGAAACTATGTAAAAAGTGTATGCTATTAACAGTTCATATATACGATCACAACAAACACAAATGATAAATATTCAACTAAACATCGACTGAAGCATGTCTGATTAACATACTGTTACAGACGACCAATGTCAGTGGGGTTTTAGTGTGTGATTTCTCCCACTTCAAGCTCACACAATGAAGTCCCATTGACTTACTTGTAAAAGTGAACATTACAGCTGAAGCTTCGTGTGCAATATGAATATTCATATATTGAATCCAATCCAATCTTTGTCATTGTTCGCAGATGTTAGAGCATGAACCTTGAAAGAGGAGAACATATTCAACACCTGATATGAAGGTAAATTGGAAAGTAACTGAGTTCTGGCTACTAAAGAGTGAAAACTTGAATTGACCTTGGGCCCCAAGACTGGATCCCCGGCCGGGTCAAAATTAGGTGGGTTTTTTCATCCAAGAGGGATCAATGGATTTCCCATCTGAACTGGCCTTTCTGAAGAAACCAAATTTGATCTAAATTGTTGAGTTGGTTAGCCATCTATAATGAAGTAATAATTCATAAGCCATAGACTTCTCCCTCGTCCGTGGTAGCTTAGCAGGGTAAAACAACTGCCCCTCAAGGCCTCAAGAAAAGCTACTTTGGGTTATTAAAGGGAAATATTGCGTTTGAATAGATATCACAAAATGGCACCAATGTACTCCAGTTGTGGTCTTTTCCCCTCTCGAAACATGAATCACAAATAACTTGCAGCAGATCAACACTCATCTCACAAAATATGGACAAAAAGAAGCAACAATTTTCAGATTGAACCAGCTCATTATCCAACGATAAACCTCACCCACATTGCAACGTTTTGTATTGCTGCATATAGCGGTTATGTGGGGTCATATTTACACTCATTATGCAATACTTGTTGACCTTGCTACCCCTGTGCTACATGCTCACAACAAACTATCACAGCAGTTTCTGGACGGCCTGATAAGATAATAGACTCGCGCTCCTTTTATGTACAGCATTTGTGTATACCTGTGTAGTGCAGGCTACACATTATAGAAATGATTCAGTACCAGGTTTTATAGCAATAATTACATTAATGATGATACATTATATGTTGTATCTTGGTGGAAAGTAGTTCACCTAGTGACAAAGTCAAAAGTGCATGCATGTTTTCTTGGATGCACCAACTTTCCTGAGATCTCAGCTGTTTGGAAGAGGTTAGGTTTTCATGATTAACATGACAATTTTTGCTGCCTTTGAATATTTTATTGGTTTAGTATGGATCATAATTAGAGACATCATCACATGTAAGGTTCCAATTTTTAAAAAGCAGAATTCTTTATGAATGCCAAGTTATTACCATAATAAGTACTCTCAAGGTGGTACCAAAGTGGCTGAGCTAGAACTTCTAAAAAATTGAGATAATTAAACTAAGGGTGCTTGTTTGTGCCAGAATAAAGAAACAAAGTAATCTATCAGATTTAAACTTAAAAGAAATGTAGCAAATAGTAAACTGCATGATTAAAGCTTTGTGAAGTAGATATTTTCTTTTCTTGGGAGCTGTGCTCTAACTGAAACTGTTCTGGCACCTTGTTCCCAGTGTCAGTTGTCTTGCCTAAAGAACTCTCCCTCACTTGCTTGAAGCATAAAGCAAGGAGTTTTCGTTTAGAGCCTTTTCCAACAAAGGTTGTTAGGAAACTTGACCAAAAAATTCCCACCCACACAGTTCCCCCCTCCCCGGAAAACTGCCCTGGGACAGTTAACCCCTGGACAATTCTCAACCAGGCAACTTACCCCAGACAGGTTCCACCCATGACAATCACCCTTCAGACAGCTTCCACTAGCAAGGAATTTTTAATTGTCAAGGGGCAAATTGCCCTGGGAGTTGTCCAGGGGGAAAATTGTCCATGTGGGAATTATCGGGGGGGGGGGAGGATTGCCCAGGATCTGTAAGGAGTACAGGTTACCCCTCACATTAATGACCTCCCCACCTGCCTACTGATTTGTGAGCAAGGGAACGAGCTCACTGCAGTACCTAATGTAACTGTTACACAAACTATTCATGGGTATTTACAGGGGGAAAGACATTTACAAATAAGCAGTTTTTAACATGTAATGTGCCCCTGCATCCCCTGTCTATAGTGAACCTTCAGCTTTGTAGGATTTCTTCACAGGAATATCACTTGATGACTATTTAAAATAATTATGAGGAAGAAATGAGTAGGTTTCATTCACTGTATTTTAATAGTTGTATATACATACATATATGGAGGGGAATCCCTTTAGACCAAAGTCTACTAAACCAAAAATTTTCTTACATACTGTAGAGCTAGGGTTAGGATGAGTACGGAACAGAGTGGAAAATGATTACTACAGGAGATTGGGTTTTGTTGGGATTTGGGTTTAATGTTGGCCCACCTCACATCTATAGAGAGATTACTGTCAAGCGGACCTTGGATCTACGAGTGGACCTGCTTATGCATGCAGTTATTTATGCTGTTCTCGACAAAGAAACAGCTGTTGTGACTGAAACCTGATGCTCAAAAATGAATTAAACAGTTTGCCTAACAAACTGAATGGTCAATTAAGTGCAATGTCTTTAAGTGTTCAGAAAAGTAAACAATATTCCCCAAGGATATGTAAAAGTGACAGTTTTGCCTAGGCTGTATCATAGCTGTCAATGGCTTTGCTTTCTGTGTAAATGCCATGGACTGAACAGAATGACCATTTGATTTACGCTCGACTTAATTTTTAGTAGTAACTGAGAAAATTGTCATCAGCCTATGGGTGAAGATTGACTTTTGGTCATCACCTGCCAGTTTTGGTGCAATTTGATTTAAGAAAAGGATCAAAAATTTGTTGATGTTGTTTTCAGTTGAGTGAAATTACATTTCACGGGTAAATGTCACTTAGGCAATTAAACGTCCATCAAAAGGCTATCTCAAGGCTGTTTGAAAGTTCAATTATGACAAATTGAGAAATGAATTGTGGCAGGCATTGTCAGTGAGCAGTCATTTTACAAAGCAGATTCCCTTCTTGAGTCAACAGACTAGGCAATCTTTACAGTGTTTGTCAAAGAGACCTCTCATGAGTTGCCCATCATCTCTTCTGTTTGCTTTAACTTCCTGGGTAAACCTTAAAATGTATCTTTCGCATGAAAGTTTGAGTGAGGTTTTGTTTACTTAATATCCTCCATGCTTTAATTTCAGGGTTATCAACATTTTAAGCAGAAGAGCTGCCTGCTATCATCGGTAAATTGGCTTTTGGTAAGCCTGTGCCACCCTCATCATTGACCTTTTCTTTGATGACTTTTTGGGGAAAAGAAAACAGGGATTAATAATGGGAAGAAGCGAAATCATAAAAAGTATACCTTAAGGTCAAAATTCAAAGTTTGTTCATAAAACATATCTCTCATGGTAAATTATATGTTGTGTCAATAAATAGAATACTAACCCAATTTCATGAAATATGAATATGGTGAAGAAACTAATATTTACCCTCACATTTCTGTTTTGGAAATAAGGATTTAAAGATCATAAATACGGGCCATTTTAAAACGTGTGTGGATTACGAGTGACCCATACCTTTATTCATTGCCAATTTAATTTGGTTTTACTGTTAGAAATGACAAAGTAGCCTTAATTGTATCATATCTTTGTCAAAGCTAAAGATGGGACACTCCATATGATAGCCCAGGGACAAATGTGAGAGAAGGGGTCCCTCTCCTCTCCCAAAATTTGTGGTTTGAAGTAACTGCCTCAGACTGTCAAATGGTGCAATATTTATAACTGATTTCACCACATTGGTTGTCTGTATTTGTTCAAATAAATATCACAGTCGTTATAAAATAGCATTACAACATTAGCATACAGAAAGCAATCAAAATGTCACTGATGTTTATTTTTACAAGGGAAGGAAAAATAAAAACGGGACACATTATCTTTTAATCAGGACACATAGTTTTAGTTCTAAAAACAGGGCTATCCTGTTTAAACAGGATGGATAGTATTTGGTGACCCTACGTAATGTTTACTATAATTAACCTCCATTTTGATTGTCTAAATAGGTTACTTTGTGTTTATATTTTCTCATCTCTGGGTATTGCAAACTGAAACTCCGCACGTGAGCGAACAACTGTACTCTGTAATGGACACACTTGTTTGCCTATGTGCATGATGAGCTAGAGTTTAAGTTGATCTTTACATATTCTATTAACCACTGAAATGAGAGTAATTCAGGAGCCAAGAACGAGTGTGAAGGCCAGATCAGGCAGTTTATGTACATTAATTATGTATTAAGACTGGTCAGGAAATGAGAACTCAGTTAGTCGGCATGATATACATGGGTTCTTGTTGATGTATAATGCAAATGTTGGAGTGAAGGCTACTCGAAATTGGAGTGTCATTTGCCGTATTTTATCTTTACCAGTGGCTTAAAAAAGGAGGGGCAGGGAAGGGCAGCTTTCTCTCCCTACAAGGGCCAGGGGGCGCAAATGAAGGCAGTTGAAAAAAGAAAAAAAAGGAAAACAGAGAATAAGAAAAAAATTGAAAGAGAAGGAAAAGGGAATGCAAGCTTGTGTGCTTTTTGCGCCCCTCTGCCTCCGGTGAATTATTAACCTTTGACGGCAAAAGCACTTCAGTTAAATTGAGCGGTATGATGCGGTCATGTTTTTTTGTTGCAAGAATGACACTGCCAGCCGGACCTTAAATAAGAATTTGCTGAGTTCCCACAGGGGGACAGGTAGTCTGGGAAGCTTCGGGCATGGGGGTGCACGTCAAGTCACTTGACCCTCCTTCCCCCGCTAACAGTCCCTGTGATGCCACTGACCTTTGCAGGTTTGGGGAAAAAACTCATTCCATTCAATCGTTTTATTCTCCAGTTGTAGGCTATACTTTAAAAGTATGTCTGTGGCTGAAGTTTTGTTTCGAAATGTTAGATCTTAGGCACTAAATGAAGGCATTCAGGTGAATGTTACATGCAGTTCCTATTGTTGGTTCTGGGGATATATTATCACATTTTCAACCCAGAGTGAACCAGAAGCCAGCACACATGACATCATAAACTGGTATTTATTTAACACTGTTGTTTTTCTGCAGTTTTCTCTTCCATAATCTCATGCTTTATTAATGTCAATGTAGGATAGAGAAGCAAATTTCGCTAACTTATATTGACTGCAGTGGGAAAGTGGCATCCCTGTCAATTTCGTGGTTAAAACAATAGATTGAAAAAGAGGGCAAACAAGGCATTGCTCATAAATCTGAAGGAATGACATCACGCATTTATTCCTGCTTTCTTCAGATTTACCTAAGTCTTCAATGGAGTAACTTCATCTGCTAATACCTTCTTTTAGCCCAAGGGAGTTCTACCAGGTGTCTTTGTAGAACTGCCCTGCTTTAGCAACTAATGAAGCTAAGCTACACCCATAATTTGCCCCTTAACCATAAATCACTCTCTCAGTTGTTTCTGTGAAGCTCGGATGTGCGATCTGCATCCACCACAAAGAAAACATCTGCCTAATTCGGTACATGAGCAGTCCAAGTCATAAATGGGTTATTGGAAAGTTATTGTTACGGGACTTAAATACTGTACTTTGAGAGGCTGATCAGATACTCCGTAGCAGGGGCATTGTGCGAAAGTAAATTTTGGGGGAACCCAAGAGAAGTGGTGTCTGGGTGGAGTGGTACAAGATGTGCGAAAAAATATTTTTGGAGGGGGAAGGTGGCAAGTAGTACCACCTAAGGCAAAGTGCAAAATATTTTATTCCATGCTGAAGGCAGGCAAGGAATCTATGCAATGGTGATGTGTATGTATGTGCGTGTGTATGTGTTTGTGACATTCGTTGTAATCGCGATATCTCATGTTGAGAGGGAGAACCTATTGATTTTTGGTGAAGGTCAAAGGTCATTTGAGGTCAGAGAGGTAAAAACCAAAAAGCTCTTAATCACCATATATCAAGATAGGAATGACTGACACTTCATATTTGGTATATAGATTTTTATACTGAGAGAAATAACCCTGTTGTTTTTGGTGGAGGTCAAAGGTCAGTTGAGGTCATCTGAGGTCAGAGACTGAAAACCTTGCAATGGCAATATCTCAAGATGGGAATGACTGTTTGTCATGTTGAGAGAAAGAACCCTATTGTTTTTGGTGGAGGTGAAATGTCATTTGAGGTCACTGGAGGTCAAAGACTGAAGACCTTGTAATCGCAATATCTCAAGATAGGAATGACCAACACTTCATATTTGGTAAATAGATTAGTCATGTTGAAAGGAAGTACCTTATTATTTTTGGCAGATGTCAAAAATCATCTGAAGTCACCAGAGGTTAAACTGCAAAAACCTAGTAAATGGCTTGTAATCATGATATCTCAAGATAGCAGTGACAGACACTTTTTATAGTTGGTATATAGATTTGTCATGTTGAGAGGGGGAACCCTATTGTTTTTGGTGAAAGGCAAAGGTCATTTGAGATAAAAAACCGAAAAGCTTGTAATCATGACCTCTTGAGGTAGCAATGAAGGACACTTTTCATGTTTAGTATATAGATTTGTCATGATATAATGAAGAACCCCCTTGTTTTAGGTAGAGTTCAAAGGTCATCTTAGGTCACTGGATGTTAAACGGCAAAAACCATGTGAGTGGCTTGTAAACACGATATCTCAAGGTAGCAATGACAGAAACTTTTCATATTTGGTATGTAGATTTGTCATGTTGAGAGGAAGAACCCTATTGGTTTTGGTGGAGGTCAAAGGTTATGTGGGGTCACTGGGGTCAAACACTGAAAACTTTGTTAACACAATGTCTCAAGGTAGGAAGCTTGGATAGATTTCATACAGTATGTGGATGCAGTATGCTATGAAGAAGAAACCTATTGTTTTTGGTGGAAGTCAAAGGTCATTTGGGGTCACCTGGGGTCAAACACTGAAAACCTTAATAACACGATATTGCCAGATAGGAAGTTTGGATAGATTTCATATGTGGTACATGGATGCCTAATTATGGTCTGAGGAAGAACCCTTTTGTTTTTGGTGGGGGTCAAAGGTTATCTGGGGTCACCAGAGGTTAAAAAACAAAATTTCCTAAGAATTCTCAAGATCGTCATATGGTTATCAGAGGTCCAAAAGCAAAATTTCCCAAGAATTCCCAAGATCGTCATTGTGACCCTTAGATTTGAAGGGTCATCCCGGTTTCTTTACATTGAGGGTACAAAACACGTTAACATGACAACGTGACACGAGTTATACAACGAAACATGCAAAATATATTCTAAAATACAACAAACATTTATACACTCATAACGTCAAAATATAACGTGAACAGATAATTCATTTTTTTAGGCAAGTCTATACTGGCCATTCATGCACTGAGTTCCAAAAATACTTCCGCGAAGCGAGTCCTTAAAATTCGAGTTCATTTATGGTTGGCGAACTGATGACTAGGTTATCCGTCTCTTGAATCGTAACTCCTTTGTTTACAGTCTGCTTGTCGTGCCGAGTAGGCTGTAAAGAATTTAGATCAATCTTTAAATAGTTTCCTTCAAAATACAAAATCCAGCCTTCATAACATTTTTCTCTGAGTTCCACCCTGACATCAGCACAGTCAAACATTATCCAACACAAAATGATGGTTGTCTCTCTACTTTTCGGTGATACTCTCTAACTAATGATTACACAATTTAAAGATTCGAGCCCATCTAAATTTATCATATATGGCAAATTACAACTTTATATGCTCTTCTATCATAAATTCTGTACACTTTCCTATAAAATGACCTTATAATTTGTATTGCACCAAATTAGGTACCATTTCGTCTTAATACATAAGCATTCTAAATTTTGCTATGGCGTTTTTCTCTTTCTCCCACTTCTTTTCTTTTACATTAACACAAGCAACATCAAAACATTCAAATACAACTTAAACTGAAAAGAATCTGAAGAAAACTTTTACGGAATACTCACATGATGAATTTATACAACGTGACAGCACCCGAGCCTTTCCATCTCCATGTGAACCCTGGACATATACATCCGCAAGCTTTCATAGTTATAATCGGGCTTCCACAATTACTTTACAGAATAGTACTGGTTTCAGCACATTAACCAGTTAACCAAGTCTATTGGCACACCAGGCTTGAATATAAGTTCTCTACAATACTTTTAACCAGTTAACCAAATAGATGGCACACCAGGCCTGAATACAAGTCCTCTACAATAATTTCTCAGTAACTGCACCTCAGTTACTAGTTTCACCGAATTGATGGCCACACCCAGGGCCTATCAGTAAATAAAACTCTACTAACTGCACCTCAGTTTTCTTTGCAGTTAACCTACTGGCCTCCTGGAGTAAAGTGAAAACACATCCCACAAAAGTTGAACGCACATCTTCCCAAGAATTTTTGCATTACAAATACCACAATACAAAGCACAGCTTACTAGAATGCTTCATGGCCTCAGCCCCTACATGAATAGACCCAACCTACCATTGTCCTGAATACCTGGAGAGGTTGCATACCTAAAGGTGCTCTTACTCACAACAATAAAGGGCAATCTGGGTGCAATTTTACTGTCACAGTCATCTGGGCTCTTCAGGGGCCAAAAAGCAAAATTTCCCAAGAATTTCTAAGATTGTCATATGGGGTCACCAGAGGTCAAAAAGCAAACTATTCCAAGTATTCCCAAGATCATTATCTGGGGTCACCAGAGGTCAAAAAGCAAAATTTCCCAAGAATTTTCAAAATCCAAGATCCATTGGAGTTTGAATCCCTTTCAGGACACTTCCGTTTTTCTTTTTTGTTATATTTGGTGGGGTTCAAAGTTCATGTGAGGTCAGCAGAAGTCAAATTGTTAAAACATAAAATGGCATGGTCAAGAGAGATAAATCTGAGGGATAAACCTCAGTGCAACAAGCATCACCTTTGGGCAAGGAATCACTAAGCCTTTGGGCTTTCTGGTTTTAAAACAGTGAACTTCTCATATTAACTTGGCATGTAAGGGACTTTCAAATGCATTCTCAGACAAAATCATATGATGCCCTGGACAAAATGGGGGGGGGGGGGGGGCTCGGTCCCAGTGGACACAACGCCTCTGCTTTGCAGTCTAGGTATAGGAATGGAACAAGATGGATTCCTTGCTTCTGTTGCACCATAATGCTCCATATGGATTTCTTTACCTTGCCAATGCGTGTCAAACCCTTGCTTCTTTTTGCATGATGTGGTTTTAAGGTGCAGACCCTTTCATTGATATCCAAAGTGTTGACCCTTTTTATTGATGTCCAGTATCATGCAGTAACAGACTTAATCATGGTTCACTTTAATGTCAACGGGGACGCATGATTGTCAGAATTTCCTTTGTCTGCCTGTCTACTTACACCACCCTGCCAGTATTGCATTCATGGTGCACTTTGTATGCATGACTGACTCATCAAGATGCAAAACTGGCGCCTAAAGCACATTTTTGCTGTAAAATCTAGAACATTTGAATGCTACATTTGTCAAAATTCATCGTCTAGGACACAACCTTTAAGTCAGAACATACATGCTGCACATGTATATTCGGATCATCTGATCGTTTCATTCGAATGTAGTTTGTGATGTCTGCTTCTCTTCGCCATTCGAGAAAGATTTTATGGAACACTCCTCAAAAAGTAGAAATCACTGCCCTCAAACACGAATCTGTAAATCTAACCGTTTACACAGTTTTGCGCATCTTCAATAAATCTTTCTGTATTAAAAGATCCATCTTATGTCGATGGTTAACTCAGTGTTGAACAAATATCCTGTCTAGGTATTTGATATAGAAGTAAATTTAAACTGATCTTTCATGCAAGATAGACGACATTGCAGCAGACCTTTCCATGTTAAAAAAGAATGGCTGGGGCGACTACACAGTGTGTAGCTGGTACATGGCGATTTTGAAGGTTCTGAGATAAGGTTAGGCAATTTGGTGAAGTTTGTTCGGTAATAGAAGTATAGATGCAGTCCGGGAGATCCTCCCGTTTGGGGAAGAACCAAAATCCTCCCCAATAGGGGGAACTTATGCAACGCATTGTATAGGCTTGCTAGCCTAACAAAGACAAGGTTCATCAAGAACGAAGACCACTTAAAAACTTGTGTTTCTCAAAATCGGCGTGGTGAATACCGATCAAGGCGTAGCTTTTTTGGTAGCTATGACAATACACCTACCGAATATACAGTTTATTCCATTACATTAGGCCGAAAAATTTTGCCCTCCCCCCCCCCTAAAAAAAACTATTTACCACTGAAAATGTAGACAAATAACGTGTGGAATTGTGGGTAAAATTAAGCCATAATGCAGCACCCATGGCCAATTTCTCTCCCCATCGGGGGAACACTAGATTCTCCCAAAAGGAGGAATCTCCCAAACCGGTAGACGGGAAATACCAGCGATACCTCGGTCAAGATTAAGTGCTCTGTGTCACGTAGCCAAGGTTCGTGTACAAAAACGCTGCATTGTAGGCAATTTATGTATTTACACTCCCTTCGTGCCCTTCGTTCATATTTCGCACTCTACTTGGTTACTATAGTTACCATGGTGATTGGTGATCATGGTGATGAATGAAGGCTAAGCGTGGGGCTCCCAGCGGGCTATGGGAAATGAAAAGAAAGTAAAACTTTCGAGACCATTTATAGTTAGAAGCCATGAACTCCCTATAACCATGGAGCTAATACCCTTCCGAAGGGTATTAGCTCCATACTATAACGCGTCATCTCCAAAATGATTTAGTCCTTACGGATGGGAATTCTGGGTCGACTAAGCGTCATTCACATCTGGATGCAATGATGACGGTGGCATGGAGGTCTGAGGTGACGGTTATAGTCCGTGACAGCTTATGTTTGTTGATCTGGTCATAAAATCTGCTACTTTCTTTGTCGAATCCAAGCCGTTGTTAGCAGCATCGACTCGAAAAGGTTTGACCAGGGCAGCTCCCTGGTTTGACAAAACTTTCATGAAAACTTTGTTTCCAGATGTGGTTTTGCATGCAAAATTGTTTGGGTGAACAAATTTATCAGTTTTCACAAAAAGGTTAATTACTTTTTAATCAGTGCTCACTGTGTAGAATTTTTTCCGAGTTACCTCTCTTTCATCGAATGGGACCTGACCGTATGTAAAAGAGGATAGGTTAAATAAAAAGTCTTACAAACGCAGTATTTCCCTTTAAATCTGTTAGTTATCATTGTCAGATTGTTGTGCAGTTCTTGGAACAAAATTAAATTGTATGTTTCCTGTACTCACAATTTCGTGTTTAGCCTACAAATAGCTGAATAGCGTGATTATGAAGTAATGCGTCGCAAGGTTCAGTCGTGATAAAAATGGAGCAGTGTCAGTCTGCTGTTTATGGCGGGGATTCATTTTATCATGTAGCTTTTGACATTGACGGTCTTGTTCATAAACCACGTACTGTTCAGGTGGTACTCTACGTGCTGCATACGTACATGGAGATTAGCTTACGTCTGTCGTTTGAAAAAACAACATGAATATTCAAAGAAACTTTCATCCATTCAGTTCTTTACCTATATCATGAAAGCACTACCTCCGAGCAGGGAGGTGATATTAGATGCTAATAATATTATATATTATATATTATGCTAATTAGTCCAATTAAATTGACCTCAAAGGTGGGGACTAAATACTTTAATTAGGGATTATTGAACTAAAGGGCATTGAATTCCTTTATGTAATATCTAAGCAACCACATTCATACCTACAGCGACCCCAACGAAAAAGGATTATGTGGAACAATGCTTCAATGTCTAACTAGTTGCCGACAGTCGTAAACACTGTTCTGACATTCAAAACGACTGTTTATTGCCAAAAAACCTAATGTAATGATGCCGGCAATAAATCAATACTAATAACTTATGCAAATGAGCAAAGGAAGTATAAGACTTAACTTCGCTATCGGATTTTGACTAATTTTTGCTTGACACACCCAAGGCTGTAGCAGCTGAGAAAGCTAAGGTGAAGAAAGCAAAGGCAGCCGAAGGCAAGAACTTGAAGGACGCCTAGGTTAAAGCCAAGGGAAAGAGGGCTGTAGCGACCAAGAAAGCCGCAAAGAAGGCAGCAGTCAAGAAGAAGAGTCCCCACATTGAGCAAGTGAGAGTGAACTAAACAAGTATGTTGTAAATAGCGTCGAAACGCGTCGAAACCCTCAAATTAATTTACAGCTTAAGGGACTGGCAATGTTAAGGGGGGAAATTTCCCGATCTGCTCTTCGAGATATAGCAGACGACGTGCCCCACTTGCGCTTAGTAAGTCTATTGAATCCTCAAGAACTACATACAGAAGAGATCACTGTCGGCAACTACAAGGGTTCAAAGAAAGTTTTCGATGGATCCCGTATTACCTCCCAGCTCCGAGGTAGTACTTCCATGCCTTGCCTATAGTGTAGTTCTGTGGAGCTGAATTGTGTTTTACCACCTCGGTTTTACGATGTGGAATTGCGTTCGTCAAAATTGAAACGCCAGCGTAAATAATTGAATGGACAGACTGACAGATGGAACGCAATTTAGGGCCGTTTCATACTTCGGTGTATGTGTATCGATATAGGCTAACACTATATAGAAGTTGAACACTGTTCAACGCTGAGCTACAGCATGTCCGTGATTAGCCTGGACAAGTAAAGGATGATTATATGGTTCGTATATGTTTAAAGCGCGCGTGAAAATGTGGAAGTATGACCCGGCCTTAAAGACTGAAAGGGCTAGGTAAAGTTTTTTTTTGGCTTTCCAATGGGCTTGCTTCGCATCTTCGTCGACGTTCGTTCATATCATATGGCGGTTTAAGTTATTTCGTGGAGCTGTCGCCGTTGTGCGCAGCTGCACGTGCCTAGAATTGACTGCTTGTCCTAAATACCATGTGATACCCACCGAAATATTTTATAGGCAATCGTCCGCATGATGTTCAGTTGACTAAATTAGGTCCCGTGTCACGTATACACGACGTCTAGTGTGAAGATTCTGGCAAGTCTTACTTGGGTTTCCTTCTAGTGTAGGTAACTTCTGTATAAAACCGTGTAGGAAACACGTTTTTGCCCCTCTTCATCAAAATAAAAGCGAACTTTACATTAAAATTGAAAGAACCCGTACGATAAGGGTAGGTTTGCAAAAACTCATCGGTTTTAGGCATGGGTTGTTTCATTGGTTATCGCACATCCAGACGTTACCATAACAACATTTCTTCGGCGTTCTTATATTGAATTTCAAGCATAAAACTGTGCACAGCCGACTGTGTAAGGCTGGCTCAAAGACATTTTTAATGCGTTCGGGATTGCAAAACGTGGGGGCGTTGTTTATAATTTTCATTGTCATGTCTTGCGCTCGTATGATTTACTTTTCAAAAGCCGATTTTTGGTTCCTTGCGTTAGCAAAAGGAACCTATGTAGTCAGCTTGGCGTGTGTGAGTGTGTATGTGTGTGTGACACTTGCTTCGGTACGCTGTAACTCAACAAGGGAAAGTTGGACTAAACTGAAACTTGGTATATGGATCTGTCATAGTAAGAAGGTGTGCCCTATTGTTTTTGGTGGAGGTCAAAGGTCATGTGGGGTCACCAGGGGTCAAAGACCGAAAACCTTGTTTGCACGATAACTCAAGGTAGGAAGCTTGGATAACTTTCATACATGGTATGTAGATGCATTATGGTGAGAAGATGAATGCTGTAGCTTTTGGTGGAGGTCAAAGGTCATCTGGGGTCACCAGCAGTCAAACACTGAAAACTTGTTGTTAAAGCAATATCTCAAGGTAGGAAGCTTGAATAGATTTCATACTTGGTATGTGGATGACTTATGGTAAGAAGATGAATCCTGTCATTTTTGGTGGAGGTCAAAGGTCATTTGGGGTCACTGAGAGTCAAATACCGAAAACCTTGTTAACACAATATTTCAAGGAAAAAATCTTGGATAGATTTCATACGTGGTATATAGATCCACCATAGTGAGAAGCTGTGCCATACAGTTTTGGGTGGAGGTCAAAGGTCATCTGGGGTCACCAAGGGTCAAAACCTGATAATCTTGTTGTTAGCACAATATCTCAAGGTACTGCAGGAAGCTTGGATAAATTTCATACTTAGTGGATGCCTTATGGTGGGGAAAAATTTTTTTGGTGGAGACCAAAGGTCATCTGGGGTCACTGGAGGTCAAACTCTGTAAACCTTTTCAACTCTATATCTCAGTGTAGGAAGCTTGAATAGATTTATGCTTTGAGGTGTTGTATTAAATCTAGCAGAAAACCCATATTAGTTTTGTTGGATGTCAGAATTGAAATCACCAGATGCCAAAAAGTAAATTCCCAAGAATTCCTAAAGTCAAAAATAGCAGCACAAAACTATCATTCCAGCACATTAAGATCACATTCACCCAATGACTGAAAGATGTGGGACATCTTTCAGAGATGCCAAGTATCTCAATTTTAATTGAAATTATAGTATTACGATTTTAATCCCTAATTCTGCCATTATGAAAACCTGCATCAAATACTGCTTTTTAATATTGCAGAAGATTCTCTGCTCACAAAGCAGAGGACTGTTGTGAAAGTTCACTAGACAGACGACATTTGTCCTTAGATTAGGACATGTGAGCTTGCAGGAATTGGAAATTGGAATTGATTAATTAAATGCTACTATGGGTTGTTAGTTTTATAAAGAGAACCAAGTTACTGATCATTTGGATCAGATACCATTGAGCGTGCATGAAATGTGATTGCTTAATTGAATAAAACAAATCGTAACTGTATACTGTCTGTGTTGATATCCCCTGAAGTGCCTGTATTTCTTCAGAGCAATTTATTTATGCTTGAACGTGTTAGCACAAGATGTGCATTGTCTACAGAGCAGATTTTGTGCATCAACAGAAATACTGGTTTATTCAGTAGTTGGCTCAGTTTCATTACATTCAGCAAGGAACCACAGTGCCCATTGGGCTCTTGTTTTTTCTGTTACGGCTATTCTTCTGCGGTCTCATTGCAGGGTTTGCTAAGCATAGGCGGAAATTTCGGGGAGGATGGGGGGATATCGAAGTTTCGTACTCAAACTCGCCGAGAAGAACCGTCGTCGGCTGAGCGACACCGACGAAGTTTCGTACTCAAACCCCTTGAGACGAACCGGCGTCGAGTGAGTTTAAGCCAAACCACGCAAACCGACGAAGCTCCCAGACCTTCCGAGACCAGCCGAAAATAAAATAGGAAAAAATAAACCTAAGCAAGGTTTTATAGAAAAAAGTGCAGTCGATATGATCATCTTTATATGAAAGCTGAAAAAGCACACAAATGTATACAGATAATAAGGTGAGCCACCATGTGGGCTTCTTAAAGAGCTTACACTTGAACACATAGACTGCAATTTACGGTGTCGTGTGGTCTCGGTTTAGCCCCGCGTTTCGGTTAAACATGCGCATCTTCAGTTGTCAATGCTTGACAATACCTCAATACCAAATATAATAAATTCTTTTCCAAGGTAATTATTTCACTGCCAAAATCAAGAAGAGTCATTAAATAACGGTCGACTTTTTTCTTCGATGTTTTTCCAGTTATTTGAAATTTTTCGATGCTCTAACGTTTTCGATTGTTCGCTTCTGTTTTCGTGAAATATAAGGCCTAGTATCGAAGCGAAATTGGGAATATGCAGTATCATAATAACCGGTGCAGGGTGAAAGCTTACATTTAAAGTGTACCCAAAGTCTGAAAAATGTATGTTACAAAGATTGAAGAATGAATGCAAAGTCCAACTCCCATCTTCATATGGTATTTCTGAGCTGAGGTACAATAATTATGTTGAAGATTTATTCACCTAATTTAAAATGGTAAATTACGCAATAGTTTGTGATGTCATTCTTGTGCTACTCAAATTGCAGTCTTCTTTTTTTTTGTCTTTTTTTTTTCTTTTTCCGAAAGCCACTATACATTGTGCCAAAATGTGATCATTGCCGTACTTTTATAGGGTGGATTGACTATACAAGCCCTCTCTGTACAGCATGTTATGCAATAAAGCAGGAAGCTTTCCAAGGTCATATAAACGTTTTAATTTCAAGAGGAAACAAAAACAGGTAATGTGAGTTATACAAGGAGTTCATAAATTGTTGCGCAATGGACCATTTCAAATTAAGTGAATAAATTTTAATATTTTATATCCCAGCAATGGAACAAGCTATGAAAATGGGAGTTGGATAAGTAAGATTCATATATCATCCTCTTAAATATATATTCTTTTAATTGTAGACTTAAGGTACTAGTGTTCGACCGATCATCTGTTAGTTAATCGGCATCGGTAAAATTTTGTCATTCAACCGATTACCACCACCGATTATTTGAAAACTGGAAACAGGGCTAAAATACACTTCAAAGTTTCTGCAAAAATCTTTATAATTCACCAAAACACGCATTTCTTTAACTTCCCGCCCAAAATATCAGCACTGATACTCACAAAACTTGCAACATTTTAAGCTCTCCAAATGATAGCGATCGATCATCGTAATTGTTGCCGTAAGGTGTACCTAATAGGTACACTTTAAGTCCTATTATTTAGGGACAATTGTGATGGCTTCCTGAATCGAGATTAGTGAGGTTTTCGATCATGACTTGTATGAACTGCAAGTACATTATCACAGCTTACATAATAAATTATTCACGGACGCATTGCTCTACGCGATCGACATGGCCGGGCGTGCGTGAAATCACACGCATCGAAATTGTTGAGTTGACTGTGTCAGACTTGAAAGCAAGGTGTATACGAATCGTGCGGCAATTGAGATTTTGACGCGGACCTCGATTAAAACATGAATTTGGAAGTTCCATCCAAAAAGTGTGTTCAGTGTATGGAAGTGTGGACAGTTTCTCGTTATCAGAAATATACATTGAACAGTTGAAGTTAATATTTAAATGTTCCTATTCATTGAAGTCAAATAGATGCGTTTGCTTTGGCAGAGGGTTGAGATAAATGGGAAAGTTTTATGACTGTAATATGTTTAATATATCGTTAATATCACCCGTCAGTGCGTGACTTTCACGACTTGCTCATTATTTACGATGTCATTAACAAAGCATGTCTCTTACGGCGCTATCTTGCTCCATCTTTCGAAGATAGCGATGTAAATGACCTTCATTGACGTGTATTTCGATAATCAGGAGTGAACACTTGCAAAACGTTTCTGAAAGAGTTTTTTACCCGAGTACAAATGAACCTTCATAAAATGCTAATCAGAAGGGTTCTCAGTAGCCGACGCTGTATTTGTCACGTTTTTTGCAAATAATTGGCTGAAATCGTGTAATGGATTTCTCGCGGAGACGTTGAAACGTGCAGTTCTTAGAGTAAGCGATAGATTTCTCGATTTAACAGTTTAATGTCGGCCTGATAGATACGATTCGACAGAGTAACTTCCGAAAACTTCGGGATACGATATCTTCATTAAGTTTGCTGTTAATTTCTTTTGCTTCAGACCAAATCGCTTTTATACAAACGACTGTAATCATGCCATCGCTACTTTTCGTTTTGCATTGTACGATTTGCCTTGAGTAGCAGGCACAAAGGTAGCCTCGGAGCAGCTGGTTTGAAACGAGTGACGCGCTGTGAAAACTCGAGCAACTTTGTTCGTATGGTGGCGCCATTTTAAATTGGGGCTATTCCGTGGACTACGTCTACGGGAGAGAAGACTGGACCGGCCGCACAGAAGTGCTGGTAGCTCCATCAATCAACACCGGCCCCCTGTGGGCTGGGGGTTGTAGAATGTGCCCACGGTATTCCCCGCCTGTCGTAAGAGGCGACTAAAGGGGAGGACTTGAATTGTGTTTGAACTGTTTTTGAACCGAACTTGAACCGTATTTATCTAGTTGACACTATATAACACATTCGTGTTGGTGTGTCGTTAAATCTCATCTAACTCCATCAACACCGCTAAAAGTACCGATAGCAAATTTCGAGTGTACAGAAG
This sequence comes from Holothuria leucospilota, assembly GCA_029531755.1. NCBI lineage: Eukaryota > Metazoa > Echinodermata > Holothuroidea > Aspidochirotida > Holothuriidae > Holothuria > Holothuria leucospilota. The sequence continues at coordinate 4,815,058 of CM055980.1, read as the reverse complement.
CTTAAAGTTGGGGGGAATTAGCTATCAACGATGATAGCCTATCAATAAAAGCTCGCACAGGAACTGTCACTAATGGTAATGTTATATATAATCACTAACGGAGACCAAGGCACCAACAGTGTCTTTGATAGCACAGTTTATATAACACCTTATTAATTTCTCTACATCTGATTGGAAGATTGGTGGTCACATGCCATGCGTGATTCGGCACTATCATCAAGATAGCGGTGCTCGACCGTTGGTTAGTATACAAATAATGAATGTTTATGAGTGCGATAGTCGCCGAGTTGAATAGAACGTTAAAGCTTTCAACGAATGAAATTATTCATACTATCGCACGAATGAAAAACATTCATTATTTGTTTTATATAACACCTTATAATTTTGCTAGTTGTTGGTTAAATTTGTGTTTTGACGGTTACTATGAATTCGAGTTTATCCGTGTAGTAGCTCCATGGTTTGTCGTTTTCTAACTGCGCGTTTATGTAGGCCTGCCTGATATAGAGGGATTCTTTGTGACGTCAAGCGCGTTGGATTCTCAGGCACTGAAGACGGCAAAACACACATACGCAGTAAGCGTATTTATAGCACACGCGCACGGCATAACCATAGATACTTCTGTGACACAACTGCACAATGGACGCTTGTCCTTCAAAACCAAAAGAGACGCACGATCACTTGACGTCGGTGAAACAATGTACGATCCCCAGTGCTGCAGTGATTTATTGAGACGCGGCATAGCTTGTACGTAGCGCGCTCAATGCATCGCTGCCTCATTGCCGTGAGTTAGTTTATACTAACCAACGACCGTGGGTTAGTATATATTATATAACACCTTATTAATTTCTCTACATCTGATTGGAAGATTGGTGGTCACATGCCATGCGTGATTCGGCACTATCATCAAGATTGCGGTGCTCGACCGTTGGTTAGTATATACTAACCCACGGTCGTTGGTTAGTATATATTATATAACACCTTATTTATTTCTCTACATTTGATTGGAGGATTGGTGGTCACATGCCATGGGTGATTCGGCACTATCATCACGGTCGTGTGTTATCCATCGTGCAATAGTCTAGTATAACACATGGTCGTGCAATAGTCTAGTATAACACACGGCTGTGACGTCACAATCACTGCGCGTACGTACAAACTATGTCGCAACTCAATAAATCAACGCAGCTTTGGGGATCGCACGTTGCATACCGTACGTAGTAGACGCGTAGCTAGCAAACCACAAACCATGGCGCTATACTACCACACGGACAAACGTGAACGATAGTGACTGCCAAAACACAACTGTAACCACCGACTAGATAAAGGTAACGTTAAATAGTTATAAGGTGTTATATAAAACAAATAATGAATGTTTTTCATTCGTGCGATAGTATGAATTATATTTCATTCGTTGAAAGATTTAACGTTCTATTCAACTCGGCTTCGCCTCGTTGAATAGAACGTTCAATCTTTCAACTCATGAACTATAATTCATATTATATAACACCTTATTAATTTCTCTACATTTGATTGGAGGACTGGTGGTCACATGCCATTGGTGATTCGGCACTATCATCAAGATTGAGGTGCTCGACCGTTGGTTAGTATATACTAACCCACGGTCGTTGGTTAGTATATACTAACCAACGGCAATGACGTCACCGATCATTGCAGTACGTACAAGCTATGCCGCGACTCAAATTGGGGACCGTACATTGCATATCGTACGTAATAGGCACGTAAACGCGTATCGAGCAAACGACAAACCATGGAGCTGCGCTACACGGACAAACACGAACCATCGTGACCTCAAAACACAACTTTAACCAACGACTAGATCAAGGTAGATAGTTATAAGGTGTTATATAAAACAAATAATGAATGTTTTTCATTCGTGCGATAGTATGAATTATATTTCATTCGTTGAAAGATTTAACATTCTATTCAACTCGGCTTCGCCTCGTTGAATAGAACGTTCAATCTTTCAACTCATGAAATATAATTCATACTATCGCACGAATGAAAAACATTCATTATTTGTATACTATCGCACTCATAAACATTCATTATTTGTATACTAACCCACGGCAATGAGGCAGCGATGCATTGAGCGCGCTACGTACAAGCTCTGCCGCGTCTCAATAAATCACTGCAGCACTGGGGATCGTTCATTGTTTCACCGACGTCAAGTGATCGCGCGTCTCTTTGGTTTTGAAGGACAAGCGTCCACTGTGCAGTTGTGTCACAGAAGTATCTATGGTTATGCCGTGCGCGTGTGCTATAAATACGCTTACTGCGTATGTGTGTTTTGCCGTCTTCAGTGCCTGAGAATCCAACGCGCTTGACGTCACAAAGAATCCCTCTATATCAGGCAGGCCTACATAAACGCGCAGTTAGAAAACGACAAACCATGGAGCTACTACACGGATAAACTCGAATTCATAGTAACCGCCAAAACACAAATTTAACCAACAACTAGCAAAATTATAAGGTGTTATATAAAACAAATAATGAATGTTTTTCATTCGTGCGATAGTATGAATAATTTCGTTCGTTGAAAGCTTAAACGTTCTATTCAACTCGGCTTCGCCTCGATGAATAGAACGTTCAATCTTTCAACTCATGAAATTATTCATACTATCGCACTCATAAACATTCATTATTTGTATACTAACCAACGGTCGAGCACTGCAATCTTGATGATAGTGCCGAATCATGCATGGCATTTCACCACCAATCTTCCAATCAGATGTAGAGAAATTAATAAGGTGTTATATAATATATACTAACCCACGGTCGTTGGTTAGTATATACTAACCCACGGCAATGAGCGACGCATTGAGCGCGCTGCGTACAAGCTATGCCGCGTCTCAATATAACACTGCAGCACTGGGGATCGTACATTGTTTCACCAACGTCAAGTGATCGTGCGTCTCTTTGGTTTTGAAGGACAAGCGTACATTGTGTCACAGAAGTATCTGTAGTAATGCCGTGCGCGTGTGCTGTAAATACGCTTACTGCGTATGTGTGTTTTGCCCTTCAGTGCCTGAGAATCCAACGCGCTTGACGTCACAAAGAATCCCTCTATATCAGGCAAGCCTACATAAACGCGCAGTTAGAAAACGACAAACCATGGAGCTACTACAAGGACAGACACGAATCCATAGTGACCGCCAAAACACAAATTTAACCAACTACTAGTAAAATTATAAGGTGTTACATAAAACAAATAATGAATGTTTTTTATTCGTGCGATAGTATGAATAATTTCATACTATCGCACTCATAAACATTCATTATTTGTATAATAATCTTCGTAATGTAAGAAAATGTGGCGCAAAGCGGCCGACATCGATCCGCCGATGACGGAACGAAAAGGCAAAGATGCAATCCTTTTAAAGAGGAAAGTGACAATGAATTTGACCACAATGTGGCTATTCAAAGACAGGTTTTGTTGCTCTTTTCGATGTGGTAGGGATTTTATTCGACAGAAGAACGCTACCGTGTTACAAAGAGGATCGAAGGACTCGGCTAACCGACGAAGAATTTCCGCTTTCTTTGATAGCCTTTCGTCCACTGGCTAGTAAACTGCGATGGTCAGAGGTTGGTTAATGGACCCGTTAAGAATAACCCTGACGCTTTGCTTTTTTGAAATGAGAAGTTGGAAGCAGACACATTAAGTTTCAAAATCCATTTTGAGGGTTTTCGAAAGAACGGCGTTCGTTCTTCTACAGCGCCATCACAGGGAACGAATTTGCAGACTGCATATATGAAACTGGTGTTTGCAGCTCAACTGTAGTCCTTTCAGTTTTAACCTCTGTTCCTGTGAGATTGTCAAGAACAAGGCTTTGATTACTTCAAGGAAATCCCAACAAAATTACACTAGTAACTGTCGCAAAAATTTTACCAGCTTTCAGTTTCTTTAAGATTAAGGTGGGCGATTTCAGATGTCATGCTAAATATCCAGTGCAGTTATCTAAAACGTTTTACCCTTATAATATTAATCGATTAGTGAAGACGCAATTTATGTGGTATTCACCATTAGTATTCGGAAAGGCAGTCGATTGTAGGCGAATAAGCGATTGTCTTACCGTTGCCTTTTCCACTTCATCTTCACATTAAGTACCGTAGCTTAACTACGGAAGGGGACCGGCCACCCTCGAGGAAGCCTATTCAAGAAAAGTGATTTTTCGACTTTCACTGAGATGTGTGAACTTGAATGGAATATTGAGTGTTGTGGCGCTGCCTTTTGTGCTCGCCCCCTACCAAACTGTTGAAACTGGTTATGTAACTGGTTATGTAACTGGTCCGATGTCAACCGAAAAAAATGTTCATGCCTTCTTTTTGAGTTAACGAAAACATCGATAGAGGTTATTCGAATGAGAGAGCAATAAATACGTAGATTTAATCTGCAATAGATGTTTTGGGCGTGTTTCGCTTCTCCGAAGTCACAAAGAGACAGGTTGAGCATGCTCGCCGTTGGCCGTTGTTGTAAATGTCACGGCATGTTTGTAATTCCTTGCCGTACCAGGCCGATAATAAAGCTGTGTAAGTATGGCCATGTGCGTATGTGACACATGCTTATAAATACAATATCTCAAGAAGCGAAAATTTTTGAAAGGATCTCATACTTGACATGTGAATGACACATATTGAGTAAAAAATCCTTTTCGTTGTTGGTGGCGATGATAGGTCATTTGGGGTCCATGATATGTCCAATTATTAAACCTTTTAATCGCACTACCTCAAGAAGGATCTCATACTTGGCATGTGGATGGCCCGTAGTACTAGATCCTTTAGTTTTGTGGAGGTCAAAAGTCATTTGGGATCAAAAACGATCAAACGTTAAATGAAAACCTTGAGAATTTCTTGTAAACATCATCTCAAGAAGGATTATCATGAGGGAACTCTCACTTGGAATGTGAGTAGATGGTTTGTTTTGTTTTACGTGGAGGTCAAACGTCATTTAACGTCACCAACAAATTGGAAACATGTATATTAATTTTTTACTTGGCATGTGGGTTCCTTGTGTCAAGCCGTGGGATTGCAGTGAGCTTTGGTGGCGGTCGAAGGTCGTTTGAGGCCTCAGACGCTGTGAAAACCTTTTAACTATTGAATTGTTAAGCAATAAACACGTCTGGACCTTATACATGTTACTTAATGCCCCAAACTAAAAGGAAGAGGTCGAGTGAGGTCGTTTTGACCACATTAACGTGATATCGACTGTTTTAAACCCATGGAACTTTAACACCTCTGTAACTAGATATAAATAGCAATTTATAACTTCACAATGAATTGTGCATATTTGAAATCACAGTACTGAAATTATACTCCAGTGGCAAGGAATCACAGTTTGGCTTTCTGGTTAAATACTTATCAAATATCATGTAGTACACAGAAGTTTCAGTCTGCGTTTGGACGCTAAATTTCATTGCTGTTTTTTATCACCACTTACCGTTTTCGTCAGGCGCCATCACTTTGGGATATCTCTCTGATCAGCTGATGAGGCCGGGTCTATGGCTCCACCGTACATTTCATGCTGCCTGTAATTGGTCGGAGTATCAGATTTTGGATTCACTTTAGGCTACTTTGAAATCCTTAAATAGGATTTGGCTGAATAAGCGAGCATGATGATTCGAATGTGGCATGGAGTTGTGGGATGCACGGGGGATTAAACAAAGCGCGAGCTCAGCACATAGACCGGAAATACACGTACTTTGTGGCAGATTTTAATACAAATTTTTATACCAATAAAGCAACATATATACTGCCGAGAACATTAAACCACATACAAGAATCCCCATTTCTTTGATATGGATCTAAAAATGGATAATTTGACAATTGAAAAAATAAACTCAAATTTTGGAAGACGTGTTGTAGGTACGGTCGTGTTATGTGTATCCCGCGGGACTCTTTTCAGGATAAGCGCATATGCAGTCAAATTATGGAACTGGCTTATTAAGTGAACATACAGTATTTATTCCTGAGTCAAAGTTTTCTTCTAAACAGTTACTGTGGAATATAAATAATGCTTGTTCATTACTGACTGACGAAGCATAGCCATGGGTTTTGTGCCATTTGTTCAGAGCATGGATACCTGTTAACAAGGGATGAGAATACCCATTGAGTAGTGTTGGATCGATATGTGGAATGTAAGCAGTTATCTCAAATATCAAGATCTGTCGATTCTGACATGTAGGAAAACAGAGGTACGGTAGCTTGTGCCATGCTTATACCTTACTATACGTGATAAAACTCTTGATTGGTTCATGATGACACCATATCTTGTTTTATCGTTTTACCGAGGCAACGTGGCCTATGTATAGACTTATTACAGTGTGGTTCGGTCGTGTACAGTAACGGTAATGCAGGTAAATGATAGGTACAATTACCTAGTTCAAGTTCGGTCTGGCTGACCTTCGGTCTCGTGAACCTGTTACAGCTTCACCCATATGCTCCAATGCAATTTTGGCCTCGCAGACCTTCGGTCTCGTGGACCCCCCCCCCCCCCCGGCTAATACGATGTCGAGGTCGCTGCTTCGCAAGTTAGATGAACACAATTTGTATGCCTGCATGAAGGTAAGGCTACAAAATTATGTACCTTGTACCAGGCACCTAGCCACGGGGCACGTTCCCCCACCCCAAATTTTTCAATAAAAGGTCTTGCACTGGAGGAGGAAAAAATTATTACAAGACCAGCATTTTTGGAATACAAATATATGAAGAAAAATGGAAAATCTCTCACCATTTTGCATCTAGAGTCCTTGAAATAGGCAAAAATCTCCCCTCCCCTTAGGGCACCCCTCCCCCAGACCGGCGAAACTCCAACATCTATATGCCCCCCCCCCAAAAAAAACTGGTTATTCTGGCTATGGGGCCTGTCCTGTACACCGGGTATGTTCAACTCCTTTACAACCGACTTCCACGAGTTGCGAATGAATACGGCGTCTATGTGATGGGGCTATGTAGCGACGTATATAGCCGCAATGTTTCTCACCATTTCTGTTAGCTTTTCACATGTAATTTGCTCTGTCAGTCTCACCGTCTTGCGTTTCGACATCGTGCTGGTCTGTGGTAAAGTACGATTTAGTGTGAAAGTCATGCATATCACGCGTCCGTGTCCGTGAAAAATCGCCCCATGAGCGATTCCTCCCGGATGCGGACACGGACACGGAACACATGAATGGATGGCTCGTCATGTTTTTTCTATATGTGAGCGATTTTGTATTGACACGGACACGCACGCGGTACGGACACGGATCACTTATGAATGGATGGCAGGCTTAAATTGACTTATTTTTTTTCCAGTGTTGTGTTCTTTATGTGGTCTACATGTAGTCTTACTTTGTGTTCTCTCGGGGTGTTTACCTTTACAAGCTTTCGCAAGCTTTCTGTAATCACCCCACAGTCTCTTTCTTTTTATTATGATTGTATGTACGTATATTATATGAATCTCGTCATCAGGTGAAAGAGCCTGAAATAAAGTTTATGAAACTTTTTTTTTTTTTAATTGGAGTCTTACCTTATGGAAGTCTCAGTCACCATCACTGATGCATGGTCATCTCGTGATTCAGCTGCGTAGTCATTGACAGATGACGATATAATGTACATCTGTATGCTCCAGGCATGTGGTTTCTTTGCGTATCATTAACCAAGCAAGCGATTTGAACTCGGAAAATAAGTTGGCCAGGATTGGAGGTTTTAATATAGGGGTCTAAAGTGCAATGATGAAAGGATCCAACTGATTACAAGTCAGTTGTAATTTGCAAAATTTCTTGTTTTAGAAGAGAAAGGGAGGGGGTCGTGGACAGACAGTGCCCCCATGATAAATGAGTGACCATTTTGATTTTGCTACAACCTTGGACAAAATTATGTGGAACAAAGCCCCACATCCCATTGCAAGGATGTTCGGATGAAGTCGTTCGCTGAAAAGTAGCGCATGCATTCCTCAACATTTAAGAGGAGTGGGAAATGTCCTTAAGGTATTTTGCTGCCTGGATACAGTCCCAGTAAGGATTGTAGCTTCTGCTATACACGACTGATTAGTACATATTCGGGGCATCCTCATATCACCCTCGTTAATAAAAAAGACGTTCTTTTCAATATGAAAAAATTAAAAATGTTAAACCTTTAACTAAATTTTACCTAAAACATACGGTAATAAAAGAACACCTACTTATTCAAAAAATCTTTCTACGGGGAGGAGAACTTCCTACTCCTATCCTTAGATTCCTACCCCATGCCAACGATGACGAAACATACACCATGCTCCCCTCCCCGTCAGTTAAATCCTGTTTCGTCGAGGGGACTGATAAATACCAGTACACCAGGGGTCGATTTCGACTACGGTTGTGTTTATGTAGTATATAAGCACATGGAGTTATCACCTCGGAAGTGACCAAAAATTGAGGACTACTGTCATATGTTATCTCCGACTATGTTTAACTATAAGCTATCTAAAATACGCCCACAATACGACTTTCTTTTGTTCTCTACACCATGACTCCCCCTCTCCTGTGTGCCTTCGTGAACCCCTGTTCCAAGTCATATTTTTGAGGTATACGCGGCCGCGAGCTATGCGAATAGTTTATAGCGTGTGACGTAGTAAATCTGTTATTTCAAGCACAGCCACTATTGATTAGATAACTCAAGTTTCTACTATCAATACACATCTTTTCCGAAACTAACTCTCGAACTCATCAGCAGAATGATCACCTTGTGGGATGATATAAGTTACATCGTATCATATTTTACTTGTTTTTTCACCAGTTGCCCAACTTAATTTTTTAATAATTGAACTGCCTCAGTCTTTAGGCAACTCAGTCATTGGCGTTGCCAGGAACGCGGTAATAAATTCGCGCCATAAATATTACAGCAAGGCCAGCATCGTTTATAGTACTCGTAATGTGACGGTACCATGTTTGTTCGAACATTTATCAAAAAAGATATTTTTTAGAGAAGCAGAAAGTTTACTTTGTTAAATTCTATTCATCTTTTTCTTTCCAGGAAGAGACGTTGCTGCGTCACCTACAACCTTGTCTGTGTGTATCAACCGGTTAACAGCCTAAACATCTCTTTGATTGCAGTTTTTACCCTTGCCGTATGCATTTCCTCGTAAAAAGACAAACACCCATAAAATACCTCAATAAATCTCTCTTGTTGCTGACTTTCTTCCTCTGATTTTACCCTTGCACTTACCGTAATAACTGTTCTAACGAACAATTTGTATGAATGAACAGCCGATTTTTAATTTCGGATCGGATTCTGTCGTGCGTGTTGTAATCAAATTCGGTGACGTATAACGTGGAGACTGCTGTAATAGTTTTATCAATATGCCCCCGCCGTTCTTTAAATCACGCTCCAAAGATGCGGAGTCTACTAGTAAGGCTAAAGACATGGGACATGGCGCTGGCGCTCAGTCGTCCGCTAAAGGCGCGGAGAACGGCAGCGCGGATGTCGCCAAACTCCGGTCCCAGGTCAGCGAGCTACAGAAGCAGCTCGAAGATAGGGACCGTAAGATACAATTGTACAGGAAGGAAACGGAAGAGCAGTTAAAATTAATCGACCAAAAAGACAAAGAATTAACCAAAGTTAGGGAAGAAGTGAATAAGCTTCGTTCCGTGTTGAATCAAACTGCTAAACCTACTGATGGCAATGCGGACATACTGGCGACTATCCAGGAGGAGAAGGGGATGGCGGGGGTGCAGAATAACCGGAATAAGAAACAAGGTGTGTCTGGTGAAAGTGGATTACAGAATTCTAAGGGTCCTCAAGAAGATTTAAGAAAATATTCCAAGGATCTTCGGTGAGTATTTTGTCTTGTGGTGATTCAATCTTTCACTAGCGTAATTATCTTTATATTACTTCCAGTTGGTGTGTGTGTGGGTGTGTGTGTGTGTGTGTGATGCGAGGAAGGGGGGGGTCGGGGTTTGCAGTACCATGGCCCGTATCGTTACGGCATATGTATCCGACAATAGCATTATATTATATCGCCCGAACTCAGCGAATTTTCAACCTGAAGGGGGGTAGGTGGGGGTGTGCAGCCCACAGCCTTCGGCTCGTACGCTTATGTGTCCTGATAATTTGAATGAGCCATAAACATGCAGTTTATTGGAAAGAACGTCAGTTGTTGAAATTTGGACACTCGGAAAAGAATAATTGATTTGACTTACCAGATAATAGCAGGTAGGAAGTATCGAGACCCTTGTTCACACAGTTTTAGGTAAATATTGTTCCCATAGCAACCAAACCAAACAAGCACTGCGTGTACTTTGGGTTTGTTATCATATTTTAATAGTTCAGACCAGGACAAAGGGTGTATCAACATATCGTTCACTACTGAGGTTCTTTTCTGCTTATGAAAGTAATATAGATGTGAATATTTACTGTGGGCATATAGGAATCGTCTTGCAAAGAAAAAAAGTAATGAAACAAATCCCTGAAATGGGTATCATAGTTGGCATACCTGTGAACACTAACTGTACTTTATTGCCATAAAAGTGAAGCTTTACGTATCACTATAGAGACGTATTACATCCAGTAAAGAGATGTGACTGAGACTATTTCTGTTATAGTTTTTCGTCCTCATAAAAAATTGAAACGGGGTTGGGGGGTGGGGGAGGTGAGAATAATTGGTCAAGGGATAAATTGTTGTAACTGTTAGGTGTTATGTTTGCTCAGCATTCAGTTGTAAATTATAGATTATTCAGAATGATTCTGTAGACCCTATAGCATTGACGTCACGCCGACCGCATGTTAGAGGGCAATGAAGCTAGCTAGATAAGTTGCATGACTTTTGTAGACACACTGTACGCACTACGAAGTCTTTGCACGCGCACATGGACTCATATGATTATCTGAAAAAATTAGCTGTCTACATTTGTGTTGGTATAAGTTATAACGCTACGCGCTTATCTCAGCCGAGGGCGCACTTTCTGTTCTGTGACGTCATAAGCATAAGGTCAATGAGTGCTTTACTATGTAGAGGAGACGTGGGACCTCCCTGTAGCCGAATGATATGTGTCGTTTAAGACCCATTATGTACGTGTGGCCTGCTGTCGTGTTTGTTGGTCACTTTATTACAGTGCCTATGAGTACACATCAGTACACACACAACACGCACATACACACGCATGTTTTTACGTGCAAACCCTTTGATTTGACTTATGCGTGGTGTCCTTCCCATCCAAAGATGATACTTCGGCGTTCGAAGTGATTAAGTGATTACCTTACTCGTTCACGTTGTCTTCGGTGGAATGTAGCCTATCACAAAGTGGTTCTATAATTTTTGCAACTGGATATTTCGAGTTCACGGCAAGACCCTTCCGAGAGATTGGTGACATCATCTGGTATCCTGCAATGAGTTGGAAGCATTGATTTGTTTACGTCCATGCGCAAGGTTGACATGCGTATTTTTGCATTACATAAGTCTTTGATAATTAAAGGAATGAAAGGACTTCAAGATAGTAGGTCATAGCCGAATAATTTCTCCATAAACGTGATTAATTATTAAAACACATTGGTGAATGTTAATGGTAGGAATTGAGCGGAAACGGCAGGCAACGCCATGCTGGGGCTTTTGGAAAACAGGGAGCTAGGACATCCCTTCGTGTAAGGTATACCTTCACAGAGATTTTGTACTCCCTTGAAATTAACAGCGATGCTACCTTCGCTGTATACAAGGAATTACTTTGTGGATGGAGTCTGTTGCGATATTGATATCAAGCGCATTAATCGTATTAGAAACAGTGTAGTTTCTGCTGGGATGGAAACTGTGTGGTTCGGCTGTGGTGATATAGACACACTCGAAAAGGTCAAAGGTTTGTTTACTACCGTAGGTAGTGCCCTGGTGTATTAACAATGAAATTGAAAAATACTAATATCGTTATGCGGCTGAATATCGTCAGTAGACGTGTCCATCTCACGACGGTCGAAACGTATGTTACTGGGAAAGTAACATGAACAACTTTTTTGACGAAGACGGCACAAGGCCGTTCAGATATAGGATTATACATTTTGAACAAATCATTCAAAAATGTTGATTGGAAACAGTGCTTAAAATCTTTTGCACCCTGTAGAAGTTGTTATAAATTCTTATCGAAAAAAAGATGATACTTCGGTTAAAGTATATATGAAATTTATTTCATGACCCCACATTGTGCTGGCTTCATAATTTCAGTCATATTTGGCTGCTAATCCAAAAACTATTTTCTAGGTTGTATTGCATTCTTTTCACTAAGCAAGTCATCTCAGAATAAGATGGATTGCCTCTATCCCCACCTCACCCCACCCCACCCCCACCAAACATCTACACGTGCTCGTGGTTAGAATACGGGAATGAGTTCTCCGGCTGTTGACTTTATAGTGTTTTCTCTTGACCCAAATACGGTCCATGAATTTAACTTGTTTTTTTTCAAATGACGTCCCTACAAAAGTTGCATTTATATTCGTGGCGGTCATGAAATGTTCAAGTGATTAAGATACGTTTTAGAGTACCTTTTCTTTGAAATCTATGTATGCGAAGTTACTGTTAGGAGACATGCTGAGGCTGTTTTAACCAACAGTTAATAGATGAGTTAAGAGATAAAACCTGAGACAAATTCTCATCTACTATCATGATTTTGAGGATTTCAAAAGTTTCATCTACTTCAGAAAACCGTTACCTAACATGCCTCCATTTCAGGAAATGCATCGTGTTCTTTTTCTTTAACATTCATACATTTTGCAGACAGGGAAAGAGAGTCCAGAAATGTTGCCATTTTAATGGAACGACTGACAGTATACCTCTATCCACTATTGCGAAGTTGAACTTTTTCCAATTTCTTAAATCGAAAACGTCCCATGGTACATTTCATACTAATTGTTAGATGTTTAGAGTGATCTCTCTTAAATTTCAGATTTATGTTTTGATAGCTTTTCTAATGATAGACTTGGTCTAATTCTTAATCGATAAACACTGGCCTCTTTCTGCTTTGCTTAATTTTTTTCATCTTTATCGCTGGATTTATGTTCACGGTGAAACGTTGAAGCTGGATTTTACGCCCGATTCTTACCGTTTTAATTCTTGCACCAGCCAGCGATTTTGGACACTGTAATAATTGTTATTACCAGTACACGCCATGCTTGGTGTTAAACTTTCAAAATATTAGAATGGGATGAAGATTAAGAAGACAAATTTATAAAATTTCCAAGGAGAAATCAGTACAAACATAGTAAACTCCTGCCGTAAAATCACAAACATGTGGCGATAAGAGAGCTCATCATTTTATCAATTTGCACAATTCAGGATGACGACTTGTAGCAAGTCTGTTACGATGGCACAGAGCCATATAGCAAGTAGGGTCTTATCTGATTTTTGTAACCAATTTAATTATTTTGTCATAAAAAATAACATTGTGGAGTTACTTGACGAATTGATTATATAGTTACAAATATTAATATTAGGAAATAGGACTGTCATCAAATTTTCTTTTTTTCCAGTGAAGTACATGAAAAGGTCGTAAAGAAATAGATTGCAACTTCCCCTGCGGGCCCTTGGCTCTGTTATGAAATCGTACATTTAGTTGTTTCACGTCATTTGAAGCTTATCTTAGACTATGGCGAAAACAGTTAAGTTTTGTTTGCAGTTATTTTGTGAGATGTTATGCATCTCTTAAATCTTCATGCATCGCAATTGCTCTTACTTTATTCTTGGTCTGTTTTCTTTAAGGAGCGGAATGATTTGTAATTTAATAATGTCAGGATCTGATAAAGAGTTGCTATTAATAATCAGAAATCTTAAAGATATGGCAGGGTTTCGTCCCTCTGTCACAAACAAGAAGAAAAACCTTAATTACTCCTGACGGATACAGAAAATGGATTATTGTAATTGGTTGCCAATGATAAAACCTGTCTCTCCAAAAAGAAAAAAAATCTCGTGATGTATTTTAATAGCCACAAGCAGACAGGGGTAGTGTATGAAGGCGTGTGTGTGTTTGGGGGGGGGGGGGGGATCGTTGCATTTAGCCGTCGTGGTACCGTGGTTCTATTATGAAAAAGTATCTGGTTAGAATTTATGTGAAAAAGGCCAAACACAGAGTTTGGCCAGGTGATGTCTTAAAAAATCCATTTTAGACACAAATTTTTCTTCATTTTTAAAGGGCCTTAATTCAGTTCTGGTGAAGTGTGTACGGTACTAATTCGAGCATCTCTATGTCTGGAGGGAGAATCTGAAATTAAGTGGGAGATCCTGAGAGGGGGTGGTCCCCTATCAATTTGGTTGTGGATGGATCACCTTTTGTTCCACAATACTTTGTCAACGACTGAAATATTCACAGAAATTCGTGATTGTGAGGCAAAGTCCCCTCCAAGTGTCCAACAATTTGGTTTTGGTTTAGGGGCGGAATACCTTTCGTCCCTAAATATTGTGTCAACAAGCGTAATGCATGCAAGAACATCAGACTATCTTGCAATGGCGTATACTGGCAATGGATACTTTTCCGGCAAATGTTATATGATTTCCAATAGACGCACAAACACACTCATACCGACAGGCGAATTTTCAGTGTCATATGCTGTACACAGTGGCAAGGAAAATGGGAGGCGTGGTGGTATGGTGCCTAATATTTTGGTTAAGGCAGGAATACCCTTCGTTTTCTCAATATTTTGGCACCTCAGTAGTGTTTGACCCGGTGGATCGTAGAAAACCATGACGTCCTTTGTCACACACATGCTCGATAAACACAATGAAAAACGCGCTTCGTGATGAAACATTTATTTACCCGCACTTTGCAACATATTTAGTAACTAAACGCGTTTTAGCACAGAGCGTCAACGAATTAGACACATGTGTTTAGCGTCAAAACATGCTTACAAAGTGGGACAAATATGTGTTTAGAAAAGTGTTTAATTCGTAAACGCTGTTTTAAGAGTCATTTCTTAGACACTCGTACACACGTATTCGAGTACATTTATAGGGCCTTTTTAAGGCATGGAATGGGGGTGGGGGTGGATGTGGGAATATCCCATGTATCCCTGCTTTTCCTCCCCCCCCCCTTCTTCCAGTGATAATCGTGGTCTAATAATGTCTTATTGTTTTATATCCCTCCGTTTATTATCCTAGGTAGGGATATTGCTCAAACTTTATTTTTCGTTGCCTTTGGGGGTTGTGTGTCCGATAGGGATCTTTTGGTGACTAGAGGGGTGTAATACTAAAGATATATTTTATTCTCAATTGATGTTAAGATTTGGTTCCTCTGCTTGTTTTGCATTGTCTCTTTCTTTTTATAAGGATAACTTAAAAACAAAGGTAAGTTATTGCTAAAAAAGAAATTCAGCCCGAATTGTTGTGGTGTAAGTGTATTGCATCTACAGTGGCATCTCAAGCGGAAATCCAACCTTCGTAGGCCATCCTGTATCCAAAATACAATGTCATTTTCATGTGCTATTTTTTGGAAAAAATCCCCCTCCCCCCTCCCTTAATCTCATTTCAGTTGCTGCTTAATGATCTTCAGATGCTTTTGTTTGTTCATTGATAGTTGAGCTATATCACTGAGACCATTTTCACACATATAGGAGCTGAACACGAGCGGGGGATCAGATCCCCCGCGCGAGATCAAGTATGAAAGCACTCTATAAATATCAGCGTCCGAAAAACGCAGAGCTGTAGAGTGCGGACTCGCGTCAATTATATCAAAAAGAGCCTCCAAACTTACATTGACACATTTGTGCCATTCATGTCAAGCTTACATTTTTCCGAAGTTCACGGTAATTACTGCATTGACTAGGCATACATGTCTGTTCACTGTTTTCTTTTTTTTTTTTTTTCTTGTGATTATAACTACAGGGGCAATTTTCTTCAGTTTTAAAATATTTTTCGAACCGTTAATGAAGTGTCAGGAATTTTGTTGTTGATGATGATGTTTGTTCTGTTCGGATTGAAGGTCCATGTTGCGTTAAGTCAAATGGCTCGGAAACTGTTGCGGAAACGCACATACGCACATAGTCAGTGAACAGCTTTTTGTCGGTAAAGCCCACAGTGGGAAATTGTCTATTTTAATTTTTAAAAGTAAGCCAGTGCCGTGTTTTCCTATAAACTAAGTAGCATGAAGAAAAGACAGCCTAAAAGTGATTGGTTTTCTTGTAATGTTGTAAAGGTTAATCTTAAAGGGTAAACTGTTTTGTCGTTTACTCAGCTCAATTCTTGATGTATACAGTAATCATTAAGTACTGACCTCTGGAGACGCCGTTGATCATTGCGGTAAATCATTCTGCGTGTTCTACGTGCCTGTGTCTCTCTAATCGCGCCATAAAAGCGTAAACATTGATCCTTAGGGACATCTATGAAAAATAACATAAACGTTTAGCCTATATTTCTTCCATTCAGCCTTCTTAAAAAAATCATATTGTTGACGGCTTGCGCACGATTGCAATTACCAAATGAGTTGACTAAAAGGGGAAACGATTCAGACACGACGCTAAGTCACTTCACCATGTCAGGCAGTGATGGCAGATTTTGTTTTTCTTCAAGCTTGAGGCATATGCATACACTTTACAAAAATGGCGTCAATTCTTAAAAATTTATGAAACTCATAAGGTTGTCTCTCACATTTGACGTAACAAGTTAAATAAGACGCAAAACGGTATTCGCCTCTGCATTGTGCGTATAGAGTAAATGCCAGGCTATGGCGGACCCCTACGTTTCCGAGGAGATCGTGACGTTACTGCAAAACCTGTGTGCAAATTCGCCTATATAGTTCTCAGTGACGTCACAACTGGGGGTTGGCAACCGCCATGTCATAGGGCAAGCTTGTACGTACATGCCGGGGTTGCCCTATGAGATGGCTGACATACTACACGTGAAAAGCCTCTATGACGTCATGTGAGAACTATCTTGAGCTTATGCATTGACGTCACATATGCGACGTCATTTTGGCGCCAAAACAGTGAAGCACAGTGCACGCACGACGTAGACTTCGCACGCGACAGTAGAATACTACGCGCGTATCCGACCGATGCACGAATCAGCTGTCTGCATTTGCAGGGGTAAGTTGCAATGATACACGCTTGCCTCCATTGGAGGCAAGCGTGACGTCATATGCATAAGCTCTATAGACCCTACGTACATTGGCGTCACGTGTGACGTCATGTTAGAGGACATATAGGGCGTTCCATTGGTACGGTGAGCTCGGTCATTTACGCGTGAAAAGCGTTTCATAGCCCTCACAACTGTGAACTCGTGCGGTGAGCTGGGAATTTTCCAAGCAACTCGAGTTGTCCACACTGGACAAAATGGCGGACGTAGCGAAGGCAGCCAAACAATGAAGTTACCTTACTATTTTACCTTTCATCCTGTAAAATCCTTACACAGCTCTTCCCAGTTGTAAATGTGAAGACGCAAATCATATATAAGTGCTCAGTATTGATGATTATTACTCATAGCGACCGTTTTGTCGTTGTTTTGATGATCGATTCTTACGCCATTTGCCTGTTCGTCGAACATGTCTAATTTACGTATACGTCAAACGTACAGGCTAGGTATCGATGTTATTATTGAATAGTATATAGCTATCCGTTTCACCACTTAGGACCCAATGAAACGCTTTTCACAAGTGTGAATTGGTGCACACCGTGCGCACCGTGCGCACCGTACCAGTGGAAGGCGGCAATAAATCCTAAGCTTGGCAGTTCTCAGGACGACAAATGATGCTTACTAGATAAGGCACACGACTTTGGTGCACATAATTATGTAAGTACGACGTATGCAGTACTTTTGTACGCGCATGTGGACGTAGTGCGCATCCGACCGGTACAAAAATTAGTTATCTGCATTTCTATTGGTGTTGCGCTGTTACTTTGGGTGCACTTCTGTTCTGAGACGTCATGTCTGCATAAGGTACTAGACTGTATGATAGGAAGGATCATTCCACTATATGTTTTGAAGCCGTCACGGAGAGTCACATGATGTAGGTTAGCTCACTCAAGTCCACCGCCGTAGAAACGTAGAAGTGAAAACGCTGAGGCAATGATGTACATGCTAGCGCGCCGTAGCGGGCCTTAGTGTCTCATCGGCCTCTTGGACGCTAATTTGCGCGCTATCACGCGTTAGCACGCACGTCATTGCGCCGGGGTAAAGTTGCCTCAGTCACTTCATGAAAAGGTCTACATCACAAGAGCCGTATAGACCTTATGCATATGATGTCACAATGGAGAAAGTGCTCCCCCTTTTGGAGGATAACGAAAGAAAAGCGCGTATCATTGCAAGTTACACCAATAAATGCAGACAGCTGATTTGTCAACCAATCGTATACGCGCGGAAGTCTACTACACGTGCGGCGAAATCCACGCTGTTCGTGCACGTGTGCTTCATTGTTTCCACCCAAAATGACATCAGTGTGATGTCAATGCATAAGGTCTATAACATACTGAGCACCAAATTCTTATTACTGTGTAGGAGGCTGCGAGGCACATCATTGGCCAAAATGCGTGCGTGCATGTTTGCGCGCGCGCGTTAGCTTCCCTTGCGCCTTTTTGTTTTTGTGTCAAAAGGACGCGTTCGACGCGATGTACAGAACATCTGTGCACATGTACGGTATGGGCAGTCAGTAACAAGCGCACCTACTCTGTGCACTGTTACTCTGTGCACTGTTTAGTGACGGTGCTATCGCGAATGTTACGCAGTCACTGCGACTCGACGCACCATTCGAATGCGGTCACACAAGCTGAACTGCGAATAGGCAGACACACTCCTAAAATCAAGAAAAATGTGTAAAAACAATCCTTTGACATACAATCAGTTTGTAAAGATTCCCAAAGTTAATTACAACAAAATACTAGAGACGTAATGAGTATAGTAACAAAGGATTGCTTTGGCGTGTTCATCAACGATTTTGCGTTACGTAACTTTCACTTCTAGATGCGCGTTGCTAGGGCAGTGGAATCACTTGAGTAAGCTTACCTACGTCACGTTTCCGAACTGACGTGCGTCCTCCAGTTATATAGCTGATTGGTATAAGTGTGTATCAAGGAGTACTTCTGTCTTCCCTTACGGGAGTTGCAGGAAACCCAAACACTTATCCAATCAGCCAACGGTCAGTTTATTATAACAACTTTTCTTTTGTTTCGTGTGATTATCTTTAAAATCAGGGGGAAAAAAGCTGTTAGAAACAGTTCTTAGTATAACCCTCACAGATTTTTATCTAAGATATGTAAAGATTGTTTTGAACGTCCTCATTCGTCTCCTGGTTTAGAACACCCAGTTTTAAATTTTAATATACTTGAGATAAATTATCAATGTGGAAATGCCTACATCTCAAAAGAAAATCTAACAAGCAAAATATTTCTGAAAGATTGATTGAGAGAAACCTTACACAAGAAGTCAAATTTGTAGACTATTGCTCGCTATGAATATTACAGCATACCGTGTAGGTACAAGAAACAGCTCACTCTGTAAGGTGTGACGTAGTGCTGTCAGTATGTTCATGGCATTGAGTGTGATTGGGAAATCCCAAGGGTTGTGCAACCCTAAAAATCGTGGTCGGAGTTGTTCTACAGAAGGCCCCATTACAAGGTCCATGGGGGTGATAAAATGGTTTGGAGGAACGGAAGAGAAGTAGTGTTTACGACAAGATGGCGGTTGGATTTGCCTCTTGGTGATATCCTGGTTGGTTATAAACGTCTTCATCTCCGTCATCTATATGGTGATGGGAGGTTGTGAGAGGGGTGATGTCAGGAAACGTGGTTACAATGATCTATTGAATATGTGCATAATCCCTTTTATATAGCTGTTATGTATCACTAGTTTGTACGTTTTCGCTTCTAAAATTCTTTCGTATAGAGTTTGAAACAGATGAAAAGTATCCTAGCATAGATTTTCCATGTCAGTGTTTGGCATAAGCGAACAGGACCGCTTTCATTTGAGGGAGATGGTTGAGCACTTCTATCCGAAGTTTTAAGCACGTATGCACGTAAAGTAGCATACGCTTTGCTCGAAAATGACAATTTTCCTGTCCGAATAGCGGGAGGAGGAGGGGTGGGGTAAGTTGCAGCCCCTGTCTCCTACGCCTATGTGGATGGTGTCAATAATGGTCCATGGAACTCTCGGCAAGGTCCACATCACGTAAATGGATGATGTTAGGAGTTGGTGTTTATGGTTTGCACAACACACTTGTTGGAAATAGCAATTGTTCCATGGCTTACGTAGTTTTCACGCAATCAGCTTTGACTGATATGTTAGAACGCTCCCTGCATAAATTATTTGCCCGTAGTAGTCGGATTGCGACCCTTTCTCACCGGAACTTAAAAAATGTCAGTTTCCTCCATATGATAGGGATCTAAATGATGCCACGAAAACCATGAAACCAAACGTCCTCCATATATTGGATGAATCGTATTTAAAGTGGCCTTCAAGTAGTTAAGGCAGTGTGGTCTATTGTTCATCCTGCGACCACAAACACAACGAAATCATTATTTTCTGGTCTAATTGATCAATATTATACCGTGAATGATGGAAACAAACGTCATATGAAGACATATCATTTCTCAAATAAAATAATTCCAACATGATAAAAAACTTGAAGTGCGTCTACGATGAAAGCATGAGTGAAGACTGTCTTTGTCCATGAGGATACGTTTCATGATGATGTCGCCATGATAGACTTATTTCAAGTAGGACAGATAAACAGCTACGACCAATGAAATTGTTGCATTTCAAACGTGTCGCACTTTTCGAAAGCGAACTTCTGATTCTTTTGTCCTGGTTTTCCATGGCGTATGAAAATAAAATCTTTTATTCCCGCAGGGATTTGAACCTTGTCACTTCATGGAGCTACTACCTGGACCTAACAACTCCCTGCTCACTTTTTCTGAATCTTATCTGTGATTTTCAGACAAACCTGTAATTTTAACTTAACTGGCTTGCCCTAAAGACCTCCCACATGGTGACGTACCTGCTATACAATCAAGGTTTTGCACATGGCAACCTCAGTTCTCCACATGAAGATAAGGTAGTTTTCAGGTAATAGCGTAAAAGTGTTCGCCATTTCAGATAGAGAGCAAGATGGGTTAATTTTTTCTCTTTGTAAGTGTGCCCATAGTTGGGGTAAATACCCCCTCCTGTAATATATACCCCCTGTAACACCAGTAGTACATTATCAAACTCGTGTATGTCAGTCAGAGTCATATTTTTCAAGTCTAGGTCCCAAGTCACCTACCTTCAAGTCAAGTCGCAAGTCATTTTCAGTCAAGTCACAAGTCATAGTTTTCAAAATAAAAAATAAACCTTTAAACCAGATTACAGTCCTAGATAAAGTTTTAATATAGAGATAAGTTGGTCGACCTCGATAACACTTTCATCAAAAGAAGTCTCAGGTTAGCACTTCTTTCGTAGATGTACAAAATATACTTTGTCCATGCAGAAGAAAATCATCTAACCAACATGTTTTCAGGACAACCGATGGCAGATTGAACCAAATAAGCTAAAAGCACTTACTGTAAGTAGCTAACAACTTGTAAAATAAAAGATGCTGAAGTACTTATGCAAATACAAATGTTTTAAAGTCAGGGGGATATTTCCCAAACATAACGCCAATCAACACTGCGCAGTTTTATGGATACCCCAGTTGCATAATTTACTTCAAACCTTTGTTCCTTTGGCAGTAAATAGCCTGTATTCTCTACGTCTGTGTAAAAAAAGATCACCCAACAAATAAATGTATGCTTACAATGGTTCCTGAGAAAAAAGCAGAAATGTGCGTGTTGCTTTCTCGCACAGATTTTATGAGACTTGAAACGATTTTCCTGGTTTATATGATGGGAATGATTTCGAGAAAATTCTGAACATGCAACGTTGATGATGCAATGATTCCCTCTAATTGCTCAAAGCGTCCGTGTTAGTACGTGTATCTGTAACTTACGTACGCCCACAAACATGGAAATTCTTTGATGCAAAGGGGCGATTTTGCTCTTCAATGGAAGCGGCAGAAACGCTAAGGGTGGCACTGAAAGGGGGCTTCTGAATAAAAGCTAGGGCTTGAAACGATACTGAAAATGTTCCACTAAGCTCTCCGATTAGTGGTCTTAAATGTAGAGGTGAACAAGCATTACTCCCCCTCATGGTGAACTGCAAAGTTGGCAAACAATTTAAAATTGACAGATGCCAGCAAAGGAGATGTAATGCAACCCCAGACCTGCCAGACCCTGGCCATCTAACTGACGAATAACCATTACTGGGTACCCTATTCAGGACTTGCAGGCCACACTGCATATTACATTATTTCGTAAAAGAGTTTGTAGTTTGCATACTAATCTTGTTTGTCACATGCCAGGAAGTTACGTTCAACAGGGTTTTCATTGGGCTATTTACCTGAGAAGGACCCTTACGCCCCCATCAAGTCGCCACGCCTTCGGGTGAACCCTCAGCTGCTCAGTGGGTTTGTAATTTCCCGTATCCACACATAAAATGACAGTAGGTTATTTAATGCCCTTTATCTATACAACATGGTTTCATTTTCTTGTCACTTATATTTTACAGAAATGGGGCGTTCTTTTTTTCGTTCATACTTAGTACACATGAGGGGAAGGCGTTTGCTTAACATCATTCAGTACAAAGGGTGATGAGCCGAAAAAAGGTGGGAAGCACTACATGTATGTAGGCCTACACTATAACCGAAAGTGACATGTTCTTGCAATGGGTGAGCCTTGTAAGGTATGCGTTTGAATGGTTTCTTCAAACAGTACTACACTACAGTACAACATTACATTCGGTTGGTCATGCTAAGTCAAAGTTGCTCCTTGGGGAGGTAGCTCCTTTGGGAAACAGAACTCTTTCGGGAGTAAACGTTTGGTTTGTGACTTTTGGCTCTTCGCCAGAGTGTCGAATCGACTTTGGAAAAAGTGCATATTTCGCTTCTCGTCCTTTTGGCGAAGATAATGTATAGTATCTGATCTTTTCAGCCAGTCTTGAATGGGACCACGCATGACAGACCCATGATGTAGGCTAGAGGTCTGGAGGTCAAGAGGTTGGTCATGTTCAGTCAAAGTTGTCCCTTGGGGACGTAGCTCTTTTGAGGGAGGAGAACTTCTTCAGGAGTAATTGTATGGTTTTTACCCTTCTGCAGAGAGATCGAGTGACTTTGGAAAAAGTAAATTTTGTCACTCTTGTCTTGCTAACTCGCAGCTCAATGCAATCTCGAATGCATGAATGAAAAACTTGGGTTTCTGTTTGTAGATAAGTCGTCAAGTCAAGTCCAAAGTCATTTTTCAAGTCCAGTCCCAAGTCAAGAAAAATTGCGACAACATTGCGAGTCGACAACTCTGATCTCACTGTACCTTAAATGACGTTACGCGTTTATGGAGAAATCCAAAATGAGTTTTGAAATGGTGACTGCCGTCGTCATCCATTGAAAAGTTAATTCCATTCATTTACTAGGTTGCGCCGTAATATAACGCATGTTGTTCCTCATAGGCTCATAAGTATACCGTACTCATAGATAAAATACGACACTTATCAACGTTCATTTTCAATACATCCAGTCTGCGTGCAATAAATCACGCGCCTACCATTGCTTGGGGCGATTGCTCATTCACCATAAGACTGCTTTGAAGTTGATATTCCGGCTCGCGTAACAGGCGTCAGATGGCTTCTCTAAGCGTTTTACAACTGATTAGAACTTGACCTTCCAAGCATCGAGTTATCCGTCTTCATTATGCGATTCTGCAAGCTTTATCATTGACTTGTATTTAGAATCCCGGCCTTTTACCAGATTTGCCTATACTTAGATTGTTTTGCTGTTATAGCATAAAGGCCGGTTCATACTTCAGCAAAGCGCTGTAAAGCTATAAAAGTTGAACAGTTTTAAAGGCCAGTTCATACTCCAGTATGGTGCTATAAAGCTATGAAAGAACACTGTTCAACGGTATGTCAGTGATTGGCCCAGAAGAACAAGCGATAACCATCTATGGTTCTTATAGCTTTATAGCACGTGAAAAATTTTGTATCAACCGGCCTTAAAGCGGCACATTGTGTTGGTTCATGAAACTCACCAAATTTTGCCAAACCTGTTAAGTTTTCTTCACAAACTAATGACAAATGGTCAAACTTAAGCAATCCCCACGTCTTGCATACAAGTAAATGTTTCATAAGTGAGTAATAAACAATTCAATTCGGTTTTCAAAAATTCGTGACCAGATACTTTTTCAAATTATGCACACAACTGTTACAAGCCAGGATACCAAAAAATTCAAAATTTAAACTTTATGCGTAACTTTTGGATGTGAAACGACTAATTATGCTAATAATAATCATTGTCTTGTGGTAGTACCCTTCAACACCTTCGTTAAGTTATCAATATCAACTCAATGTGCCCCTTTAACTCTGAGCTATGACTGATTGGCCCGGATGAGCAAGGGATGACCGTATGTGGTTCTTATAGCTTCCTAGCGCGTGAAAATTTGAGTAATAAACCGGCCTCTGCGGTGTAATCTTGATTGGCCCGGTTGAGCAAGGGATGTCCATATGTGGTTCTTATTGCTATA
This sequence comes from Holothuria leucospilota, assembly GCA_029531755.1. NCBI lineage: Eukaryota > Metazoa > Echinodermata > Holothuroidea > Aspidochirotida > Holothuriidae > Holothuria > Holothuria leucospilota. Next base: position 4,790,548 of record CM055980.1, on the reverse strand, counting down.
TGCAGGTGAAAAATTTGTATGAACCGGCCTTAATAATTTCTTGTGATTGTATTGTAAAGGTTAGGAAGGATAATTACAAACACGCTTGTGTTGCAACTACTTCTCCATTGATGTATAGGTCCGACATGTCTGGCAACACTAATTGGTTTTTCTATGTGCTAGCTATCTAGTTAACGGATCTGTACCCACGGTGAGGTATCTACGGGAGTGAACGCAGTCCCTCCACTTTTTTCATCAGTCCCAACGTTTTAGCCTGCAAATGTTTATCCATAGTCTGAAGGGAGCGTAGGCTGCATAGCTATTGTTTAAAAATTCGGCTTTGCCCCGCGTGATGTTACACCATTGAGTGGCGGTGGTTATGGTTCTGTCAAAAGGCATATTCAAGTATTTTGGTTAATAAAGAGGCGTGAAAGATTGCAAGAAATAGGCCTTCTTGGTTAGAAGAACTACAGGACTACAGCTGAATATGTTATAAAGTGTAGAATGTTTTTCGAATGGTGATGGGCTTAATGGAATTTTGGGTTTCCTTGTGCGTCCTTCACGTCAGTGCAAGACTAGGTACTTATCAAGTGAGCAAGCAAGGTTTTGTTTCCTTTCCAGTCGTACCGTCACACATAAGTCTCATTTTAACAGTAAAGCCGTTCAGTTCAACTTTGTCCAAATTTTCGATGCGTTTTGTGTGCTTTGTTACAATGTAAAGAACTCGTACAAAAAGAAGAATCCTTTGATTGCTATATCTTCTCGTTGATCTGATCAAGAAAGGGGAATTTAATTGCTTGATCATGTTCCAAAAGAAATGAGACAAATATCATGCCGTGATTAGATGCGTACTCAGCTGCCGTCGGCTAGATATCATTACCATTTCATGCGAAAGTATACATAATAAGGTCGAAAACAATCGAATACAGTATGAACAATCCGGCGTCAGTATATCTCAGTTTGTTTAGTGGTTGAAAACCAACTACTCCTTTACGCACCTATACGGAAGGAACAAAGTGGTGGTCTACAGGCAAGGCGTGTGAGGGGCGGGGTCTTCTTTTGACGGAATTGATTTAGCATAAATGTCTTCAAAAGTTTGCCTTTTCTTTCAAGATCAAATTTTGTTTTAACGAAGAGGGCTTGGGTTGTTGTATGCCTGTCAGGAGTCGATGAAAGATGGTTTCATAATCTCCCTCCCCATAAGGAAACAAGGTTCAGAATCTAATACATCACATGATTGATTTCAGAGACTTTTATTGGTTGTAATTGACTGCCCTGTAGAAAACATGTAGTGGTGGTGGGGGGTAGGAGCCCCTTCAAGTTGGGCAAAGTACTGTATACATTTCTTTTGGCATAAATGAATAACATGTTTGATAGGTGTAGAGGCATGGCTGAATAAATAAAATCACAAAACGTAAAAACGTAGTAGTCGGGAAAAAGTAGAGCTGCCCAACTGAAACTACTTACAGGCGCAGGCATATGGTTAGAGTTGGAGTTAGATGAGTTTTTATGGCTGAGTTTCTAACCAGTTGGTTTAAGTCGGGCCGGCCATGGCCTTTTTTCCCAGTTGTGGCTCACTGGCTTGCTTTCCCTACTCCATTACTACATGCGCATATGGTTACCGCAGATTTGCGCCATGCGAAGGAAATGTTAGAGTGGATGTCTCCGGATCGTGGTAAAAATTTAGTAAATTGCAGCTACACGAAATAAACTACTGGTTATTTCCCGGAGTTGAAACGCACAACAGTGCCCAATGGTTTTCAAAATTTGCTGTAGTAGTGTGTTTCTTGTTTTCTTTGATTTTCTTATTTCAAGTTTGCCTTTCGTTGTTGCTTAGCTGTTCGTCTGTCACAAATGTTGCAGGGCAAGGGTTTACTCCCCCTCCCAGCCCTCGAAAACAGTTTCGCCTACAAAATAATGCTATCGCCCATGATTGGAAACGTTAATTGACGGTCAACAGCACTCAGTTCGAGAGTGGAAAGTACACGCTTGCCTTTTCATCCGCTTAACACTTGAAGGGAATAGAAAAAATTTCGCCGGTGTCTACTGTCCAGTGTTCACCGTCTACTTGACAGGGTAGTTTAAAGAACCAGGGATGTGATTCCTCACCAGGAGAACGGAACGAATTGAATGAAACTGAACGGAACGAGATTGAATGGAACTGAACGGAACGGAATTGAATGAAATTGAACGGAACGAAAGGAAACTGAGAAGAGTGTGAAAGCCCAGGAGAGCCTGTTGATATCAGATGTAGGCTGTTGTATCAGGGAAAGTAACAATTAAGTCTCTGGTTGTATGAAACATATACCGTTCTTCATCTCAGGCAATTTTGTGTGTGTGGGTGTGTGTGTGTGTGTTTTTTTTTTTCGAGACTGCAGAAAACTGTGATAAGTCGGTGGCTGTTGATGAGTTCCTGTAATCTCATTCGTTGACTTTTGTAAGGCATGCAGTGAAACAGTACCTTAATCGTATCGTCCAAGAGGCAAGTCTTCCTTTTTATAACGTGAGAAGCCACATATGTAGGTCTGTTGACAGTACTCTCTCTCTCTCTCTCTCTCTCTAACATTAGTGAACCGACGCTGAGCTAGTTATGCACTTCAACAGTACTGACAGTCTTCTGACATAGCGTTGACCTACGTCGTTTAATTGAAAGGGAGGGGGGGGGGGATTATGTATGGGATTTATAGTGTTTTGTCAAAATCGGTAGTTAGTAAACCAAACCCATCAGAATAAAGCACGAATGGGTCAAGCTTACATACGGTAATAGATATAATTCTGTTCATCTTCGATGTGGAAATTTCAAGTTTTTAGGATTTCATTGCCTAGGTTTGAATCCCTTCAATTCACTAATGATTTTCAATTAACTGTTTGATAAGATCCTGTCTATGAATCAGTGGGAGCCTGCAAACACAACTGTAATAAGTGGCAGGGGTTTTTGATTCCTTGCAGGAGGTAGGATTCAATGCTATGGTGATATGTGTGTGTGTTAGTGTTGGATCGATCATCGGCATTCAGTATCAGTATCAACCGATTTTACCCATTTACGTCCAGCATCGGTATCGGCAAAATTTACCGAATCCCGATACTGCCTTACCAATATTTCTCATCTTATACTTCATAAAATGTTGCATTAGTTAAGTTAGCTTGACTGTAAATTCTTATCTATTGACCCATGCAAAAGAAGTATTTGCACGGGTACAAAAACAGCAACCCACATGCTATATTTTGGAGATCTTCAGTACCTTGAAAAGCTCCGTGTATTGCACACAAAGCCAGGAATATACGGCTCTGTATATTTGCCTGCATGCATGCATATACTTTAAACCTCTTCATCCATTAATACTGCCAACTCGTACCATATTAGTGCCTGCCTGTTGCGGATCTCTATATGCTCCGCATGCAGCAGCAAGTCCACAGATCTCCATACGTAGCTAGCTCGGCCTATATTATGCTGTTGAAATTCGAGCACCCTTCATTCTATCACAAACCTAGAACGAACGCCAGTTTGGCGCTCACTAGTTTTAATAGTATACCGGTAATTTTCATAAACATTTACCAGTTTACTCACTAAAAGTCATATTTTTGTTCTCCACACATGATACAGGTTTTGATTTGCATTGAAGTGACAAATAATCGAGGTTTCTACTTTGGCATACTTCAGGTGTTTAGCGCGGGAGGCCTCTTTTTTCCCACGAGGTTATGGGCAAATTTGATTTTCAAAATTTTTCAAATTTGTTTCACAATCATGGTTAGGGTTATATTTAAGGATAGGTTACATGGATTGGGGTTATTTGGCCTGATCTTTCATAATCCGGTGTCAGAATTACAATAAAAGGGTCGAAAAGCTGTCATTTTGGAACTAGGGCCGTGGCGTATTTCCAAGAAGCTGATTGGTCCATTGGCATGATTTGCCCAGAACCGAGTGGGAAAAAAATTGCGCGCGAGAGAGTTCAAGGTATAGCCTAAGCTTAGTTAGGGTTATTGTAACTCTTGTTAGGCTATACTATTTCCGTACATCGTAGGTCTATAACCCGAGGTGACTGTTATCCATGGGGAGTCGACAGGTTGCGAATGTAATTTCATTCTGTAAATTAGAACAGATGTTTTGGGGGGAGGGGGAAGGGGCTTTATGAAATAATCTGACTTTTTCCTAAAGATTTGAATGGCTGAATTGATTCAAAGTTTTGGAAACGTAAGCTCAGCTATTTGGCTATTTTACAGTAATTGGCATATAGGGGTCTCGGCTTCATTTATTCATGAGCCGATACTTCGATAGCCAAATACTGATTGGAACCTTGCAAACAAACTTACTATGCATTGATGACCTTGTGATGTTTTTGACGGACAACAATATGTTTCTCTTTGTAAAACGTTAGGTAATTCAGTTTATGCATCGACCATTAGTGTGGTAATATGGCGTTCACAGCGTATGCTGCTGGCAGAAGGAGACCAGTTTTGCAGGAATCACGAGACAAGATCACAGAGCGACCACGGGAGGATTAAATTCACGCGGCACCACAAAGAACTTAGAAAAACTCTAGTTTAAAATGATTAACTTTGTGATTGTATTCTTTCTCACTTGACATTGCACAAAAAAAAGCATGAATGGTTTTACCTATCAATTTATCTGGGGAACTGATATGTAGGGAATAATGTTTTTCTCCCACATTTTTAAGAATCATAAAGTAGTAGGCTAAATCTGGAACGGGGTAACAGAACATCGAGCAGGGTATACGGTGCTCCGTGCAGACACTTAGTATTAAAAAAGACACGACACTTAGTGGTAGTGGCCAATAGCCTATAGTGTGTGTTTTTTACTCATTCCTCAAATATCGGTATCGGAACGGTATCGGATCGGTATCGGCCGATTGTGAGAATTGAAATATCGGTATTGGTACAACACTAGTGTATGTACGTATGTAAGTATGTATGTGTGTATGTATGTATGTATGTATGTGTGTATGTATGTATGTATTTGGCCCATATTGAATAGATGATCACCACTGTTCTTTATAGAGGTCAAAGGTCATTTGGGGTCACGAAAGGCCAAAAGGTCAAAATTTTGTAAACACAATATCTCAAGAATAACTGGTAAAGGTCTGACATACTTAGCATGTGGATGGTCCATATTAAATAGATGATACCAAGCTATTACATTTGGTAATGGTCAAAGTTCATCTGGGGTCAACAGAGGTCAAATAGTAAAAATCTTGAAATTGCTCATAAATACAGTATCTCAAGAGGGATAACTATGAGGGATCTCATATTAAGAATGTAGATGGCCCATATTGAGATGGTTCCTATTGTTTTTGGTATATTTCAAAGGTCATTTGAGTCACAAGAGGTCAAAGGTCAAATTCTTGTAAACATTGTTCCTCAGGAAGGGTAACTGTAAGGGATCTCATACTTTGCATGTGGATGGTCCATATTTAGTATATGGTTCTTATTGTTTTTTGTAAAGGTCAAAGGTCATTTGCAGTCACTAGAGGTCAAACTGTAAAACAGTGTGACATGATATCTCAAGAAGGAAAACTTGTAGATCTTATACTTGGGATGTCAGTGCACTGTATTAAAGTAAAGAAGTCTACTATTGACTTTGGTGAAGGTCAAAGGTCATTTGGGGCCACCATAGGTCAAATAGTGTATACCTTACAAACTAGTACTCATAAGCACAATATCTCAAGATGAGTAATGGTGAGGGACCTTATATTTGGCATGTGGCTTTCCCATATTGAAGATATTAACCCTTTTTTGTAGGGGTCAAAGTTCATTTGAGGTCAAACTGCAAAATCTTTTAAACATGATACTTCAAAAGTGGAAATTTATATTTTGTCATATGACATGTGGATGCCAGCTGATCTCTATGTGTTTTGTTGGAGGTGAAACTGCCAAAATTGTGTAAACATGCAGTCTCAGTAAAGGAAACTTTTGTTATTGTTATATTATAGCAGTTAGGTGCCCCTCATTAAGTAGATGATCTTTGAAAGTTTTTGTCAAGGTCAAGGATCACTTGAGATGACCACAGGTCAAACTGTGAAAATAGTGTAAACATGATAAACTCAAGGAAGGATACCAAGCTTATTGATATTCAAACTCGTGCTTGGCATGTAGGTTCCCCATATTGAATGCATAATCATATTGTCTTCGATAAAGGTCAAAGCTTGTGTGAGGCCCATAGTGGTCGAACTGTGAAAAGCTGGAAAAAATGATATCTGAAAGAGGAAAGCTTGTATTCATTTCATACTTGGCATGTGGGTGCTCCATTTTGAGTTGTTTTATCTGTATTGTTTATGGTGGTAGTCATAGGTTAGTTGAGGTCACCAGAGGTCAGTCTGTGAAAACCACCATAACATGATTTGTCAAGTATAAACATGTTTGGATCTTACGTCTGGCATATAGTACCCAAAATTTAAAGCAGGAAACTGGTGTACTGTATGACCATGTAAACATGATACCAATGTTTGAGTTTGCCCATGGATGTTTAACTGATACCTAAATTTAAGCACACTTAAGTTCGCAATGAAACTATGTCAACATGGAACCACATTACTAAAATTATATCCATGTGGCAAGGAATCAATAAGCCTTTTGGCTTTCTGGTCTGCATAGGGTTCCCTGCCAACATGATGTGTGCACTTACTGGAGATGACTACGTGACCACTTAGCTGGTATTTTCTAATGCAAGCTCATGTAGCCATATATTCCCATGCAAGGATCATCTTTGCTTTGTCACCATTTTTTTGTGGTTTCTTTTGCTTTCATGTTTTGTTATTTATACAGACTAAACAGATAACTGGAAGATTAACCTGATTTCACATGTTGAAGTTACATTGAAAGCAGATCAGGTTAAGCTTTAGCTAGCTTATACCTGGGCATGTGAATCAGATTAAATAGCAGTTGTTGTAGTCTAAGATACATGACTCCAGAAATAGATCCGAATGCAAGAGATTGGTTTTCGCGACAAAGTTTTTTCTTGTCTTGTCAAACAGTTAGAACTTACTTTCTACGTTATCTAACATTTGATTGTAGAGATATGCCTTGCATGTTTGGCTTATTTGTATTTTAAATTTTTGAGCTGTGGCATACACTGACAAAAAGGAAAGGAAAAACTAGGCCATGAAAGTTACATTCACAAGCGAAGGGAATAGAAAACCAACTTTATATGTCATCCACCTGCTGGGCGAGTTGGCCTATCCCATGGTGATGGGTATTATCTAACATGACGTCAGTGTGGGTACAATTTTTCTTAAGACATGCACATATTGCTTTCAGTGAAAGAGAAACCAGTGCCTCTCTGATGGCATCTGTGTTTGTGCATATGACACTTTGCAAGTAAATAAAATCTCAAGGAGCGTAGCCTCGAGGGATGTCAAACAATGACCTCTATTGATTATATGGTAGAGGTCAAAGTTCATTTGGGGTCACCAGAGGGACAACAGTGTAAGCCTGGAAAACTGCAGATAAGCATGTCTTGAAACAGGTAACCTTGAGAGATTTCATAAATGTCGCTACTGTACTTCATATAGAGTAGGTGATCTTCATTGTTTTTGGTGGAGGTCAAAGGTCATTTCGGGTGACCAGAGGCCAAAAAGTTAACACCTCTAAAGCACTGTATCTGAAGAAGGGAAACTTCAGTGAATCTCATAGTTAGCATGTTGTACCCTACATTAAGTAGAAGAATCCTGTTGAGTTTGGTGTTGGTCAGATGTCATTTAAGGTCACCAGAGGTCAAGAAATGAAATGCTTGTAAACAATATATCCAGAAGAGAATCTTCAATGAATCTCATAGTTAACTTGTTGGTTCACCATATGAAGTAGGAGAACCTATAGAGTTTGGTGGAGGTCAAAGGTCATTTGGGGTCACTAGATGTCAAATGGTGTAAACCTTGAAAACTGCCCATAAGCACAATATTTTAATTGGGTAACCCTAAGGGATCTGCCTTTGTGCTTGGTGCTCAGCATAAACATTGGAGTAGGGAAAACAAGCCAGTGAGCCACAACTGGAAAAAGGGCCGTGGTCGTCTCGACTTGAACCAGTTGGTTGGAAACTGGGACGTTAAACCTCATCTAACCTAACCTAACCTTAAAGGATCTCATACATGACATGTCAATACTTCTTATAGATTTGATGATTCCTCAAAGGTCTTTAGGGTCATTAGAGGACAAACTGTTTTAACTCTTCAAGAAGAAACTTCAGTAATCTCCTTTTTGGCATGTGGGTGCCCCATATTTAGTAAAAGAATACTAAATGAAGTAGTTGACAGTCAAAGGTGACTTGGGATCACCAGAGATCAAAACTGTCCAAACCTTGAAAACTGCTCCTAAACATGATATCCATGTTGATACTCTTTATGGAATAAATGATCCCTATTGGTTTTGGTGGATGTCAAAGGTCATTTGAGGTCAAACTGGATTTCATCAATGTGAAGATTTCTCAAGAAGTGAATGTGTAGGCCTATGAATCTTACTCATGACATTCCTTATAAGTTTTGGTGGAGGTAGAAGGTCATTTGAGATCACCAGTGATGAATCTATATAAAAACCCTGTGAACATGGTGTCTCAAAAAGAATCTTATACTTGGGTTGGGTGCCCATATTGAGTGCATGATCTTCATTGTTTGGGGTGAGGTCAAAGGTCATTTGAATTCACCAGGGGTCAGGCTGGGTAAAATTTGTAAGCATGATTTGTCAAATATGAAGTATATTTGGAACTATATCTGGTTTTTAAGGTCTAAAACGTGTCATTTGCCCCATCTGGGACACATTTGACCGAAACTTTCCTTGCAGTCCTACGCTATGGCTACTCGCCAACCGTTGGTGGATCCCCAGTGACCGCACTAAGTTTCAGGTCATGTCTTCACTAAATAAAGATAACACCACTTTTTAGATCTAGGAAAACTTAAAACACGAAAACTTTCGCAAAGAGTAGAGGTGTCATCTCTGTCCTGAAGCAGCATCCCTTCAATTACACCCTAACAAAAGAGAAACAAATCACTAAAAATGTTGATTCATTAACACAATATCAATTCAACACTTAACGAAGCTTTACCAAAGATTGCACCACTTTGCATTCAAGCCACCTCACAAAAAGTGGGCATTTTGCAAAGCTTAGTCAGTCTGCAGCCAGTTCCCCCTACTGCAAGTTACTCAGTTCAGTTGGGGACAATTTCCCACTGATGTCCCTTGCTACTAAGCCTTTATCACAGAAACATATTTGTAACTCAAAATACCGTTTTTCTAATTCAATTCCTACAATATCGATAAGGAGAAGAAAAATTGTTTGAAAAGTAGTTTTATAAGCAACCTCATTCACTAGTTCTGTTTTAGGTTTGCATATCTTTGCCTTTTCGGAACGTTCCGTCATCTACGGAGTCGATGTCGACCGCTGTGCGCTACATTTGCCTCCATTAGGAATTAAATTTTGTGCTATCAAAGTCACTATCGGTGCCTTGGTCACTGTTAGTGAGTTGATATAACATTACCAGTAGTGATAGTTTCTGTGCGGCCTTTTACTGATAGCCTATCAGCGCTGATAGCTAATGGCCTGTAGGGTGACCATACATCCAGCTTTTCAACTGACTTGTCCAGCTTTTGGGCAGCTTGCCTCCGTCTGGCCTTACTTCATGCCAGACATTTATTTGTCCTCCTTTTTGAAGGTGTGCTAGGTCACAGTGGAAAGTCTTACAAATTACAAATAAATAGTATATACAAATGTAAACTACCAAATATTTCATAACTTGTACTGGCACTGCATGATAATGAGCATGCCAAATATATTGAGGTGACTCGTGATCCCCTCCTCCCTCCACCTCCCCCTCTCTCCCCGTCTCTCCCCCTCTCCCTCCCCCCCCCCGTGGAGCCAAAGTAGTCTTGCAGCAAGATGGTGGGGAAGATTAGAGAGTGTACAATGTTGCCAAAATTGCCCCCTTCCCCTGCAAAATGATTGCCAGAAAAAATAAAAATAGTGCATGTGGACCCCACAATAGCCTTATGAACCTTTTTGGGGATGAATTTTTTCCAGAACACTTCCTCCCCCCCCCCCTTGTCTAAAAAAAAAATTAAATACTGATGTGTGACAGTTTATCTGCTTTATTGCTTTCAATATGTTGCTGCATACAGAAGTAGAAAGGAGATATGTAGTGGTGTCAGTGTATCATGATTAAAGTAGGGGAGGGTAGTGGCCGTTACTGGAACTCAGAAGCCCCCGGCATTATTCCCATCCCAAAAACTTTTCAGTGAAGTTATTCAAGGTTGGGGCAGCTTCAGTGTTCTGAAACAGTGGTTGTAAATGCTCATTAAGAATCTGTTTATTGCATTGGAAGTATTTTACTGTTAGTCTTGCTTTTTCCCAAGTTTAGGGAAGGGGACATGGCTACATTGAGCTTTCTCCTTGCCAGAATGTGTAAGGGGGAGGGGGTATAGTATATACAATGAACTGTTAGTATATTGTGAGTGCTTTGGTCATAGAAAAGAATTCAGGCAATGTTTTTTTTTTATTTTAGCCCTTTTGCTGTCTACTCTGTAATACTTTGAGAGTAATACACATGGCTTCGATCTTTATAGCAGCATCATCTGATTGTCCTTTGTTTCTAGCTTTGCTCATTTTCAGAGAAATCTTAGCTTTATCTACGGCATTTTGAAATATTAATTCTGGCAGTTACACATCCTTTGGGATAGGGTCATCATATGTGGATGTGCACAGATTGATTTCAGTTACTGCTGTATGGTAGCTCTATTCCCATGTCACTGATTGCATGTTTCATTGAGATCTGTTCACGTAGCCAGGGGCGTACTACATGTTTAATTTCACGCTCTGTGTAGACAGTTGCCAGGCATAGACTTGTAAGGTATTATTTACATTGCTAGAAAGCTGATGAAAGAACTGTTGACCATGTAATGAATTATTCTGAACACAAGAAAAAAGCTACAAAAGGAACTGAAGAAAACTGGAATATCAGTGAAGAGAAGAGCAATTTAGATATTAAAAGATGTGTGGCTAAGCAGATAAAATGGATGATTGAGTTAATATCATATAGTGTATATCATTTGGTGTATAGCCATTTTGTTTCTGCAGTTTCACAGGGGACAGTGCATTAGGAAAAGTTAAATAGTATTTGACACTATATTTCAGTTTTTTTGGGGGGAGGGGGGGTATTCCAAATTTATGAAAAACATCAGTGATTTATCTTGAAAGTTTATTTTTATATTTTCAGTTTCTGAAAAGTATTACTAATTCTTCTTGAAACTTAAAAGGGAGTGCAAGTGTAAAACCTAGTGGTTACTTAAAATCATCTGTTATATCCATATGTAGAGGCCCTGTAGAAAGGTTTTGACAGAGGAGGAATGGTGTGGTGATTGAAGGGGCATTGGTATAGCATTTAAGTGTTTGAAATCAATTGCAACTGGTTAATGACAATTCAATGGTAAAATTTAATTCAGAAAAGTTGTGTCATGGTATTTGCTGTTTATTTTGATAATGATGTTGTTATGATGTAGCATTGCTCACAACAACATTGGTGAAGGGGTTGGGTTAAAGGGGTAGTGCTAGGCTGGGAACATCAGATCACGCAAAGGGGACTTAGTTCAATTATAAACTAATTTTCTTTCCTTATTAAAAGACAATGACAAGACCTGAAAAGATAATTAAGCACAGGTATAATCCATCAGACTTCCACTCACAGCTTACTGGGATTGTTTTTTGCTCTTTTCCCAGTGAAAGCCTTGCTTTAATATCATGTTTATAAATATTGCAAACACTAACAATTTGTTAAACAGAAAAAATAACTTTGACATTAACCGTGGTATGACTCACTAGGCTAGAAAAGAAATCTTGGCCGTTTTGAATTTATGTGATGTGAAAGACATTGTCCATCCTTTATTCTTGATTTCATATTAGTCATGTCTTCGTTTGTAATTTTTCAGATCGAAGCAGCTGATTAAAGATGCTATTCTGGAAAATGACTTCACCAAGAACTTTGACCAATCACAGCTCAAGGAGATTGTGGAATGCATGTACCCCCAGAGTTTTTCCAATGGTCAGATGGTCATCAGGGAGGGGGATGCTGGGAGTCATTTGTATGTTCTTGCAGGTAAGAAAGAAAAAAGTTCAGTTTGCCAGAAAATTTCACAAGAAATATTTTGCAAATAATCCAAGAATTTTTGATACATAACACTTTGTTGATGTCATTATGGAACTGTAGACATCTTGTTTTTCAGTAGTCTTGCTCACTAAGCTTTAGTAGCTTGTTTTGTACATAATAGTGATAATTGATCAGTGTGCAAGACTGGTTAAATTTGAAGGTAGGTTGATATAAGTACATATAGTACACAAATTACTTTGATTTGATGAAAAGTACACTATTTGCTAAGTTGATGGATGTGTAATCTTAGGAATCTTATCTTTGAGAAATACTTAAAATAGTGTCATTGTGGTTTGGGTAAAGTTCATTTGTGTGGTGAAAACACAATCTGGTACTACTGAAATCTCATCCAGTGATTTACCAATAGATTTGTTGTACAGTTTTGTAGTGAGGTAAATGATAAATGGTGACTGCTTTCTGTTCTTCTTTCCAATCTCTCAACATTTGCACAAGTCTACATGACAGTCAGTGTCAGGATAAGGGTTTGGTTTATGGAACGCGAATTACGCAAAGTTCGTCAATAACGGCGTACTCGTTAGTAACAGCGGCGTACATTGAGTTAATAACGGCGTGATTATCAACAACAGCGTGGTAAATGTTGGTAATAACGGCCTGATTTTAAGAAACAACGTGGTTAATATCGGCAACAATGGCATAACTTTAAGTAACAAGGCGGTAAAAGTAGTTAACAGCGGCGTGTTTCGAAGTGGCCTCGTACAGCAAGAGGTTAACAACGGCGTAATCATTATCAATAGCGAGCTAAATGTTTTTAATGACCTTTCCGCGTTCAACGGGCTGATTGTAAGTAACCATGTAATATGAGTTAACAACGTGAAAGCAGTCAATGGCGCTGTTTCAGTCAACGCAAATGCAATTAACGACGATGTAAATGGGAGCAACAACACGATTGGTAGTAGGCTAGGTCAATGCAGGGAGTGTCAAATAGCAACTCCCTGGTCAATGCAGCCTATGCAGGGAGCTGGAAGACAGCTCCATGCTCAATGTTCATGCAGCTGGAAGACAGCTACATGCTCAATGTTTCATGGCGCTTGTACTTAAGCTGCTGGAAGGGTGGATGTTTTTTTAATCGCAGTGCATTTGAGGATTTTATTGAAGCTTGTACAAAGTCATGTACAGATAGAAGGCTTATCAGACTCAGGTCTAGAGGTGTGCACGAAAAAATTTTGCTTGAAGAATACATACAGCCTGGCCTAACGAGATCCGTTTGGGATCGGGTAAAGGATCAAAATAATGCCCTCCTCCGATCAGTGGCGTCACCAGACTTTTTTATTCTGGGGGAGCACAAGGTGGCACAACAGTTCGATGAGGGGGCACAACTAGATAGTGGCCGGATGCAGTATGTTGTGTGATCGCCGGCTGGGGGAGGGGTGTAAGGGGAGGGTGTTCCCCCTCCCCTTTAATTTTTTTTCTTGCTTTTTTAAAGAGCCTAGATGCAAAATGGTGCGAGATTGTCGACTTTTTTAATTAACCTTGAAGGTTTAGTTGTGGTGGTTTATTAGGGAAATTTTTTTTTTATCCTTCAGTGGAAATACCTTTTCATTGGAAATGTTTTTTTTTTTGGGGGGGGGCTTGATGAGAGGGAGTGGTTAAAGGGTGTTCTCTCCCCCCTTGAGACATTTGTATGCACGTAAAGTGCTAAGAACAAAAGTGAAATGGTGATACTGTACAGTACTATGACTTTTTAGCAAACTTTTTCATGTTTTTGTGTGTGCGTGTGTGTGTGGGGGGGGGGGGTAAATTGGAATAAAATTACTTGCATTTTCCATGAACTAATTTTACGTGCGGAAAATCCTTATGCAACTGATTGTTGAAGTTACATTTTCGTTTTTTTGCCTGATACTTTGGCTTTGTTTTTAGCCTAAACTTTGGCAGGACCTTCTTTAAGAATTTTTTAATGGGGGGGGGTGGATTCAGCAAAAGGGACCAACTTAGGCGCGTGTCCAGGATTTTCAGCAGCTGACAGGGGTCTGGCCTTAGGGGGAAGCCCTTTCGCCCGAAGGTACCCGCGCACGGCGGGGGGGTCCAGGCACTGGCGTAGGCAGGTTTTTTGCATGGGGGATAACTGCAGGACCTCATCTCCGGCCTAGCTGGGGAAGGGGTATAGGGGAGGGGGCCCTCTGAGAGGTTTTTGTTAATTTATGGTAGCTTAGATGCAAAATGGTGATGTTTCTGAACTGATCAAAAGTGACTGGAAATGTTCATAATTTACTGGATACTAATTATTGGTTGGGTGAAAAATGGCCGTATTGTGAAAGGGGTCTAGAGGAGGAGGGAGTGTCCCCCTCCCCCTGAGAAATTTTTGAATATTTTAAGCACCCTCAGATGCAATCTGGTGCAATATTTAGCATCATTTGAAGTCATTTTTTGATCCATTATAAAAAATAAGGTTAAAAATGTTCGGCGCGAGCAGGGGGGTCTGGACTCCCTCTGGACACGCGCCTGCAACTTAAACAGAACGCGACCATTAGTCGGCGCATACATTACAAAGAAATTTTGTCCAGATTGCCAGAAACGGGACTTCCAATGGCTTATAAGAAAATTCATACATTATTTATAGCCTATTTTATTTAGTCACTGAGTGAGGTCATTTTAGAGTACCCCCTTCCCTCCCCGTCCGCTTAAAATTAGGCAGTGACTTCCACCAGTGATGCACCCAGGATTTTGGACTGGGGAGCTAAGCATTGTGGGAAGAATGTCTAATCGGAGCGCCACCATTGGTTGGCGCGGAGCGTTCCAGAAAATTAGTTTGGATAAATTCCCCCCAAATTACCGGAAATCGCCCTCCTCAGGCTCTGCTTTTAAGCTCCTATAGGAACGGTATTTTCAGTATTTTCTAGGATGGGAAACCAATCTTCTTAAAACTGTTGGCAGATTGTCAAAATATGGTGATGTCTGCCCCTCAATATACAAAGTATGATAAAATTTTTACATTTTTCTGACTGTTATGTGTTACCAGTACGTTATAGTAAAGAGCAATTTGCCACACTTAAGTTCCTTACCTCTGGTGGCTTAAATATAAGCCTACAATATTTTCAGCTTACTAAAAAAGCAAGAGCTCATTGGAACCCCCTCCCCTCCTTCCTTATGCTACTGGTTTCAAGAATTCCAGAAAAAGGGACCAAAGTGGGGGGGGGGGGGCAAATGAGCTGACTAGGGGGCCGTGCAGGGGACTGGGGGTCACGCCCCCCCCCCAGTATGTATGTTAAACAAGGCCCTGTATGGAACCACTGCTACCGCACTTCGTTACTGTTCAATTGGCTACAGTGCAAGTGTGATCACAGCAGGAAAAAGTCATTGGTGCTCTTGACTTTAAATCTCTGTGATTGCAGGTAACTGTTTGCCTACGTACGTTGTGCATGGGCGTTACGGACCATTATCTCAGCCCAGTGTTGTAACTAGTCACTCAATTTTGCAGTCGAGTCGAGTCATTTACTACTTTCAATGTGACTCGAGTCGAGTCAGTGACTCGAGTCATTGTATTATTTCAATGAGTAAAATTATGATACAATTGCTCGAGTCATTTCCCTTTTGAAAATTAGTGACTCGAGTCATGACTCGTTAACAATGTCTCAGCCTCCATCTGAGGTTTGCGAAAGGTACAGAGTAGGCTTACACATTTAACAAAATATTAATTTTGCAACATTAGTTTTTAATGTTTTGGGAAATTTCAGAATTCAGGGACATTTTTATAAATCGGGGACACTTTTTAATCGGGCACGGAACGCTGGAATCGGGGACCGTCCCCGAAAATCGGGGACGTCTGCTCACCTTACCGTAGCTGCGCCACTGCCATTAACTAAAATTATATGAAGTTCATTGCGACTGAGAGAAACGAGATCTTAAAAACCCTACTTATTATTCTATTAGGCCTATTCTTCTATAGCCTATTCTAACATGTAGGGCGCAGCCCCTCCTCCCCGACGGACCGCTCAACTCCCAAATGGCTCCTGTCGGCGCCCTTAAATTTTAGGTTTTTACCGTTTTGAGGCATAGGTATCTATACCCACCCTTCGAAGAGCCCCGAATTATTGCATGCTTTGACCAAATTCTCAGGCTCTTCTTATTTTGAAGCGTCCCTACAGGTCATTCTCGCCAGGGGTCTGAAACGTAGCCTACGTCCCCTGGCACCCAGCTAAGAAAAGCTTCTTACGCGAATGAACAGTATAGTTTACTTCACCCTTTCATTTGAGACCACACCATGCGCTAAACGTTTTGCCGCCATATGGCATATGCTTCTTTGTTCTTTACCGTGGACTTTGAGTTTCGCAATTTCCTTAGAAACATATTCGGAACCTTCCTCATCTATCAGGTTCTTTCAATGCTTGGACTCAGTATCTCTGGATTGAAAAAAAAACCGTTCACTAGGATTCCAGCATTTCGAATTTACTTTACGCGCCTTTTTATTTTTCATCCTGTCAAGCATTGGTCCGGCCGATACGGAGTCAATCCGCCTCGCCTCCACATCAGCCGTGTGCCAATACGGTAAGTAACAGCGCCATTGGAGTTTGCGTTGTTGATGCGAATCGTGTTGTTGCTTCCGTTTACATCGCCGTTGATTGAATTTGCCTTGACTGCAACAGCGCCATTGACTGCTTTCACGTTGTTAACTGCTTTCACGTGTTTACTTACAATCAGCCTGTTGAACGCGAAAAGGTCGTTAACGACATTTAGCTCGCTATTGAAAAGGATTACGCCGTTGTTACTTCGTATCACGCCGCTGTTAACCACTCGTACCACGTTTTACTTAAAGTTACGCTGTTATTACCAATACATACCACGTTGTTTCTTAAAATCAGGCCGCTATTACCAACATTTACCACGCTGTTGTTGATAATCACGCCGTTATTAACTCAATGTACGCCGCTGTTACTAACGATTACGCCGTTATTGATGAACTTTGCGTAATTCGCGTTCCATATTGGTTAGGGTGATAGTATTTAATACAGTTATATGCATCAAAACATAGCAGTGTAACCACAAAGAAAGGTATTTATGACATGCTTTTGCTGAATGATCTTAAGTATAAATTTGGCAATAGGTTTGGAACCCTACAAAATGGCATACTTTTCAAGGCCACCTTGGCCTATGTGCCCCTCCTAAAAGAATACTATCTTACAGTATCTTTTGTTTGGTTTTTGTGCCCTTTGATATGCATAACTATGCCCTTAATGTGAAAATGGGCTTGCCCTCATTATGTCTTATTGTCATCCCTGATGTTGTTGTGCAGCATGACAGTGTACAAAAATTGCATCTCCAATGTTTGCTTGTCTTTTAATGAATTACACAGTCACAAAAATTAACTATTGTACAGGAATGAGATTATCACATTACTTTCATTGCAATATATGCAGTTGGAATGAGAGATATTGTGCCATTAAGATGATACTTGCATGCATAATAAAATCATTAAACAGAAGAAGGACCTACTTTTGGAACCCACACTCCATACACTGTTTTTTGATACTTTTTATCTTTCCATGCTGGAGTATTTTCTTGTTAGCTCAACAAGTTGAGTTATTGTCATGGCAATGTGTCTGCCTGTCTGTCTGTCTGTCTGCCTGTCTTTCTCTCTGTCTGTCTGTTTGTCTGCCTGTCAGTTAGCATTGGTTAAAAGGCTGCTGTTTGCAGGTTCTTTGACTGTTTCTTGTCAACAACTATGAAAAAGTTGCAAGCTAGGCAACTCTGATATGCCACCACTGTGACCATTTACATCTATAGCACTGAAGGTGCTAGATCATGACAGTCCATGACTCCTTGATTTGGATCCCTAGTAAAACTACATTATAACAGTAACTGTGTGTGAGGGAAATCATAGTTGAGCTACAGCATCATTGGTACTCTTGTCAAAAAGTTTCATTATTATTATGGAGAATTATGCTCTGGTTATTTTTTTTTTTTTTTTGATACTTCAAGTGGTAGTAGTATTAAATAAGTTTTATCATCAACATTGTCATCACTTTCATCAAACTTTTGACTAGAATGCAGCAAAGAGCCATTAGAGGAATATACTAAGCTTTAGTGGTATAGGCTCTTCTGAAACATCTTTGATATAAGTCACTCATTATGGTGACAGATTGTTGCAGAAAGATAAATTGATAGTACAAGCCTCTTGCGATTATTGCAGAGTTTGTTAGAGTGGAGGAGAGATCTTACAGTTAATGACAGTCAGTAAGTCATGGAAATGGACGGTGGCATAAATCCTTGATTCGTAACAGCCGTATTTCGTCTGCATCATTGATTGATATGTGGCTAAGACATATAAATCATGGTATGAATGCAGTGATGAGCAGTGTCAGTGTTCACAATGTGTTGAGCATTTTTTATTCTCATACAGACACAATGTTAGGTCTTGTAGGCTACTGCTAAGATTTTTCAGGATTCTAGTGATATGTATGACACATATAGAGATGAGAGACCCCCCTCCTTTGAACCATAACCTCCCTCAAAATATTTTGGAAGGGGTGGGGGAGTTCCCTGCCTAAAATATTGAATGGATTGCCAACACTGCTCAGTTGTATAAAAATTTGAAAAAGCTCCACTTTTGAAGAACGTGCTTGGAAACCAGTTCCTTCCCTTGAATCCCTTTTAACTATACTACTGTTCTTGTGGAGTATCTCGCAGATTCTGTAAAGTGCTTCCCTATTAGCTGTACAAGTCTTTATGATCGTTTTTTCTAGTGTTTGCACCGGGTACCTGGGTAACCGACCGACGATGCCAGGACCCGGTTCTGAAATTGCTACCCGGATCCAAAGTTTCACTAAAATAGATTGCACGTGTGACAGAACACCTAACATGTTACTTTTTCCTGGCAAAATTTATCACGCACACACCTAAGAACACTTGTCATGCCCATACGTAAGATACATTGGTGTTACATTATATCAACGTGCAAAGCAAAATTTCTTATTATGACTTTACAACAAACTTGTAGCCTAACAAAAGTTATATTTTCGGGTACCCGGGCACCCGACCGACCGTCGACTTTGGGTACCCGGTTCCGAATTTTGGACCTGGTGCAAAGACTTTTTTCTGAAAAGAGGAGGTGGGGGGAGTGGGAGACAGCAATTTGGCATTTTAAACAATGATACAATTGATGAAGCAGAAGCTGCATGTCATACTGTTTTAAAGACAGACAGTCATCACCCCAAAGTACATTTTTGGTATAGGGGTATCAAAATTCTCAGTTGGTGACTGCTCTTTGACTGACACCAAAATTTGAAAATTCAAATGTTGCAGAGTAACTTTAATTCCACACAATGCAGAGAGTGTTTGGATTACATATACTGACCTCGTATGCTCACCAGGACATGGCCTGAAGTAATGAAATAGGTTTGTGTCTGCACAAGGAAGAGCTTTATACAGTTACGGGAGGCGCTACAAGTTGCTTAGTTGAGAAAATTGGAACTGTCTGGGATGATGAGAATTGCCCATTAAATATTGGCTGCAGTGAAGTACACAACTTCCAATCATACTTCTTTGGAATGGAGTGCACATACAGAGGAATTTATTAAAGACTTTGGCAAGTCAAGAGAACTGTTACATATGTGGCTTGCCAATATGAGCTTTTGATACAAAGTTAAAGTTTTGTCTCACTCGTAAACTCACTTTACTCCTAAAGAGAACTAAACAAAAAGATTCCATGAACATCTACAAAGAAAAGAAAAATTACAAATGAAAATGGTAAGGAAGTGTTTCTCTCACTTTTTGTGTTGCATTCATTCTGTTTTGAGATAAGCCTTGTTTGAAGCTTTAACCATGTTCAAAATTTACTCTATGAGATGTCTGCAGAACATGTTGTTTTACTGTTATAGCTGAGTGTCCATTTAAGTCATGTCTGTATGTGTTTTTATCTTCCTCTTGCAGTTAATGTTATAATTAAAGGCAGACACTCATCACCCAAAGTACATTTTTTGGTTAGGGGTAACCAAAACCCTCGATTGGTGACTGCTCTTTGATTGACATCACAGTCAAAAAATTCAAAAGATGCAGAGTAGCTCACATTTCACAGCATGCAGAGAGGGATATTTTGATAAGGGCCTTGTATGGCCTTATTAAGCAACAAATAAGGATTGTGTTTGTCTATGTAGCAGGCTGTATGGCACATAACTTGTTCAGTCATATCCCTAATATAAAATGCCTGCGCAAGTGAACACTGAAAAAACTCTTTTGGATATTCATAGAAGTATGTGGCCTTGAGACTGGTTGATTGTTAGTGAATATTCAAACGAATGCAACATCTGGTCCCGTTTAAATCATGTAGTAGCCTCTAATGCCACCTGCAGAGTTGGTATGTCATTGCAGTACCACTCCCTATAGTACCCACTGTACAGGTGTTTATACAACACAGTAATGATAGGACTTCTCAGGTTTCAGTCAGGCTATCAGTTTTTTGACTACAGGAGTATGCACACTAACTCAAAAGAATAGCATGAATGAGAGAGTACTGTACATGGTTAAGTGATATTATGGTAATGAAGTGTGCTTCTAAAATTGGACACAGTCCTCTTAGCTTGGGGGAACAGTGGTTGGGAAGTAGAGGAGCTGATCAAACAGAGAATGCTCTGCAGGGTAGGTTTGTGTCTGAACAAGCAGCTTTTGAGAGTTTTGGAAGGGGCTGGTAGTAACTTAGGTGAGAGAATTTGAACTGTCTGGAATGATGAAAGTTCCCCTTTAAATGTTTATTGTACGTCAGTGTTCCTTCCTATTCTGGCACTTTAGGTTTGTGTAGCAGAGATAAAATGTAATATTTACTTTATGATACATTTCAAGAGGAACATAATTTTTTCTGTAAACTAACAAGATTTAATTGTGGGAAATTTTGCTACTTTTTCTCTTCCTACAGAGGGCAAGCTGAGTGTCAGCCAAGGAGGAAAGGTCCTGGGAGATATGGGCCCTGGAAAACTCTTTGGGGAACTGGCTATCCTTTACAATTGTACCAGGACTGCCTCTGTTAAAGGTAAGATTTGAGATGTTGTATCAATTTTGATCACATAGTCTGGGGTTGTGTTGGTATTGCGGAATAATTATGCAGATTACTGTACATGAATAGAAGGTGTATAAGGAGTACAAAATGTTATATAAAGCCCCAGTGGAGGTGGATGGTTTGTGATAGCAGTGCAGTAGGCTTAGGCAGGTCACATGATTGTACTTCAGAGTTGTGACTCCTGGCTGGGAGTTAAGTAGGGACTCAGTTTTCCTTTGAATTGCGACTCACTGTTCGTATTCAAAAAGTCAAAATATGCACAAAAATTGAATTTTGGAGTTTACATTTGTATTATTTTGTAGTTTTTAATGATGTATTATAACACAACTTGCTCTTTTGATCTTATTCTGTATGGCACCTCAGCCATTGAGAAGCCTGTGGGGTAACCCTACTTGTGTATTATTACTCAGGCTGGTAGTCAGCATATGATTGCTGCTGATGTGTCCATTCCTGCATAAATAAGAACATCATTGTAGGAGTCGACACTCCTTTCATAGTCGCAACTAATAGGGCCACTCCAAAAATATTGCAGTCACCCAAGCCTTTAGCACAGCAAAGATGTCTTGATGTAAATGTCTTCTAAATGCATCCATGTACTGTGATTATCATTCACTATCAGCCTTTCTAATAGGCGTTTTATTTTCATTTCACACTGCTGGAAAACAGTGAAGGTCAAATAAAATATTATCAGCCCCATTATGTATATACTGCTTCACTTAATTGCGAATAGAAGCTGATATGACCTTGGTTCATCTGACTTAGGTTGTTATGTCAACAAGTGGTAGGATACTTGAAGCTGTGAATTGACATGCAGTGTCCTTCATGCTAGTAACTGTATATAGGGCCTAGGTATGGTATGCCAAGGGTCCTGCAATTACAAACACTGCAGCCTGGCAGTAAGTTTAGTGTCACTTAAAGAGTAGGTGGTATTTCGGCATTACCTGAAGATATGGTCAAGGTCTCGTTGTGTGTGTTTTGTCTCTTGTGGGATAGCATGGTAGCTCCCAGGGGTGGATGGGGTAAATGTTTTTTTTTTTCAGGAGCAAATGTCATGGTCTCGTTATGTGTGTTTTACGTCTCTTGTGGGATAGCACGGTAGCTCCCGGGGGGGGGGGGTAGGGGGTAAATATTTCTTTTCAGGAGCATATGTCATTCCAGCTCATACATAGGACTCTTTTCGCTCTTTTGACAGTATTTATTGTTATTGAATTGTAAAATTCTTGCAGAATTTTTATTTGATTTACATGTTTATTTAGTGGTTACATTGTCTGAAACCTTAGGAAATGATAATTGTGTGGGAGAGAAGGGAACATCTATAAAATTATGCTGTTGTTTCAAGATAATGTTGAGGTGATTGCTTATGTTTCCAAGAATGTGGCAAACATTGAGAATTACTGTTTGAAGACAATCTTTCTTTGACAATTTCCCAGCCATGTCAAATTTTGATCAAGTGGTAAAGTTTGTTTGCAACATAAAAATGGTCTGGTATTGACTCTGATGGACACAGGTCACTCCCCCATGACAACAATGTTTTGGAATAAAAACAGTACATATTATGTACATTGTTAAGTCTAGCCTAGCATTCCTGTTTGAACCTCCTGTGTGAGATCTCATCATCTCCTCTGGTTCAAGTGACAGGGAGTTGTGTCACTGAATGGACATCTGCAGGTCAAGGTTTTACGCCTCTGTGTCATATGTGTGCTTTGATGTCAGGTGACTTTGATCAATCCTTGTGTTCCTACTTGTTTTTTGATTGCCTGCCTGGGGTCTGATCCTCACAGAAGGGATGATCAAGCTCTAGAGATCTAATACGGGGAATGTGAGTGTTCCCACTTGCAAAATAATCCCCTGCTTGGGGTCAGATCGAAATCTAATCTCTTGCTTGTACTCAAGCAGGAATACTCTCATTTTCACTCCAGTGGTGCAGCATACAGTACTTGAAAAAATACTGTAAATGTTTTATTCTGATGTTTAAATAAAGATTGAAGTATAGAAACATACATTTCCTACTTAATACCTAAAACAGAATTGTGAGAGCCAGCTTTTTGTGTAAGTATAGAATTCATTTGAAGTTTGTCTGAGGATTACTTACAGTAATTAATAAGTGTCTGGCTTTCTTCTGTGGATGATTTTCTTCACTCATAACACTAAGTAAGCAGTACAAGTATTCAATATGCTATAACTAATATATGTGAAAACTGTCAGCACTAGGGCTACTGTACAAGATAATGTGTTACACTTTGTTAGAGAATTATTACAAATTATTCATCTAGATATTTTGTGTTTCACTGGTATTGTGATTGGCTTCAAGGAACTTGAAACTTAAGGACAGTGGTCATTTAGAAATCTTGTGTGTGTCCTTTGAACAAGGTATCTTAAAGGAGGGGTTGATGACAAGTTTGATATTGGGAATTATGGTTTGTGCAAGTGGAGCAACAGATGCCTATCAGTTTTTCAGGTTCAACAGTTGGCTAAGAGTTAGCAGAGGTAAAATTATTCAACATTAAAAATGGTGGATATTTGAAGGAAGGAGGATCCATGCTGTATGTGGTATGAGGATGTCTCGCTCAAAGTTAGGTGGTATGGTTTTTGTTAAATGGGAAAAGAAATCACATTTTAATAGGGGGCTGAGTGTGTAATGGTGTGGCAGACATTATATCTCAGAATGGTGATCATTAGGAATTTCATTTTGTACATGTGGATGTGCTATGGTGGGCACTGGAAGTATATATTTGGGGGGGCATCGGGAGGTTAAAGGTCAAATGGGGTCATCAGTGGACAAATCATGATAGCTCAAATAAGTGGTAATCAAACAGAAGGGACAAAATGGGTAGATGTGATATATGAAATGAGGGTGGTTGATATACTATAGATTGGAATTAGGTGACACAGTTGTAGTGAGGTGGAAAAGTGGTTTCGGGCAGGGAAGGGGCAACGTGTGCTAAAGTGTGACGCTTCTTCTGAAAACGATGTCTTTAGGGTGATCACTAGGGATTTTAATAATTTTGAGCTTGTTTATGTACAAGCTGGGCACTAGAAGCGTATTGCTTTAATGGTGATGTCCAAAGGTTGGGGTGAGCAGGTGGCACAGTTTGAAATATCGAATAGCTGGATGTCTCAACTACAAGTAGGATGATGGGACTGGATGTCATTTTTAGCATGCCAGTGTCTCATGGTAAGTTTGGTGCAGCAGGGGGCAAGTTACGATAACTTTAGAAAGTGGATGTTTCAAAATCTTAGAATGGCATCAGGGTCAGTGTCCCCAGCCTTTGGAAGAGCATTACCTGTAGAAACCTACTGCTTGGAACTTTTGAGGGTTTTCACTAACACAGCTGTGATCCCTTTTATACACGTTTATGAAGGCATGTATCCATACTTTCTTGGACACATGTTTCTTAACAGTTCTTACAAAAAAGGGAAATTGATTAACTTTATGGAATGCTCCATTTTGCCCTTGGAACAATCCTGTATGTCAAACATTTAACACTTATTTTACATTGATAATACCCGGATCATTTTTTGATTAGGAAAACTGATTTCCCGTATTGAGTCCGTGATAAACTGTTTACAAGATAAACAGAATCACGTCACTTGACCTACTGTAATTGTCCAGTATACCGGGGCTCAAAATAACAGGCAGCACTGACAGCCATGGCTGTCAGGCCCTTACTGATGGCCATGGTGCCCCTCAGTCAATGTCCTATGAAAAAACATAGACCGACAGCCAGTTTGCTCATTTTGGCTGTCCTTTTTCAAGCTTATTTCGAGCCCTGGTATACTATGTGTTTATTGCCTCTTTCCCACCCCCCTGCCCCCCACCCCCATAAAAATGATATCTGTAAAAATCTAAGAGAGTTTGACTTCTGGTGACCATGAATGGCATGTAGACTCCCACCGTCCCTCACCCCACCCCACCCCCCATCAACCCTCGCCCCAAAAATACCAGTTGCTGAGAGTACCTTTAAAGTGTTTTGACCTCATTCTTTTCATCATGGTTTACCAGCCCCGTTGTCCACCTACAAGTAATGCACTGGTCAATCCAGCCCCATACATAGTATTTAGACATAAAGCAATATTAAGGGTAGCCCCAGCACAGTTTATGTCAAAGCAATATCTCTTCTGTGTTCTGACATCTCTATATTCTTACACCTCTTTGTTCCAACATGCAGAAATGTGCCTTTGAATGACAGATCCATATTTTTTTTTCATCATTTTGCAGAAATATTGAGAGAAATGGCTCTTAGCTTTAACGTTATCCCTATGACCCTAACCTATCCTCTAACCCATGGCTTATTTCCTATTCCTTTCTGCCCTAACCAATAAGATGTCTGAACATATAGAAGGCAGAACAACGATTCAGCGGAAAATAGGGCAGTCATTGACAAAGCAAATTAAAAAAGTTGGCAGTAAATTCTCCATATTGCACATCAGGAATTCATCATACTGCAGGGGGTGGATTCAGTTAATTAACTTGTGTCAGGTATACAGGGTATGTAATACTTTGTAAAGGGAGTGCCACCAGCACTTGGCTCATAGCATAGTGGTCCATAAAACTGTTGCCAAAATGCCTCCCAGATTGCCAAAAATGACACTTTCCAGGCTTACAGTTGTGTCTAAACATTTCTTTCTCAGATGATGTTTTTTTTTTTTTAAAATTTATAATCACCCTTAAAAAGGTTCCTTTGGAAGTCTCATTGGGAGATCATACTTCGTAGGGAGATGCTGTGACTAAATGCATTATTCTACAGAGTTCAAAATATAGATTACTACTTTGCAAATTAATTTTACATGACATACAAAGAAAGATATGAGTGGTGGTCAAAGCATCAGCATACTTCCATGGTCTTGAGCTAAGCACAAATATGTGTAAACTGCAATAGTGAGTGTACTTTTTGCTAATATTTATTCTGGCTTCTTTTACGAAGGATTTATATTTGAGAGTCATGATCTGTCACTGACCCCGCCCCCCGAATGACCCCTTTAGTGTCCACCAACCTCTTGGGTCCTAGTGAGAATTGCAGATCTATAGACTACTCTACTAGAAACTGCTGTAGGAGTTTCTCAGTTAAACATGGTTAGAGTTGTATAAGTTGAGAGCAGCCTTTGTCCACACCGAAAACCTTGGTGTGCTTTTAAAGGTCAAGAGCAGTCGCCCCAAACTTATTTTGAAGCAACAGCTAAATCTCACAATTTTCTTTTTATTTCTCTTCAAAGTATCTTTCATAATATTTTAGGACTTCAATATTTCATATTCAAGGTAAACCAATCAGTTACTTCTAGTTAATTTCACATTTGAGGAGAAAAAATATTGTCACATGACTCTAAAGAGCCAATCATGAAACCTGACAGTCTACTACACTACTTCAAGTTGGGGTGACTGCATTTCCCCTTTAACCATGTGTAGCAGTTCCTGCCTGAGGGGGTTTGTGTAAAAATGAGTATCCTAGAAGCTTATATCAATTCTGAAAGTATATTGGGGTCCAGGTTTTTTTTTTTTTTTTTTAATTTCATCATTGTGTAGATGTATCTTAGACAATGTACATTGCTTAATTTATCCTGTTTAATTATAAATTGAAGAAGGGCACTTACAAGGAGGGTGTTGATTAGAACTTCTGCAATAGCACGCAGGGAAGGGTTGTTTTAACATTGTGAATATTTGGAGGACACATATTACGAAAGTCAACTTCAAGCTGAAAGGATGAAGGATCGGCATCATACTTGGAAGCTTTTGGTTTGTAGCCAATCTTCATCACCAGACCGATAAAAAAACAAGTGTACAAACTACTTTTTACATTAAAAGGTGATTGTTTCAAAATAGCCTGTTTAATGGATAAAAAGTAAGAATTTCAAAGATAACAAGGCTAGCAACTTCCCAGGTTGCTCAATAAACCTAAAACGTAGAACAAGTCTAATCCTCACATACTCAGCAATATTCCTTTTATCATTATTTAACTAACACATACAATGTTAAAAGTATTTTAACCAAAAGGGAAGCTTTATACTGGATGGCTCGGCTGTACGTGTTCCACCCATCCATTTGGTCTTAACCAAAGGAAAGAATTAAATTCATACAAGAGGGTCAGTTACTTCAGCCATTCTCCTCACTTCCCCCTCGCTCTGCCTTTCTTTCAGCCGGTTACTTGTCATCCTCTTTTGTACTCTTTATAAGTTTTTTTTTCTTTTTTTTGCAACTTGTGACTTCTAGTTGCCTGCTCTTACTGCTTTTGTAGTTTTTTTTTTTTTTTAATTTTTGTTCTTTGTTTTAGGGTTACCAACAAGCTCCATTGGAAGTTTTTTGCCTTTTATCTCTGAGGTTCTTACCTTTCACCCTAAAGCAGTCAGGATATTTTGAACCTTTCAGCAGTTTGTAAATTTCTCCTTTAAAATTATAGTTTGTGTTTTATTAGGAAACACTCCAAAAATATGACAGGGTGGGGGGGGGGGGACAGTAGTGATGAGGAAGGGAAAGGAGTTGTCAATGAAATATGATGAGAAAGTACTGTGTGTTTCCCAGTAGACATTTTCTGAAACATGTATGCAAATTAAAGCCACACCACCTTTGCCCACCTCATTGCTATCTTTAGATTAATTATGCTAATTTTATACCATAAATACAAAAGAATAAAACTATAGTTTAACATTATGATGTAAATTTAAGTATTTTATAGCCACACAGTTTTGGCACATTGTAAAAACATACAGTACCTAACGTTAGTGGCATACAGATGTATTTGATATGCACTGTAAGTTGTTATTTCAGGAGAGATTGTCCAGCGTCACCTTCATTGTCCAATGTTATCTGTCATGTATATTAGCACGCAGCGTAGTAGTCAGGCAAAGAGGCCCACCTTGCATCTGCTGAGTATGGTATGTAGAGGTAGCTACATTAATATAGTATTTGCATGCTAAGTGAACCTATTCTCAGTGAGACCACTCTGTGGCAATTCTCTGTGTGCCTGCTGGATGCAATTCACACGCTTCAAAATTGTGTAACCTGACCAAGTATAAATTTGCGCTTTTGAGCCTTTTCATGTAGATATTGTATCCCAAGCTATAAATTTTCATTAGATGTGATATGATGGCTTTCTCAGAATTGTCTGATGGAGAGAGTTAGAGAGCGTACATGAAGTGATTATTGCCATATGGTTATGTAATGTATTACTTCAGTGTATTCCTTCTCATTGCAAGAGTATACAGTAATTGTGATACAGGAGAGAACGTAGCATGTGTAAAGGTGAAACAATCTAACAACATTGTCAACGCTGCCGCTTATTGATGCGTATGTCTCTGAAATAAGTGGATCTTGAGGAAGTTCTAATGGGGGATGGTAGGGGTATTGATCAGAGGGACATGAAAGGGAGCAAGCTGATTTCAAAGGAGAATGTCTTTGTTTATTAAATAAATTTTGTAGTATTGTAAACATTTTTCATGAAGGTGGGTTTACAGGTGCACTGTCATTTGTCAGGACTGATGTGCAGGGGTCATTTGCAAGTCTTATCTATTACACTGGTCTTATGGAATGCCTCTGAATTTGCATAAATTTTCGCTGCATGCATTTTGCATCCTGAAAGATGCAAAAATAAAATTTATGAAATGTGGAGGATGTAGACTTTATTGGGGTAAGGGGGGGGGGCAAGAGGTGAGCAAGAGGGAAATTACTCTTAGGCAAAGAAGCAGCTACCCTCAAGCAAAGAAGCAGCCAAGATTCTTGCAATTATAAGTGGAGATTTGGCACAAAATGGATGTCCCCAAATGCAACAAGTTTTGGGAAAAGTCTGAATTTGTATTTTCCACACAAATATTTGGTGCAAAATGTTTACCCCCTTTGGATGAATAACACTAGGCTTGTTGCACTGCTTCAGTAAAAGTAAAATTTAGGCAGGGTTGGAAAATTGGGTACATCCTTTTAGTCCAATAGACCCATGGTCCAACAGTCCTTGTGTACTTGTGTGGGTATTGCCGGTTGGCTCTTACTGTACAGCCAAATGTGAATGGGATTTTGAAGATGCACTTCATGTACTGTACGTTTAATGAGCTGTAGGTACAATGGGGTGAATTCCCAATGGGTCGCTTCATTATAGGATCAATAAGCTGCCACTCCTAAGGCAAATTCATACTTCAATTTAGCACTGTAAAGCTATGAAAGTTCAACACTTTAACTCTGAACTACAATATGTGCGTGATTGGTGCAGCAGAGCAAGTGCTGAGAATGGATGGCTCTTTATATGCACATGAAAATTTGGAAGTAAGAACAGGCCTTTACTGTTCATTGTACCATTGGGCTATGAGACTAAAGGGCTGTAGGATGAAAGAGCAGACAGACATTCAAAATTTGGGCCTGAATACCCCCCCCCCCCTCCACTTAACTGGAAGGGTCCTGTCTGTTTACATGTGGAATACTTAATCCTGAATTTCGTCTCAAACGTTTCACAACTAGTCGAATGTTTGATGAGAATCAGAATGAAAATTTATATCTGTTTGTTCTTCATGCAAAAGTTTTGATGTATTTATAAACCAACCACTTGCAGTAAGTCTAATAAATGCTAGCTGTACACATCAGTTAAAACCTTGAAGAGCCTATGAAGTGACTAATTACAGCCATTTGGTGTCATTCTCTGACCATATCTATCACCAAAAATAGCCCCTATGTTCAAAAATACCGCCCCATGAAAGAGAAATGCTAAAACGAAATGGTACCCCTTGCAACACAACAGCCCAAAAAGTGAAAGTACATTGACCCAAGAATGACATCAGCTCTGGAACTCAACTTTGGAGTGTGTGTAAGTAATGCGCTTTGAACATACCTTGTACTGTTCATATTACGGAATTTTCCACGATACGTATGTATCAGAAACTTTATAAAGATGATGCATAGCTTACTGCTCTTGCAAAGAAAATAATTGATGTAATCATCAAAGTTATATCTCTAAGAAACCTTCGTTTGCCTCACAAGACAATCTTCATTGAGTCATCTGGTTTGGTACAAGCAGAGAGTTGCCATGGACTCTTTGGTAGTCTGGTATACAAGCAAATGCATGGAAGTTCCCTGGTAAAAGGTTATACACACAGAACAATATCCCCCCGGGGATATGTAATTGCATCCATTTCTCCTATAGTGTTACGTAACCGTTATTATTATTATTGGGGTGAGAGCTTCATTCACTAGTGTATTTATGGGGGCTCATCAATACACAGGCCCATATACAACTATTCTACATAGTGGCAAACAACTTCGGTTATACCAGAGAGTTGCTATTTGACAAATAGCAACTCCCTGGTTATACTTTGTACAAACGGGAAAACGGGACCGAGGAAAATTAACGGAACATAAAACAGAGGCAATTTTAGTGTGAAGGGAGACCAAAATTTTGGTTGTCTAAGGAAGTATTGAGTATTTTTCTCAGAAGTTGACATAAAGTTACTATTTGAGCTTCAAGCATTTCAAAGTCTAGTACGAGATCCATTGTTCGATTTTCAAACTAACGTTTGTGACAACTTGGAAAGGAAGCATTTCAAAGGAATACTGGGAGATAAATCAGCCATCTTACTCAACAATCTGATTTAAGCGTGAGTTAAATGTTTACTTTTTCTTTGCAAAGGGTCGCTGAGTTGAAGTTCAGCTAAGTAGTCTGCAAAGTCAAACTGATGGGCTTAAAATGTAACTTAAAAATACGGACGAAGAAGAGAGAAAATGGCTTCCGTCTGCTGCCTTAACTTGCGCTTCTATGCTTACAAGCATTTCAGAGTTTTAAAATCCCATTTCAATACCAACTCTTGAAAAACTGGGGGCAATCAGATGCCATTGCGAACGGGATAGCAAGATTCAGTGTATGTCTTCTATGTACAGGGTCGGGAAGTAAGCTTGAGCGAGTAGTAACGAACATCCCTTTTTGGGTAGTAAGAATTTCAAATTTTTATGTTATATATTTTTTGCTTGATGCTGGCACATTCTTCAGATACGTTTTTACGAAATTATATGGCCAGTAACGGACTCAAGCTACACAATCTGTGAACAAAACATTACTAGAAGTATGGAGTTTCTCTGAACTACTCGTTCGCCGTCTTCCGCACACTGTCAGACCTTTTCTTGTTCTTAGGCCAGCGACTTGAGATAGTTGGGCTAAATTCCACAGACTGGCTCTTCATGTGGCCCTTTGTCATCATTCTTGTATTATCTCCGTCAAAAATTGGCGAATTAGGTCAAATTTCTGTACATAATCGGTACTGATATGATAAGAACATTCCAAGGGAAGTGCATTGTACATACACACACTGCGAAGTTGAGTTCCGGAGCTGACGTCATTCTTGGGTCAATGTACTTCCACCTTTTGAGCTGTTGTACTGGAAGAGGTACCATTTCATTTTTAGCATTTCTCTTTCATGGGGGGATATTTTTTAACATAAGGGCTATTCTTGGTGATAGATATGGTCAGATAATGACATCAAATGGCTGTACTTTGTCACTTCATAGGCTCTTTAAAATGATTATTGAAGAAAATGTGGAAAAAAGTAATGAGGATCACCTCTCAAAGAAGAAAATAGTGTTAGTTTTCAAATTCTGTTCACAAAGCACCTTGCAATCCTCAATCTAGGTATTAAAAAGTCTGGAAAGCAATACTAAATAATGTTGTCTCCCCTGGTTTCTTTAATGAAACACATTAATAAAAGGCTAAGTACACTTACAAAAAATAAAAAACCATTTTCTTTTAACAAAGTTTGTCTGGCTAATATTAGGCTGTCCTGAGAGACTAACATTGAATAACAACATTTGTTTTTCAAATTTTGTGTAGAAAACACCTTGCAGACCTCAATATTTCTATGACGAATGAAGCTCTTCCCTCCCATGATTCCATTGTAGATCAGTTGTTTGATATATCTGTCAGATAAAAGAGAATGCATAATTTATACATTGTTTCGGCAATTATAGGCATTATTTATGTGTTAGTATAGTATGTGTATATAGGCTATCAAAATGTATGTTTTTTTAAAGAAAAGTTCTTTAATACACTTCACATTTATTGTAATGTTTTATTTATAGAAAGAGCTCTACCAGAAAATTTATTTTCAAGAGAAAACCATTATCATCAATCATCTTCTTATCTTGGTGTTGTTGAGGATTATCTTTCTATAAATCTGTCACGCTTGCTTCAGTCTGTGGAGTTACTCATTTACTTGTGAGGATGGTTACATTCCCTTGGTGAACATGGAGGTGACAAACAGAGATAACTTTTTTGAATCATTGCTGACAGATATTAGTTTTTTCCATTTTTTTTTAGTAATTACCGGGTGTTCACGACATCTAGGGGCTTACATGGGGTGAAAGAACTTGAAAAATGGGCATCCCAGATGCTTGGAAGGAGTGGAGAGGATATTCACCCCTCTCTCTCTCTGTTTTTTATTTTGCTCAACAGTTTATTTCTCCATATTGACTGGCTGAAATATGCTTGTGTCATTTGAATAAATGTGTATAAGCAATTTTGGAATTAAAATGGCATAACAGCTTTGTCTTGTCTCTGGTGTAACCAAGACAAGGTATGGTACTGGCAGTTCATGCAACCATACAGGATCACAATCTGCCAATGGTGTTGGCAAGGCATGCCTTCTTTGTTGAGGGAGGAGGTTGAGCCCCACTAGATCAAAGGTCTACCCTGTTTGACTGAACATCTACATTGTGGAGTGTTGTGTACTGACAGCTGACAGTAAGGGTTAGCTGACTAGCAGACCCTAAAGACCCCTGGACCAACAGGCATTGGGTCTTGTGGACCCTGGTCTTTGGTAGGTCTCCCCTGTAGATTTCTGAAATTGCCATAGTAATAGTAATATGGTCAGTGGTGAAGAGTGTAAGAATGCTCGTTCAAATGTTTGTGCTTGTTTCTTCCAAAATATTTGTTTTGGTCAAGACGTAGTGCCTACATAACAAGTCTTTCAGTTCCACAAGCTAATGTAGGTTACACTTTCCTTAGCTCTTGTTACGAGAAGGCTTTTAAGGTCTTTGGACATGTAAATATGATACCTGCCTATTTGATGTAAACAATGTTAAAAATAACTGCAGTTCCCATCAAAATCTATCAGATATTGACCATTTTATAAGGCAGTTACTGTGTTGCTCTTACATCATAAATAAACATGAGCTAATAATGCAAATTTTTGATAAGAGAGGGACTGGTGAGGTATGTGATATGTTATCCTTTGTCTTTTAAGCCTTCACTTTAAAGACAGTTGTAATGTTGTCTTGGCCGTGTGGTTTATTTTCAAATAGCTATCAACTAACTTCAAAAATGTCTACGCTAAACTTTGAAACTAGAAACTAGCTATTGAGTTATTAACTGATAATTTATAAAGGATAAATAAAAGAAATACAGACTCTTTTTAACACTCTACATCAGAATTTTTGCAAAGCAAATGAGCAATCGCAGAAATGGTTAATCTTTGAAGAGAAAGGGAAAAGATATTTAAGCTGTTTTGATTCAAGCCTTGAATATCATCTACACTTTAAAGTTTCAAGCATCTTCTTGGGTTTTTTGCTTGGAAAATTTTCTGAATCACCATGTCAATGTTTTTAATTGACTATATTACGTAGTACTGACATCAAAGTTATTTCTGAAGATAATTTTATGAAATGAGTTTAAAAATTTGAGGGTTATGATGGCCTTGCTGTGACAAGTGCTCTTTTAAGGATTAATTAGGATACCATATCGTATTGTAATTCAGTTTTTGTACGTTCAGTATCTACTCAGTGCTTGTTCAGTAGTTTGGGATTTAGAAAATTTATAAAAACTTGTTTCAGCAGCAGTAATCTTACCAGAATTGTGTACATACCAGCAAGTTACACATTTATATTGTCACTTTTACTGAAAATGTACGTTTGTGGCAAAATTATTGGTGGACATGTATTAGACTAGGGCCTTCGTTACTTTATTCTGCTGTATCAATGTCATACATTGCAATACGGTAGTAACCATCTAATGTTGATGAATACAAAAGTTCTGTTCTTTTGATAATTTTCCTCTTTCCTGTGATTGGCCAATTCTCACAGTTGCATAGCAGTTTGAGAAGCTTTTACCTCAGAAAGAGAATACAACATTTGAATTAACATTCAGACAAGTTTAATCCATTGTAATGCTCGTAAAGTCTATGGCACTCATTATTTTATGGAATCATTTCTGAACACAGGGTTTCCACCCTGTTGAAAAAACATGGAAAACATTTACACCTGCAACTACCATAGCTTCAAAAACATTAGATGTGTTTAAAACACAGACCTTTCGTGTAAATTGATTTCAGTTCTTGACATTGTGTAGAATTGGCCTGATAATGACACGTGTGCATCCAATTGTGAATGAAATTCTCAGAAATTGAAGCATTCTCAAAACTTGTGGATAGCATTGCGGTAAATTAACTTTTTCTCTTCTTAAAAGGTCTTTGAAGTAAAACACTTGGCCCTGGAAATGCCGTGGGCTATTTTGTGTGTGGTACTCAGTTGTAGAAACTTGATTACTTTTTGTATGACAATGCAATCAATATAAACTGCGGTTTCTTTGATTTTCCCCATAGCCGTCAGTGATGCCAAATTATGGGTCATTGACAGACATGTGTTCCAGCAGATAATGATGAAGACTGGTCTGGAGAGACAGAAAGAACATCTCAAATTCCTCAAAAGGTAAGCATAAATTTCAAGCATCTTCATCGTGGACCTCTTCCCCCACCCCCTTTTCTTTTGTTCATTGCTTTTCATATTTGAAATAATCCCTGCAGTTTATGCAATCCCAAAAATTTAAGAGTTGTATGCTGGAAACTTACATGCATTTATTTTCAGAGTGAATGCACCAGGTTAAGGTTTCCACCAGAAGAGGTGAGAGACTATTTATCACCTAACCTTAATGCTTTAGGCATGGGGTCTAGATGTGAAGACCCTTGTGACTTCAGGTGGATGGAAGAGTCTGCTTAAAAGCCCCCTCCCCTCCACCATACACACACAGGTTGCAATTGAAGGATTTAAAAGGCCATTTTTCTATTTGTTAAATACAGCCACACTTTTATTACTCATAGAAACTGAATTATGACAAATTTTTGCAGATAGTACCAGGGCTTCATTTATATGCAAATCAAGAAAATTTTTAATGAAGTGCTCTCCTTGGAAAATAAATAGCTCTCCTGGTTATGTGTGCCCATTTAATTTTGCTTTCCTTAGGTACAGGAGTAATTTTCTCCTGGACTTTTCTAGGCTAATTCATCTCACTATTGTTCCTTATTACATACTGTATGAGACAGATTGACAGGGTACAATGCTCCAAGGCATTTGTACATGGAGTAGAGACGACTTGTATTGGTTGCATTATTTTAGCAAGATTTTCCACACATTTAATGAGGCAAGTAGTTTTATTTTGGAGGTAGAATTAAAGCAATGTCCTTTGCTTTAATGCACCCCTGCAACTAGCTATCACACATGACATAAATGAAGATCTGTAGTTAAGCAATTTTCACATTACTCCTTGAGCAAGACCCAGAGTGGATGGGAAAATCCCCATCTAAGTTGTATAAGTATATGAGAGCCTAGTGGACAATTGAAGGTCAAATGTGAAGTTGTGATCAAACGGTTGCAGGTTCAATTCCTGCCTGGTTCATATCACAAGTGCCTCTCTCGCCTAGGAATTAAAAGGGGACCTATTTGGTACCTTGTCTGCCAAGCTCAGTTCATCACTGCATGCATGTTATCTGGAGTGACTTTCTGTGAGACAGATTGTCCTTGACTGGGAATACTATGTGCACCATCTAGGACTGGACGAAATGTTTCTTTTCCAGAAAGCATGTTTTATTCTGAACAACTTTGACATATTTCTATCTACAAAATGCCAAATTTTCCTTTTCAATCCAAAATTTTCTCCAAATTCCAAAATTTCTATATCAATTCCAAACTTTCCTGGCAGATTTGGAGCCTGTTATATTTTTCAGCATCGCTGGCTTGATCATATGGCAATTTGAGTGAATTGTGTAAATCATGTCATCGTACAACGTGATCATATACTGATGAAATCAACATCAGCACTCGGTTTCTTGTAGGCAAAACTTGTATCTCAAAGGTTATATGCTTTATATATTTACTTTCATTGTGCCTTCTTGCATAGACCTTTTAGGAACAAACTATTGGCTAGCATGACCTTTGACCTTGGATTGAATTACAGTCTTCTTCAGTGAGATATTTTATAAGCCATCTTTCTGTTTAGTATCCTTTGATCCTCTGTAACATGCATTCCCAATACAAATTTCAGCTTGTGTTCTGAACCTCATAACCTTTCAAGTCTACAGAGCACTTCTTTTTGGTCACTAACTGATGGCGAATTTTGTTTTAGATGGAAAATGTAACAGCTCCTTTTTGCCAAGTTTACAGGCTTCGATTCTAGTGACATGTTAATTTGGACCAGAAGTCCTGTAACATGGTACTTGACAGCTAGGGCTTAAAAGATACAGGAGGAGGCTGACAGGTAAAGAATGGAAAAGAATTGATGGCTAAGGGAGAATGAAATTTATGTAAATGTGGTACTGTGTTTCCATTACAGTAAGTCAATTTAAAAGGATGTCATCTGTGCCTGATAAATACATGCAGTACTTATTATGTAAATGATAGGTATCTTGTTTGGCTTAAAGGTCTGCCTTAAAGTGTACCTGAAGTCTAAAATTTCAAAAATATATGTTATAAAGCTTGAAAAATGCAACCAAATGGTCCAACTTCCATCTTCACAGGGCATTCCTGAGCTGAGATATAAAATGTTGAAGCTTTTTCACTCAATTTGAATGGTAAATTGTGCAACATTGATTTGTAATGTCATTCTCATACTTACTCAAATTATGTACCATTTCTTTGTTTCTTCAAAAGCCACTTCCCTTTGTGCCAAAATGTGTTAACTGTTTTACTGTTACAGGGTGATTTGGCTATTTATAAGTTCTCTCCATACAACATGCTGTGGGGAACAGTAAATGTTTCAAGGTCATGCAATCGTCTTAATTTCATAAGGAAAGAAAAGCAGGTTATGTGAGTTACACAAGAAGGACATCACAAATGATTGCGCAATTGAATATTCTAAATAAATCGAATCAACATTTTGTCTCAGTGATGGAGTGAGCTATGAAAATTGGAGGGATGAATGAAATTCATTTTCCAACCTCCATTATATATACAGGTATTCTTGTAATTCTACACTTTTGATCCACTTTAAAGGCCTGGAAGCACAAAAATATTACAATTACCATCAAAATCCATGAAAATGTGACCATTTCACACCATTCTTTTTATTTTAACAAAGTGAATAAACATTAAACATGAAAATGCAATAAACTTGCAAATCAGCGATACATGTGTGAAGAGGGACTCTGAAGATAACTTTAGTGTTGTCCTTTGGTTCTTCAACTTTAATTTCAAGGACTGTGTTAATGTTATTTGCCCCCACAGTCTTGGACTGCCTTAGGAGGTAACAGTTGTGTGCAGGCCACATATTAACATCACTCAGCTTTAATACTATATTTAGTGATATGGGAATTTGCTTGGAAAAAATTAACAGAGAATTAATAAGGGTAAAGGAAAGAAATACCGATGCTTTTTAAAACTCCTCATCATTGCTTTGTGTTTTATTTATGGCAGAATAAAAGCAAACTTTGGAGTGATATGTTTTGAGTAAAAGGTATTAGGGCAATTCCAATGGATGTTTTGTTAGGTGATTTTAATCCACAGTGGTTGAGTATTAAACTGCATTTTATTTATTTATTTTGGGGGTGTGGGTACACCATTCCCATACCTTAGAAGTATGCACTAGTGTTCAGAGTAAGTCATAGTTTGAGCAGAATTTTTGATGAGTCCTTCCATACTTTATTTAGATTAGGAGTTAATCCTTCAGTAGTATATCCAATAGTGTTTGCACGGGGTACCCAGGTACCTGACCGACAATGTCAGGACCCGGTTCTGAAATTGCTACCTGGATCCAAAGTTTCACTAACATAGATTGCACGTGTGACAGAACACCTAATATGTTACTTTTTCCTGGCAAAATTTATCACGCACAAGCCTAAGAACACTTGTCATGCCCATACGTAAGATACGTTGGTGTTATATTATATCAACATGCAAAGAAAAATTTCTTATTCTGACTTTACAACAAACTTGTAGCCTAACAGAAGTTATATTTTTGGGTACCAGGGTACCCTACCGATCATCAACTTTGGGTACCTGGTTCCGAATTTTGGACCTGGTGTAAACACTAATATCCAAGTGAAAGAAGAGGACAAATGTGTATAATGGAATGAAGGTAGTATTAAGCCAAATATGATAATGACAAACATGACTGTGTAGTTATAGAAACAGTAAATCATCCTAATGTATGTAGATATCAGTGAAAAGGCAAGTATCATCATTGTAGTAGCATACTCAATATGACAAGGTGCATGCATAAATTATAAATAGCAGTCTGCTTCATCAATTAAAGTGTACTATAATATCTGCCTCATTATACCAGTCTTGAGCCAAGTAATGGTTGCAAAGGCTCGTCTAGTTGTAGGTGTATTTGATATGGGACATTTTTGTATAAATTTTGCAAATTATACAATAAAAACAGTGATTACAGTTTTTAAGCCTGGTCTGTGAATCATCTTGCAACATCCTGTCATATTCACCGCCATTGTTAGTGAAATAAACCATGCAGCCATTTTAAAACATACTCTCTGGGATCACGTGACCCTCTCACTGTTATGAGTGACCCAACCCCCTTCCCCCTCCCTCTCAATTAGTAAACCATTTATCAAGAATGATTGCCACATCACATTTGTCTGTGTGAAACTTCCCTTCCAAGAAGGAATTTAGAGAAGCATTTAGAGAAATATTTAGAGAAGCATATAACAGTACATTTGATCGAGCAACTTCCATTCAAAACTGTGCATGTCCCTTAGCCTGTGGTTTGTACCAGGTTTTGAGATAGTGCTGTGTGGGGTTTAAGGATGAAAATCAACTGCCATACTTTCCCATATGCACAATAGCAGTCAGTCCTTCCACATATATAATCTTTCAACCACTTAATACATATTCATGGTTTTGGGGTGTAACCACACATATGAATGGAGGGTAAAACATGATTTCCTGGGCAAAGTGTACAAAGTGTGAGGGCTCTCTTCCACTGTGCTATTGATCTTGCCAGGTTTTAATTATGGGCAATTAAGGGTTACATAGGTAAACAGGAGGTAAGTGTACCCCTCATAGATTCACATACCAGGGACTTTGGGATTTCCTGGTCAGAGCATACCATAGTGTGGGCTTTCTTGGAATACAAATTGGCCTGAAGTGTTTTGAAGCTGTCTTGGAACTTATACTCCTAAGTTCGTAGAGCTGAGTAAATAACACATATTGAATTTATTACTGTAATATGGGAGAAACGTTGTGCAACTGCAATTTAATATAAAGGGTTGATGAGATGGGGAGGGTGGATGAGGAGGGATGTGATTGTTATTGTGATCCAGTTAGGCCCAAGTGTACGTTTTTGTATTTTTGTAGTATATTACACACATTTCTGATTTCCGGGGAGTGTGTTCACATCAAGCCCTCCAGGCTTTTTTTGCACACTTCCCTTTTCACGACATGTTTTCTTAAGATGTTCTGTGAATCGTTCTTGTATGTATAATTATTATGAAAAGAAACAATAAATGAAATTTCCAAGATTTTGTTGTTTCACCTCTGGTGACCTCACATGACCTTTGACCTCCACCAATCAAAACAGGATTATTCCCCTTAATATGGTTACTTTATAACAAGAATAAAAAGGATACACCCTTCCTTCATATGGTGAGATAGTGTGTTAATTTACAGGGTTTTTACTTTTTGACCTCTGTTGACCTCACATGACCTCTGACCTCTACCAAAAATAATAGGTTCTTCCTCTGATTATGAAAAATCTATACATTAAATGTAAAAAGTGTCCATCAGTCCTATCTTGAGATATCATGTTTAACAAGCAATTTTCAAGACTTTCCTAGTTTAACCTCTAGTGACCTCAGGCATTTGACCTCTACCAAAAATGCTTAGATTCATCTTCTGACTAAACACTTCACATGCCAAGCATGAAAATATCTATGCTTCCTACCTTGAGGTATTGTGTTTACAAGATGTTTGGTTTTTGACCTCTAGTGACCTCACATGCCTTCTGACTGACACCAAAAGGCAATAGGGTTCTTCCTCTCAATATGATAAACCCATATACCAAGCATGAAAAGTATCCATCATTCCTATTTTGAGACACCATGTTTACAAGCTAACTGTGACAAACTCATACAAATGCCATCATGACTGCAAAGATTCCTTTGCCTTCAGCAAGGAATCAAAAACATGTTCAGAGTTATTCCTTGTAGGAGGTGTTCCAATAAGTTCAAACAATGCCTTTATTATCTTTGAGGAAGTGTTGCTAAATTTAAACTTCCATCATACCATCTGGAAAAAACTGCCTTTTTATACTACATAGGCTTATTCAGGATGAATGTCATTGGTGGTATAGCCTTCTTCAAAGCTTTGTTTAAAAGAGAGAATTGTTATAAATAACTCCCATGTTTAAATAGAAAAGCTTCATATGAAGAGCAGCACACTGAACAAACATGTATTCAACTAGTTTTTCAAATGTATGAAGGTCTTTGATGGCTAAAAGGGGTTTTTAAAACGTACCCTTCTCCACTGACAGAAAGTAAAATGTTTAGATGATCATCTGCCAATCAGCTGGTCAAGGATTACACAATTATTTTTAATTGGTCATTGAGCTTGAAGTGGACCTTAAGTCTAGAATTAGACTTAAGACTTATTCATAGCTTTCTCCAATGCTGGGATATAAAATGTTGAAATTTATTCATTAAATATGAAATAGTCGATTGTGCAAGAATTTGTGAAGTCCTTCTTGTACAACTCACATGAAATGCTTTTGTTTCTTTTTGAAATTTTAAGATGTTTAAAGGACCTTGAAAAAATTCAGTTCCTTTGCCTGGTATGTTGTATGGAGAAGACCTATGTAGTCAAGTCACCCTGTAATAGTAAGACAGTGATCACATTTTGGTACAAGGTGCAGTCGCTTTCGAAAAAACAAAGAACCACAAAGATTGTAATTTGAATGACATCACAAATTATTGCACAATCCACCATTTTAAATTGAGTGAATATAAAGCTTCAACATTTTATACCTCAGCTCAGGAATGTCCTGTGAAGATGAGAGTTGGACCATTTGGTTGCATTTTCCAAGCTTTGTAACATATATTTTTGAAATTTGTGACTATAGGTACACTTTAACCCATGTACCTAGGTTATTAAAGGAAGCAGCAGCAGTTCCATCTCCAAAAAAGAATAGTATTTGGTGTGTGAATGATTTCAGACCTGTTGCTCTTACTCCAGTACAACCAGTGAAAACGTTTGAATAAAAAAAAAAAAAAAACGTTTGAATGACTGTTTTAAACTTCTTAAAATCTCCTTTGCCATCTGATTTCGATACATTTCAATTTGCATACCACCCAAACAGGTCAGTTGAAGATGCTATGGCTGTATTTTGAAGTTTTAGCTCCTTTAGCAAAGAATTGCTCTTAAGCCTGTATTCTTATTATTGATTTCAGTTCGGCTATTAATACCATCATCCCTGCTAATGTACATTTTAAGCTTTTGCATCATCTTAAATTTCCTGTAGCTGTTTGTGACTGGATTTTAGATTTCCTTTTATGTCGCAAGCAGATTGTTAGGATGGGCAGTACTCTTTTATCATCTATAGAGTCAAACACCACAGGGTTCTTTTCTATAACCTTTACTGTTTTCCTTGTTCACCTTAGTATGATTGTAGAGCTTGTGATGCAGATTCACAATTAACAAAATTTGCAGTTGACACAACTGTGAGTGGTCTTTATAATAAATGACGATGAAAGTGGCTATCGTAAGAAAGTTGATCTCTTGATTAAATGGTGCGAGGATAATAATTTGATACTCATGTCAACAAAGCTAAGGAATTAAATGTGGACTTCAGGAAGAATACAAATACACAGGAACCACTCATATATATAAATGGATTTTGTGTAGAACAAGTGTTTAAACTATCAGGTACTTCCATCATGGACAACTTACAGTGGAGTAAGAACACCAAAGAGATAGTGAAAAAAGCCTGTCAAAGACCGTACTTTTTACATACTCTTAATAATAATTCTTTTGGTATTAGTAGAAATATTTTACTTAATTTTTGATTCCTTGCGGAAGGCAGGCAAGGAATCTATGCGATGGTGATGGCATGTGTGTGTGGGTATGTGCATGTGTCTGTGTATGTGACGCCTTGCTTGTAAACACGATATCTCCAGTTAGCAATGACCGACACTTTTCATATTTGGTATATAGATTTGAGGAAGAACCCTATTGTTTTTGGTAGAGGTCAAAGGTCATCTGAGGTCACCAGAGGTCAAAAAGCGAAAACCTTGTAAACATGATATCTCAAGATAGCAATGACTGACACTTTTCATATTTGGTATACATTGGTCATGTCAAGAGGAAGAAGCCTATTGCTTTTGGTAGAGGTCAAAGGTCATCTGAGGTCACCGGAGGTTAAACTGCGAAAACCTCATAAACGGCTTGTAAACACGATATCTTGAGTTAGCAATGACCAACACTTTTCATATTTGGTACATAGATTTGTCATGTTGAGAGGAAGAACCCTATTGTTTTTGGTAAAGGTCAAAGGTCATTTGAGGTCACCAGAAGTAAAAGACTGAAAACCTTGTAATCACAATTTCTCAAGATAGGAGTGAAGGACACATTTCATATTTGGTATACAGATTTGTCATATCAAGAGGAAGAAGCCTATTGTTTTGGTAGAGGTCAAAGGTCATCTGAGGTCACCGGAGGTAAAACTGCGAAAACCTTGTAAATCACTTGTAATCATATCTCAAGATAGCAATGACTGACACTTTTCATATTTAGTATATAGATTTGTCATGTTGAGAGGAAGAACCCTATTGTTTTTGGTAAAGGTCATTTGAGGTCACCGGAAGTAAAAGACCGAAAACCTTGTAATCATGATTTCTCAAGTTAGTAGTGAAGGACACTTTTCATATTTGGTATACAGATTTGTCATGTCGAGAGAAAGAAGCCTATTGTTTTTGGTAGAGGTCAAAGGTCATCTGAGGTCACCGGAGGTTAAACTGCGAAAATCTCATAAAGGGCTTGTAAACTTGATATCTCAAGTTGCCAGTGACCGACACTTTTCATATTTGGTATATAGATTTGTCATGTTGAGAGGAAGGACCCTATTATTTGTGGTAGAGGTCACAGGTCATCTGAGGTCACCAGAGGTCAAAAAACAAAATTTCCCAAGAATCCCAAT
The DNA here is from genome assembly GCA_029531755.1 of Holothuria leucospilota. Lineage (NCBI taxonomy): Eukaryota > Metazoa > Echinodermata > Holothuroidea > Aspidochirotida > Holothuriidae > Holothuria > Holothuria leucospilota. The sequence continues at coordinate 4,747,061 of CM055980.1, read as the reverse complement.
ATCGTCATATGGGGTCACCAGAGGTCAAAAAGCAAAATTTCCCAAGAATTGCCAAGATTATCATATGGGGTCACAGAGGTCAAAATCTAAAATTTCCCAAGAATTCCAAAGATTGTTACTGGGGGTCAAAAAGCAGAATTTCCCAAGAATTCCCGAAATCTTCATCTGGGGTCTGCACCAGCGGTCAAAAAGCAAAATTTCTCAACAATTCCCAAGATTGTCATGGGGTCACCAGATGTAAAAAAGCAAGAATTCCCAAGTGTCATCTGGGGTCACAAAAGGTCAGAAAGCAAAATTTCTCAAGAATTCCTAAGATCATCATCTGGGGTCACCAGAGGTCAAAAAGCAAATTAGCAAAGCATTAGAGGTCATCAGAGGTCAAAGACCGAATGCATTTTAAACATGATATTTCAAGACAGGGATGTTGAATACTTGTGATACTTGTAAATTTGAGGGATAAACCTCAGTGCAACAAAGCATCCCCATTCAGCAAGGAATCACTAAGCCTTTGGGCTTTCTGGTTATAGAGGTATTACTGATTGTATTTTAGCCACCAACATCTTAGTCTGGTTTGTAAGTCAGAAGGATATCAGGAAAATAGAAACTGTGATTAGATGTGCCTAGCGCATTACTGGTACAAAACTACCGTCACTATAAACATTGTACCAGCAAGTAACACTTAAAAGAATCAGAGGTATCTTAAATGACAATTCACACCCACCTAGAGCTTATTTTAAGTCTCTTCCATCTGGAAACAGACTCCAAAGTTTTAAAGGATGTAAAATAATTCACCAACAGTTTCTGTGACAGAGATTTTTAATTTGCACCAAACCAGATAAACAGCTTTAGGATTATTAGTATTTGGGGTTTTTGATTCCTTGCCAAAGGCCGAAGGAATCTATGCAATGGTGATGTCGTGTGTGTGTATGTGTGTAAGGGTGTGTGTATGTTGTATGTGTGTATGTGACGCTTTGCTTGTAAACACGATATCTCAAGAAGGGTAACTTCGAGGGATCTCATACTTTGCATGTAGATTGCCCATGTTGAGTAGATGATCCCTATTGTTTTTGGTGGAGGTCAAAGGTCATGTGGGGTCACAAGAGGTCAAAAGATCAAAACCTTGTAAACACAATATCTCAAGAAGGGTAACTCCGTGGGATCTCATACTTGGTAGGTAGGTTGCCTGTATTGAGTAGATGATCCCTATTCTTTTTGGTGGAGGTCTAAGGTCATTTTGGGTCACAAGAGGTCAAATTGTAAATACCCTGGAAATTGCTCGTAAACACGATATCTCCAGAAGGATAAATGTGAGGGATGTCATACTTACCATGTGGATTGCTCATATTGAGTAGATGACCCCTATTGTTTTTGGTGGAGTTCAAAGGTCATTTGGGGTCACCAGTGGTCAAAAGGTCAAAACCTTGTAAACACTATGTCTCAAGAAGGGTAACTATGAGGGATCTCATACTTAGCATGTGGATTGCCCATATTGAGTAGATGAACCCTATTATTTTTGGTGGAGGTCAAAGGTCATTTGGGGTCACCAGAGGTCAGAAGTTCAAAACCCTATAAACACAATATCTCAAGAAGGATAACTGTGAGGGATCTCATACTTAGCTTGTGTATTTCCTATATTGAGTAAATGATGTCTGTTGTTTTTGGTGGAGGTGAAAGGTCATTTGGGGTCACCAGAGGACAGAAGGTCAAAACCTTGTAAACACGATATCTCTGGAAGGGTAGCTGTGAGGGATCTCACACATAGCATGTTGATTGCCCATATTCAGTAGATGATCCCTATTAATTTTGGTAGAGTTCAAAGGTTATTTGTGGTCACCAGAGGCCAAAAGGTCAAAACCTTGTAAACACTATATATTAAGAAGGGTAACTGTGAGGGATCTCATACTTGACATGTGGATTGTTCTTAATGGAGTAGATGATACCTATTGTTTTTCGTGCAGGTCAAAGGTCATTTGGGGTCACAAAAGGTCAAAACCCAGAAAACATGATATTTTAAGGAGGATAACTGTGAGGGATTTCATACTTGGTCTGTGGATTGTTCATATTTGGCATGTAGGTCATTTTGGGTCACAGGATTTCAAAAGCTTTTGACCTAATTAACATGATATCTCGAGTAGGATAACTTTGAGGGATCTCATACTTGTCATGTGGGTGATTCATGCTTGTTACAATATATCCATATGGCAAGGAATCACTAAGCCTTTTGGCTTTCTGGTTACTTTTTAGGATATATATATTTTGGTTTTTGAGACTTACTGCAGCTATCTTTTTGAAGTTCTACTACTCTTTATGCATTTTTCATAAATTGTTAGTTTTTGCTTTCATGCCTTTTCTTAATATACTTAATTTGTATTTAGACATTTGCTGTTTTGTTTTGTACTGTTCATGGAGCTTGTGCATATGGTCACATAATGTCACGTTTAACATATTTTGAATAAATATACAAAATTTCCATATCATACCACACCATACCATATCAAACCAAACCATACCGTATCATACCATACCATTCCATATTAATAACCATACCATACCATATCATACCATACCTTATCACATCATTAAAGGATGCATAATGCCTACAGTGATAAGATTTTCGATCCATACCTCCATCTGTCAGTATAATTAAATATTATTCTTCCTCTACAGATATGACAGAACTTTTACATTTAATCGTAATTAAACCTCACTGATTAGCTTCACATAATCAAGGTTGCTGTGGTTTACTTTTTCTTACAAACAGAACATATAAAATCCATTAACTTACAAATAAAATATGGGAATTATATTCCAGAGAAAAATATTTTTTTCAATATTCTTTATTTCTAATGTATCACATACACAACTACTGTACACACTGTTCCTGTTCAACCTTTTGGCATTTCATCTGTATAGCTCTTACAAAAATTAGTAAACTGCACTTTAGTTCACACATGTTCACATTACACACAGGGGACTCTACTGACTATAAATACATGTTACATAAATTGGATATGATTTTAATTTCAACAAAGCCTTCAGGACATTTGCATTTGCAGAATGTTGTACACGACGAATAACGTTACTGTTAAAGTACACTGGAACAGTACACACAGTATATCATAGAGTGCAGATAGTCGGAAGACCCTTTCTTTTGTACAGTAGTAGATTAATTGGGCAGCTCTTCTCATGGTTACAACAATTAGTAACAGTTATATTTAAAGGCAGTATGCAGTCACCCCAATCAGAGTGAGTGTATCCTGTCACTCTAGTTCATGATTGGCCCATTCTGATCATGCGACAATATTTTTGTTGGTAAATTGTGAAATTCAAGAAGAATTTCTCCTTGTTTTACCTATTGTTTGTAATAGTTATGTTCAAAACATCTTCAGAGGTGCTTGTAAAGCAATAAGACGAGATTTGCAAGAATTTGCCGATTTTGCAAAGAAAATTTTGGGGCGACTGCCTACTGCCTTTAAACAGCAGATTATCTATAGTGCTTGTCATCAAGTTATCGCAACTTAGGTTTTGAGTGTGACAAATCGTGACTTTCAACGAGTAAGCATAACCACTGAAGATAAGTTGATTACGACTATTAGCAGTATAATATAGTTGCTATGGAAGGGCAATTAATGCAGTCTATCATCTTAAGCTGACATACATGGGCTAACCATGGGATGGCTGTTGTTTAAATCACATGACAATTGTTTCATTTAATGAATTCCTTAATTTACAGAAAGAGTACTTCAATAGATGAGTTGGGAAATAAGATTTTGCTGTACCATGTAGTACTGTACTACAGATAAAGTCCACGGACATTTTTCGCATGGGTACAAAGGTTTTGAGTAACTGTTTTGTCTTCCGTAATTTACCGTCATTTTGTCCAACCTTTTTGGTCCACGTTAAGGGAATCACCTTCAAAAAGAACTTTTCCTGTTGAAACAAAATTCTCTTTGACCCATGACTGATATCTACAGAATCATGGTTTTGAACTCGAAGTTTGTGCGTGATTACACAAAGTATATCTGTCTTTCACGTAGGCCTGCAGTCTCCCTTTTGGTACACTTAAATTGCGAACATGCATTGTATATGAAAGTTTCACAACTGGCTTATTTGGATTAACTGTCGTGCAAAACATTTGTGTTGTGAAATGTCATGAAAGATACTTGTCAGGGAAATAAGAGGAGATTTGTCCAGTTTAATTGTGTTTCAAAATAAAGTGGGTGGACTATTTCGACCAAATTTGTAGACATCTTTTCACTTACAGTACTTAGTAAACATCTGGATCAGTGGTTCCCAACCTTTTTCAGCTAAACCCCCCTTTCACCAAATGAGGATGGACAAACGCCCCCTTGTCTATAGCTTACTATTGCTATGGATGAAACGACGATAATAAAACAAAACATGCTGAAATAAAAGGGTAGACCTACCGTGACATACATCTTTTTTACATGTGGGTTCGACCCAGGGTAGCAAAACAGAAATGCAGGACTTAAGAAACTGACACCCTTTTAAGATGGCGACTCTTTAACCCACAATTTACAAAAGCTGGAAGGCTTGATCGCGGCCAAGGGAGGAGAAATGTCTTTGGTATTTAACTGACTATGCCAGTTGCAGGGCCCCATCGAGTTGTGGACTGCTCCCCAAAATGAGGCCAAAGGTCAACATCCCAGTGGGCGACTGGGGGATTCGTCCTCCAGATGCTGTGAAGTATTTATGAGAATGACGTGCTGTCAGTTCAATTTTGGCTATCTTCTGATTACCTAATAACCTTAAATACAAACTAAAAAGATTGCAGAATCAGCCTTAGCCCAGTGTGTATTTCAATAAAATATAACGGGAGTTCCCTTTGATGCTGAAAGTGGCTTGTCCTGTCACAGGAGGGAGAAGGAGTGTAGAAGTAACGATGAGAAATAAGGTAGAAATAATAAGGAAGCAGAAATTGGCGCACCGAAAAACTCCATTTTTGAAAACATTTTAAAGTTTTACTTCATAGTACATTGCCAAAGTTACCTATTTTGTTACAGTTACCTACAATTGTCACTTCTGTCAGTATATCATGTTTATGGACTGCAAGGAAGAAAACTACATTCAAGGTTAAATTTGCAGGACGATTTTTAGCTATGACCCCTTGGGTCACTCTTTTCACTGTCACTGATGGAAATATGAGGGTCCTTGCAGGAAAATTTGAGATTAAACAGCTGTTACAGTAGATGCAAGTTTGTGGCATCTAGGAAGGAAATATTAGACCTACTCAACTTGTTGACTAATTTGAGAGTTCAGCTAGAAAAAGCTTTTGGAATCTTGTAAAGCCATGATTTAAATTGAGTATCTCATTTTTTCAAAACGCCTCCCTACCGCCCCCTTAGCGCTCATCTCCCCCTGATTTGTGCAAATGCCCCCCGGGGCGATAACGCCCCCGGTTGGGAACCACTGATCTAGATGCACTCTGCATACAGCTTCATTAATACAAACCTAATAATTAGGCCTAACAAAATTCCTTTTTTCAGGTACTACAAAAAAGCTGTAACAAAATGAAACCACTTTTCACTCAATTTGAGTTAAGTATACCATTTATTATCATTGAAGATGCGCTACGTATCAAAACTCTTGTGACGTACAACAGAACGCCTCATTGACTCAGTTTCATTAATGTGTTATGCATATTACTTGACTAACCATTCATTGCCATCTCAAAATTCCGTAATAAGTTGAACACCTACAGTCTCTCATTACAGAGAGGATTTACATTCATACCAGTAGGGGACTTTCCATGGGGCCATACAATTATAAAGACTATTATTTAAACAATCACAAAGTCCTTTGGGAAGGCTAACTTGCTTTCATCTGCCAAGAAATCTAAGACATTTCAGGGAGATAGGGTAATTTAATGTAATGAATGTATTATTGTACTTACTAGGGAGAAAACTCATGGCAAAGGGAAGCTGCTTTCTTTGTTTTAGAGGTAGCAGGAGATTTTTCAAGCCTGGGGTCATTTTTTTCTTTTCAACTCCTTTGTTTATAACTAAATAACTTCCACCACCTATAAAGAAGCCAGAGTTGCTTAAACAAGAAATAACTTGATAGGATTCTTAAAGTGATCAAAAGGAATGCATAACATTTTGATTACTGATCTCTTAAAATGGATGAAAAAATTACAAACTTTTAGGTGAGAACTGTCAAAGAAATTAATATTGAACTTGCAAAAACATGTAAGTGAATGCTGCCCTTTGTTAAAATGTTGAATGCCTTATGCATCACAACATGAAGGAATCATTTTGGAGGTTAGTATGCAAATTCATTTCCATTTTTCTTTATTGACTTTTAGCAAGTATGCCTGAAAAATTACATAATTCTTTGAATTTTATCTTTTGTTATATTACTTTAATATTAAAAGATGTTCAGCTTCCTAAATTTTACTACATGAATACTGCAAGTCTATGACCCAACTGAAAACCACAAAATGCACATCAATTTTTCAGGTTTATATGGCTGGTGTCAGTCCCTACCCCCTCACCCCCCACCCACCCACCCACCCACCCACAAAAATACCCTCACAACTAACTCCTACAACTCCTAAAAAATTTACATGCCTTTCGTCAGTTAATGCTACAATCTTTATAAAAACAATGTTTACAAATTACATGTTACCAAAAGCTTAAGTTGCTATACACAAAGGCACTATGGATATGTCAACCTACTGTAGCAAGTCTGGCTTTAAAGAGGGATTTGCATCATCCCAAGTATGACTTTTACTTGGTGGTAAGCCCTGCCCATAATTGTCTTTACTGCTTCTTGTGCAGACACAAACATTGTTCACTGCTCAAGGCCACAACCTGTTGAGCATAAAAGACCCCATGTGTAATCCAAACTTTCTCTATGCGTGCTGTGTAATATGAGCGGCTCTGCATCTTTTGAATTTTGTAATTCAGATGTGCAATCAAAGAGTGGTCACCAACTAGGAGTTTTGCTTACCCTAACTAAAAGTCATACTTGGGATGATGCAAATCTATCTGTAATATAAACATTTTTTGTTAACAGTAAATTTTCTTATAGGTCTTTATATGTGATGATGCTGTAAAGGGAGTAGACAGCCCCACACAATAAAACTGACATGACACCAGGCACATTTAGGTTTCAGTTTTCATTCCCATAAACTGCATCAGGTTTGACAGACCAGGCCATGATAGAAGGAAAAGGGGCCCTGTGGATTTACTATGGGTTAAAAATGTTAAAAAGGAGATAAAAAAAGGAAAATCAAGATTGTATGAACTAATCTTGAAAATGCCTTATAAAGTTCTGTCACACAAGGCAAAACTTGTAAACTTCGTCTAGTTCACAACACTATGGTGATAAATATTGCATTCAATAAGGCCAAAGGGTCAACCAATTGGACTACCTTCATTCTCATTAATACAACTGATGGATTTATAATTTTAAGACTTATTCTAAATGTTTAAGTGTACGTGATAATTTTTCTAGGTGGGGTGAGCTATTTTGCCTCAAAAAACCTGAACAAAACCTTTCTTAGAACCGAACTGCCCTAGTTTCTGTAATCTGCTCAGGAAATTCACTTTGCCCCAACTGCAGGAGGGCTATGCCCCCTCACCCCCTGTCTTGGACACCTACAGTGTATGTCCAAATGCCATCAATTTATGCAAAGTATTCTACATTGAAAAAAATTTAATATCTTCATGGACATAACTTGTTGTTCACATATCTAACACAATAATCAAAAAGCTATCAAGACTTTATTCTATACTGACAGCAAAAGGATGAAACCTTATCATCCTACCTGAGTACAATTGGCATCAACTCACAGCGGATGACCTACAAATATTCCATACCAACCTCTTCACAAGCAATAAATACCTTACAAATTTATAGGAAATGAACAAGACAGCTATAGAGAGAGAGAGCGATGCATATGACAGCTTGGAAATTGCTGACAATCATAATTTCCCTTCTATGACAATTCTCCCCCTTCCTATACATAAAGAAGCTATGTAGGGGATACTTAGAATAGGTTTATCATGTAATGCTGTAAGATGTTTCTGACAGAGTTTACTGTAGGTTTACAAGTTAAATTGACTTTACAGGCTATTCCGTACTTTCACAGCGCGATATTGCAAGCTGTATGGAGTGAGGTTTGTCCCATACATAGGTCGAAGGAGCGATGTATTTCTTGTGCTCTATGAGTGAAATGCACAATTTTTCTGGGAGAAATCATTAAAAGAAGACAGCAAAGCATTAATAAAAAAAAAAAACCATAGGTAATTGTGGAAATACTAAGCCTAGTAATGATGCTTAGTTTTAGTAGGTTCAATGATTTAAAAAAGTTCTTGGTATGATCACGAGGATGAGCAGAACATATGTTATGAATCGGCTCCATTTTGAAGAACAATTAACTTATTCAAATGAAGAATAGTGTTGCGAGACCAGAGAGTACAGCAATAAGACAAATGTGGTAAAATAAGAGTAAGGTAAATTTGTCTCAGGATTTATCTTGGGAAAAATATGCTTTAAATCACAAAGAATACATACATCTGTAGAGACCTGATTAGGAACATGTAAAATGTGGTTTTTCCATGAAAGATTTGAATCTATATAGATCACAAGAAATTTTACATGATCGGCCTGCTTAATTCGGTGACTGTCCACATGTATTTCAAAGGTGTAGTTTTTGTTTAACATGAGTTAAATGCGGCACCATGTAGTTAGTTTCAGAAGTATTCAAAGATAGCTTATTTGCAGCAACCAGTTTGGAATTACAGATAACTCACTACACAAAGCATTTTGTAATGTTGATAAATCGCTTTTTGAGAAAACAATGTTTGTATCGTCAGCAAATAGAATGAGGGTGGAATGTTTAGAAGCAACACTGATGTCATTCATATAAATTATGAATAGGAAAGGACCAAGAATAGAACCCTTTGGAACCCCACATTTAACATTTAAATTGTTAGATTTTCAATTATGCGCTGATACAAAGTGCTTTCAGTGATGTAAGTAGCTTTTCAACCAAGAAAGTGAAGAACCTCTCACACTGCACAATGGGATAGTTTGTGTTATATCGTGGTTTGTTGTATCAAATGCCTTCGATAAAGACACCTAAGGAAGTTTCGCACAAGTCAATGGCTGTAGTAATCATATCAATAGCATTAATTAGGGCTAGCTTGGTTGAGTGCCCTGGGCAAAAACCACACTGTCTTTTAAATAAAATATGTTTTGTGAGCTAGAAACTTTGTACTCGATTAAACATTTCTCTTTCTAGAATTTTAGAAAGACATGGCAAAACAGAAACAGTGGGGTAATTTACAAAGCACTCCATATCGCCACTCTTATAAATTGGAACAACTTTTGCCATTTCATTTCATCAGGAAAAACCTGTTGCTTTAAAGAATTACCAAAGGTGTGTTCCAATGGTTTAAAATTGAATGGTGTCACAATGTGCGTTATTGACAGGTGGAAGCCATCGCAATCTGCAGACTCTTTTGGTTTTAAGCATTCAAAAGCTAACTTAGTAATTTCCTCCTCACAGGTCGGAAAGAAACATAAGCAAGAATTGTTTCTTTCAGGGAGACTTTCAAAAGCAGAAGTATTGGACTGATGTATTCTTTTGGCCAGGGGTGGTCCAAGATTAACAAAGGAATTATTGAATGCATTAGTGATTTTGCAGGGCTCCATGAGGAGGCAATTTTCATCTTTGAAAGTTTCTGGGAAACAGCCATTTGACCTTTTCTTTCGGATAATTTTGTTAATATTTTGCCATGTGCCTTTCATATCATTATTGCAGTCGTTGAATAATTCATTAATTTCTTTTAGCAATGTGTGTATGTAGTTCAGTTTACGGTACTTTTTAAAATGTAACTTATTTGCATCCGTTGGAGACTTCAGAAGCTTTCAATATTGCTTGTTATTAAGCTTGTTTGAGTTTGTAATACCTGCAGTCATCCAATCTTTCCTTCTTGTCTTGCTACGACCAATTTTCACAAAGGGGAAGCAAGAATCATAGGCTCTACAAAGTACATCAAGATAAAAAGGTGTATGCTGTGTTGAGGTCATTAGTGGAATAGACTTCCTCCCTGCTTGTACTATGAATATAAGAAGTCAAATCTCCTACACTACGTTTGCACAAGATTCGAGTGAAAACTTGCTCAATCTTGTATTCTGAGAGAAGAATTAATGAATATTGAAAATGATCACTTGAATCTGTTACAAGTATACCATGCACTCACATCAATTTTAACATTCGGATCAATAGTATTGACATTCGCTAAGATATTATCAATAAGGGAAGCTCTAGTGCTTATAGTTGGTAGGAGCCCACTTGACTTTATAATGTTCATAAAATCTGATGAAATGTTTTTCCTAAGATCAATGTTGAATTGACCCGTTATGTAACCACACGACCTCCGCTGACACTTAAAAATTATACGTGCAGTTGTTGAACATGTGACATCTCCACTTGGTGGACAACGCCAATTATAACATTGTGATGAACATAAGGCATACTAATTTCCACAAAAGTACTTTCAATATCAGCAATGAAGACTGAGATATCATTATACACATAAAATTGAAACAAAGTGACACTACCCCCTTCCGTATTTTTCTGATGGTTTTCCACTAATGAATAACCATCAATTCCCAATGGGGGTGAAAAAAGTGTCAAGAAATAAAGTTTCAGTAAAACCGATAGCATTGCTGCAAAGTTATATCAGAAAGTCTTAATAGGTAATCTGTTATACAGTCAAAGTTTTTCCGGATCGAGGCTAGGGCTGTTGAGGTGGGAAACATTAAACCATTCTTGCTAACATTGTGAAAGTCACCTGTTTGAAGTAGCTACTACTTACAGTAGCTGATAATCATTAATCAATTAACAGCTGACCAGACCATCATCAGTATGTGAAAAAGAGAATGAATGGTCAGTATGTATACTTGCAGCATAATGAAACTCGTGATTAGTGGACACACTCTAAAATGGAAAAGTGTTGCTAAGGCAAAAACTGCAAAGATCAGAGATCATACAGCTGTGAAATTTTATAGAGCTTCCTGAACAGTTACTTAATAATCCTCTTGTAGTAAATCCCCCTTACAAACTAAGCTCATACGACTCTAATAAGTCAATGAGCTCCCAGTCCCGGGAACAAATGCAAACAGAAGGACCTGATAGGAAAAAAGCTGAACAGACAAAATCATCTTAGGGTGATAAACAAAAGATATAGAGTGGAAAAATAGGTAAATGCAATGGCTTAAGTTGTGAATGATTGTCATCTTCCTGTCATACGTGGTGTATAGGTTGGTCATACTGAGAGGAAAAATCCTATTGTTATAGGAGGCAGTGTTCAGAAACTGAAAACATTGTAAATTCTAATGTCAAGATAAAAACCATACATAGTTTTCATAATTAGCATGTGGATTTATTATTGTCAGTTAATGAGAACCCTTCTGTGTTTAGTAGAGGTCAAAGGTTATCTGAAGTCATTGGACATCAAATAGTACCTTGCAAACTGCTTACAAACATAGCATTTTAAGAGGGATAACATTGATGGAGCTCAGATTAAGCATAAGAATACCTCCCATATTGAGTGAAAGAACTATTTTGTTGGGGGGGGGGGGGGGTTAAGGTTATGTGGAGTTGCTAAAGGTCAAATGGTTTAAATGGCATAAATATGGTCCTTCATGTAGGGTGGTAACCTTGATGGATTTTATAGTTGACTTTATTCCTTCCACCTGTCCAGGGTATACTGTTAAAATCAGTTGCACATCTGAAGACATTGGTTGCACTCCTGGTCTGAAGCGCCATTGTACTGATAGTTAAATTGCTGACTTAATTAATTTGCTTGCTTTTGTTGAATTCAACCTGTTCAAGACAAGTCTTGATTACACTTTATTGAAGCCATTCAAGTCAGTTCTTGCTCTTAATATTGCAAGGCTTTCTGATGGCATCTCATTAAGTCTTGTGGTAATTCAGGTTTGGATCTCTTTTGAGAGTAGTTTCAGGTTTTAAATTTGCCTGCAGTGGGGGTGTAGCTAGCAGGACGTTTCTTAGGGAGGTCTTGGTGCTCAAACTTTGTCACTTGGAACTCTGGAAAGTGGAAAGCACTTCAGAATATTTTCAGAGGCAAGGACTAACTAAGCCTTTCGGTTTTCTGGTTTAGGTAGTATATTGGTTTCATATATATTTTAGTATAGTATATTGTTTTTTGAAATTCTGTTTGGCTTTTTGAATTTATAGATAAGCATATAGCAAAGTTGGCTGGTAGTTCATGCTTCTGTCAGGTTTGCTAGTTATCTTTCTGTATAGGAAACTTGTTGGAAGAACCCTTTGTAGGGTAGTATTGGTACCGAAGTTAAAAATGGTATGTTAGAACTTCAAAATATTGTACAGCTGGTTCCAAGAGTTTTGAAGTATTACTGGTTCTGATATGATTTCCATGTAGAGTTCTCCGATAATCCTAAAATCATTGTAAGCTTGAATTATTAGGCTTTGTGAATCAATGGAAAGCATTGCATTGTACTATTTATGTGGAAAATATTAATGTTAACCTTATTTTGTATTGCTTGTAAATGTAACAGAGACATTTTACACTTGTTGACAAGGAAAAGGAAAGAAAAAAGAATTATTACATTGTACTTGCTCTGTCTGTATGACTATGGAATTTTTAAGAGTTCTTTTCTCAGTTTTTGATTACCATTCTGTTCAGGGAATAGGGCCATATGGGCTTTGTTTGAGAACTAGATTTGAGTAACAGCCTGTTACTATGAACATATAATAATTGGAATGGATATTGTAAAACATCAACTTGGTATGCTCATCCTGCAGCAATAGAAATAGTCACTAGTTTAACTTTGATGATTGGGTTATTACAAACAAGCCAACGGTTTGGGAAATATGGTATGTTCAGCAAGACGCAATTGAATAAAAGAAAATAATGTATGAACAAAAATGGTGTAAAGCAAGAAAATATTTACAAAAGATTGAAACATGGCCGTACAGGACTGTTTTTTCTCAGGGAGGGCGGTGATTTTTGCCCAAATCCAGACCTAATATAACTGTCCAATTTTCCGCCTGACAGGCAAAATATCTGCCAGATTTAGTCAGGTTTCTGGCATTTGGGGGGCGGCCGCCCACCCATCCCCAGCCCATACGGCCATGGAATGAAACCTATGAATGTGTCAATTGCAGCCAACTCTTAACCTAGCTGACCAAACACTGCAGAAGGGGGATGGACTGACCCTGTGTTACATCTCTCAGAAGACTTTTGCAGCAAAAGTCACTTGAGGAGGTTTAATCTTCACCTAGCTGGTTACTTCATTTGAAAGATAGAGTGTGGCCTAGCTAATGGATTGTTACAAACTAATACAGTATTTTCACTCACAAGAGTGACAGCTTTACTCTCAGGTCATTAGATCGCTTTATTTTGATCAATATGGTTGTCCTTTTTCTTTGTAAAGTGTATCCATTCCTTACCAGCCTGTTCACTTTCATAATACATCTTTTTTTCTTCACTACTTGCTTGATAAAATGCAAGAAAATTAGTTCGTTTGCCCAGTTCTTTTCCTGTACACTTATACAGTACTCTTTTAACGCTTCAGCATTGTGTTTGTGTTTTGTATGCAGTGTTGATCTTCTAAACAAGCTACCTTCGAAGGATTTGGTTAAACTTGCGACCAGTTTGGAAGTAGACTACTTTACGGAGGGAGAATTTATCATCAGAGAGGGTTCAAAGGGGGATACCTTTTATATTATTAGCAATGGAGGGGTAAGTACTTGTAGAGATAAGGGTATGAGTGGCAGACTTTGAGGTTGGACCATCCTGCACTTGATCTCTTCATCCAGGGAATAATTTATCTAATTCACATTACATGTTGCCATACAAGCAGGTTTCTACGCATATGCAAAATAGCAGTTTTATTTGCGGGATCCTAGAGTTTTCACTGATTGTACGATAGTCTCCCCCACCTGTTGCCACCCCGTAAAAAGGTGTTTTGCAAAAACTCAGTAGTATTCCCTACATACAGACAGATCATCTGTCCCCAAATTTCCCTGGTTTTGTCTGGAAAATATACATCCAGTCCTGGATTGAAATCACTCTCACTTTATTTTCTGAAGGGTGCATCATTTAAATGTCACCTGTGGAATAGTGATAAACATATGATGTTCATTTGGACACAGTGGGACCATTCTGTAAAGCTCGGCCAGAACAAATGCCTTTTTAATTTGCACTCTACTGCTGTGTTATCAGGTTTATGGGAAGGGGCAACCAGAAAAGGTGTTAAAGGGATTTGCCAGTGACAAAAATCAAAGACTTCAAAAAATGAAGAAAATTTTTCTCTTCTAGGAAGTGAAAACTGCATCTCAATAGCTTGTAGCATTTGGAAGATACTAATTTTCAAAGAAATGCAATTTTTTCTCAAGATATAGTGCATTATGGGAAATCTGTGATGTCATCGCGGCACATTAATTTGACAAAGCATTGAATTTCTTTATGATATTGACACTGTTGTAGGGAATATTAGGCAACTTTGTTTGTTATGCCATACATATGGTGTAGATTTATGCTAAACCTACATGGAAAGATATTCAAACATTCCAACAGTATCAAATTGCAAGGACAACAGGACATTCAATTATAAAGGAAAACAAAAGAAATCTGAGGCAATGTGCCCACTTTACATAACATTCCGTGACCTTGATGAAAACTGGAGGTATTTTTTGACAAAAATAAGTAGTCGATAATGTTAGATGTCTCGAGTTAGGAAAAGAGTATTGCTACGGGGTTTAGAGGGTATGAACTGCATTTCTTTCTCTTTGACATGGGAACCTTAATTGTGGAAAGCCACTGGATAATGCCTTTAAGAAAAGAGTACTGTGGTAAACAATCATTTTGTCCTGAAAGAAAGTTCCATATATCCTTAAATGCAACATATTTTGCCCTTGGAATCAACATTTTCTTGCTCAACCTGCAGGTTCATACACCTGCATGTATGTAGATTTTGTCAGTAATACAGAGTGGAAAAAATTACAAAGATCCTGAGGGATTAGCCTACTGTTCCTTTTTCTGTACTTCAGTGTTTCCACCAGGGTTGAAAATCTGGGGGGGAATGTCCCCCCTTTCAATATTTGGTGGGGGGGATTTGACAAAATAGGGGGGGGGGATTTCCAAAAAGCAAGCATCGACTAATTATCAAAACTCGTAAATTTCTTTTGGGTTGTTGGCTTTGCTGCGGCTCCGAAACCTCCGATACGCCGGCACCGATAGCACTGGTATCAGTTCCGCTACATGACACATGAACGCTAACGTTAGGCTCTGTCAAGCTTGGCGGCCTACTCGTAGTCGAACCTGAACTCGAAGGAACATCGGTATCATTGGTTTCTTCTTCTGCTGATTCTTTGTCAGTGGTTTTATTTCGTTTAAAGAAGGAATACAAATCCTTCGCAGCCATGACGCGGTTGACAAAAGTAGTTTTAATTAACGTTGGGACAGTAGTAGCGCGATCGATCGAAAGGAACACAACAGTCAACACAATACACAGTAGGTACAGATGATACACAGTGGTGCACATTGCACAAACATCTGGTCTGTTTACATTCAATGTTTTTTACGTATCGCCTTCAGCGTGTGTCTGCAGGCTAGTAGTAGTAACCACGTGTGGCACGGTGGCCCAATCATATTGCGACTTAGATGACAACATCGTAGTGGCATATATCGAGCTTTGTCATTCGTCGGATTGTGCATGATTTTGGTGTGTCAACCAATCAAGTCATTTCAGGCCAATTGCCGATTTTTTTTTCTGCGTTGCAGACAAGTCCAATAAAGAAAAACTATTGGAAACATTACTGTACGTAATTCTCTATGATGTAAAAAGACTGCGGGAATTTCCCGCAGATAAATATTTTAACTGCGGGATTTCAAACGTCACAGCGCGAATCGCGCAATCGCGCAGCTTAGTGGAAACACTGCTGTACTTAAAGAAAACTAAGCCCATTTCGTAGAACCATTTCTAGTACTCCCCTCCAGACAAACTACATATTTTTTTCTGTAGAGCGCAGAGTACTCAAGTGGCTTCAAGTTCCCACTATTTGTCAATCTGACCGCATTTTTAGTCGTTGTGTTGAAAGCATGTGTTACGTCAGTACAATATTATTCTAGCCTGTTTTATATAAATTTCTTTTTCATATTTAAAGAAAGTCTTAGTTTTGTGCATTAGTAGTTCCTCAGGAAAGTTTTTTTAAACTGCCATTTATATGCTTGATTTGTATGCTCTACATCTGAGTTCCAAGCATTTAGGGTTTGTGTTTTAACTTGCAACAATTTACACATTATCAAGAGGTCACTCTATCATATATTGCTTCTTGTGAGAAAGTCCCAAGAGGAATCGTAGACTTAAAGCTTTTGGCTATTTCAACTTAGTTGATTAGATAAATGCTGTTACGAGTAAAGGGTAAAGAGATATTATGGAAACCAATTCTGGAGGAAGATGTACATTGTACATGGAAGAGTGCAACTGTCTTTTGATATGAGAGAAAACTTCTTTTTATTTATAGGTGCGTGTTACACAATCAATACAAGGCCATGAGGTGCCACAGGAAGTTCGTCAGCTTTCAAAAGGAGACTGTTTTGGAGAAAAAGCTCTTTTGAGGTACAGTGTGAACTGTGGTTGTTTTTGCTGTATCATTGTTTTCATAAAGAGTAATGAGAAAGGAACAGTGGGTAACATGTGGTAAAAAGATAAATACACAATATGTAATTATGTTATATGTTAGTAGAAATTTTAATGTTAAAAATGGTAAAAATTCTCCCTACTAAGTTTTTGACCCCCCCAATTTAAATGAAAACACCTGTCTAAAGCCACAGTATAGCCTGCACTGAGTTTAAATTACTCGAGGCAATATTGACACTCAACTGTGTGTGAGCTCAATTGAAAGCACAACTGACTGCGCAAGTAATTGACCCACCAGAGTGGAGCTATTGTTTGAACGAACATCAGTCACCAATTGTATTTAGAACTATAGGGCTATTCCTAAATATGTTTGGGGGAACGCCACAGCCAAATGTAGGTTTATTCCAAACCTGGTATATACTTTGAGACTTTGAACCCATGTAAAAGATCTTTAATAAACAGCGTCCATGTTTTCTGCATATTTTTGGTAACAAGTAAGTTCCAAGCCTCTTCCTATCAAAAAGATGTTTCCATACATGTTGACTTGGTTTGTTAATGTAGGTTTTGGTATCATGCTAAGTAAGAGTTGTGAGATACTAGTGCATGCCTTTATTACTTCAAGGCTTGATTTTCTTAATTCACTCCTACATGGCCTCCCTGAATCAGCTATTCAGAAACTCCAGAAGATACAAAACACTGCTGCTCGTATTGTAAAAAGGAAAGGGAGAAACTGCCATATTACTCCAATCCTCAAAGAACTCCACTGGCTTCCAATCAGCTCTAGGATTCAGTACAAGTTGCTACTACTTGCCTTTCGGGCTTATGTCTTGGGCGAGCCTAAGTACCTTTCACAACTTCTCTTGCCATATATTCCAACTCGCCCACTTCGATCCTCCTGCAAATCATATTTATCTGTACCAAAACTACGCCTGAAAACCTATGGCTGTAGAAGTTTTCAGTACTGTGCATCATCTTTATGGAACAGTTTACCAGACGATTTACGAGCTTGCTCGCAACTTTCTGTTTTTAAGGGTTTACTTAAGACTCATTTGTTCAATACTGCTTATACTTAATGAACTTCTCTGTTTTCTTGTAAAGCGCTTTGAGCAGTAACAGCTTGGAACTGATTGGCGCTATATAAGCCTAATTTATTATTATTATTATTATTATTATTATTATTATTATTATTATTATTATTATTATTATTATTATTATTATTATTATTATTATTATTATTATTATTATTATTATTATTATTATTATTATTATTATTATTATTATTATTATTATTATTATTATTATTATTATTATTATTATTATTATTATTATTATTATTATTATTATTATTATTATTATTATTATTATTATTATTATTATTATTATTATTATTATTATTATTATTATTATTATTATTATTATTATTATTATTATTATTATTATTATTATTATTATTATTATTATTATTATTATTATTATTATCCGCATGGATTAGGCATTAAGGCGACAGTTCATGCTAATTCAACAACATTAAGGCGACACTTGTCATTAAGGCGACAGTTTATGTGTCGCCTTATTTCTTAGGTACTAGATAGAAAAATAATTTTATTGTCGGAAATACGCTTAAATTGTTCGTCCTCCTCTAGAATGTATCTCTACCAAATTTGGTTAGGGTAGGGTTAGGGGTAGGGTTAGGGTTAGGGTTAGAAAAATTCAAATTTTTGTACACAAGTCAATGTAACTGTCGCCCTAAGTAGGTATCCACGCTTATTATTATTATTATTATTATTATTATTATTATTATTATTATTATTATTATTATTATTATTATTATTATTATTATTATTATTATTATTATTATTATTATTATTATTATTATTATTGTTATTATTATTATTATTATTATTATGGTTATTATTATGGTTATTATTATTATTATTATGATGGTTATTATTATGGTTATTATTATGGTTATTATTATGGTTATTATTATGGTTATTATTATGGTTATTATTATGGTTATTATTATGGTTATTATTATGGTTATTATACCCAGGCATCAAAAAAAAAAATACTGACTACACCAGTTTGATACCAGGTTTTAAATATCTAGATCCATTTTAGGCTGTATATAGTGCTTTATAAAAGCTGAATATCCATCCTCTTGTTTTATTCTCCATTTTACCTCGTTTTGAAAACGCTGGTCTCAATTTTCTGTAGCCTTACAATTAACATTGAAAAATGAGAGGGTGCATGAAGTCTGCTGAGGGGACTCTGTTATGTAACCTGGTACAGACTGTACCGTTTAAGTTTTTATTGTATCCAGTAGCCCACCCATTATTGCTTTAGTTAATCCCTTTGGTTTCTATGTATGGCAGGTGTGTGCAGTGGTCTAGACTGCCGAAATGTGTTGAATTTTCTTTGATCTACTATAAAGGGCCATATCTGGTAGGACTATCCTTAGGGCTTTAACTAGTCGTAAGTGGAGGGACAATCCCGATTTGTTTAGTTGCATAGTAAAAAGCGCTGAGATGCAAAATGATACACTTTGCAAACTTTTGAAATAATAAGAACCAGCTCGGATGGGTCCAGGGTTTGGAGGGCCATAAAAGCTTTGACATTTTCATCAGCTGTAAGGGGGGAAAATAATGACTGACTTCAGAAAATTAATCGTTTGATTTTCTTTTGTGTGTGCAACATATGGGACCAGTTCTGCCCCCACTTGCAAGGATGCGCTTCTGGACCATTTTGCATTCTTGTGATCACCTTTTTGGATTCGTAGTAATGCTGTCAGTAACATTCATGTTACATTCCATAAAATGTAGGCATTAGTTTAGTGGTTGGGAACAACTTGAACTTATCAAGGACTCTATACCATATTAGCACAGGCCTATTGTTTATGGCCATACAGATAACTTTTAACTGTGGTCAATAAATAATCATCAGCTGCAGGTATGAAAAATTTCACATTGCTCCAGGCTACAGAAGAGGAAGTTGCAGGTCAGAGGTTGCACACTCCTGCTGTTCAATAAATTTGAACTAGCTAGCAACAGTGAAATACTGATTCCCCACCACATGCATACATTGGAGCACAATATGCTGCTGGCAGATAATATATCAGCAACTCAGTAAGGCCTAAAACAGGCTCCAGATCCCTCCGCTGTGCGTCCCTGGTATCTTACCCGCTTTTCTACTGATGTATGTAGCAGCATGAGATCACGATAAAACTTCAAAAGCCATGAGTCTCATGCTCTATCCATGAGAGTTGGCAGCCCTGCCATGTTTCTGAATATGAATCCATGAGAGGCATAGGGATTTTGAAAACTTTGCATTCCCCATGGGAAGCTCATAGCCCCATAAGGTCAAAACAATGGCTATAAAACAAAGAAAAGGAATTGTTCATCATGTGAGGAGATGACATCACTTCTGTTTGTATCAAGCTCACCTTAGGTTGCAAATTGTCTGCTGATATCCTGAGAACCACACATAATAAAATGAATGAAAATTTCACCATAATGGGTAGACTCTGTTCCTTTTCACCTAATAAAAACAAATTTTTGCGTAACATTTTTCTTTAAACTTGATTGGCTCATCTACAAGGCCTTTACAAGGCTTGAAGACTTTCACTTATATGTGTTAAATCTGGAAGAGTGCTTCAAGTTCAGTTTATAATTACATACTTTCAGACAGAAAAGGTAGCATACCACTAATTATTGCCCCATTGACTTACACACTACATCAGGCTACTTCCCTGCCCGCTTCATCCTTGTAGAAGTTTTCAACCTGGACATGCTACCGCTCTGGTTAAAGCTCGCAGTGTGGACTCTTATGGCACTTTCAAATTTCCATACCATGACCACTGAAATTTGGAGCTAGGGGGATCTGAATAATACGTACATGTTTCCATCCCTGAGCTCTACTCAAAGTCAGCACTTCACAGGGCAGAGTAATACAATGAAAAAAATGGCACTAAAATTGGACAAATTGTGTTGAATTTTGCACAGTCTGTATTTGAACAGATTATCTTCAAAAATCATATAAAAAATTGATCACATTTTATAAGTAACACAGTCAGAAACGAGCTCCCATAAAATTTTTAAGGGACTAAATGTACTAGTCAATATTTTTTGGGTGTAAGAACAGTTGAATTAGTGGTCCGCTACCTGCAGTGGTCTTGTTATTACACCTATCTTGTGCAACTTGTAAAAGCAATTATAAGTCAAATTGTTACCCAAAGTGCTTTCAAAAATATGATGAGCAAGTGGAACTTTTTGGGCCTGAAGAATTTTCTGGAAAACTTCTGGTTTTTCCTTCACAAAAGTGCTTGAACCCTAATGGAAGGTGTAAACTAGTATAGTATGTAAAAAGTATTTTTTTGTAAAACATAAAGAGCTCCCATGGTGAAAATTTTACTACATACTACAAGATAATTTTTCTGAAGAGAAAAAATCATTATGATTAATACTAGCAATAAATTTCCTGTAACCAGTGTGTAAACTACTGTGACCCCCTGCTACCATGAATTGTGATTTTGATAAAGTACTGTGATTTAAGTTTAAAGAAACTTGAACATGTTTTCTGTTTTAAGAAAAACTTTTCTGATAAATTCTCAGGTTAAATATATCAAGACTTTTACAAATGGTAGTACTTCCTGCTTTCGTCAACAAACCCTAAATACTGAAGAGTTCTAGGCCAGGAACCAAATTAGCCTGTCTTTTGTGACAATATTACCTTGTATCGAAGGAACACAAATCAGGTTAACCCATCTCTCATTATCCATCATTTACATCTATTTTCAATGTTAATACTTGTTTTTCTCTCTATTTTACTTTTCTAGCGAAGACGTAAGAACAGCTAATGTGATTGCAGGCAAAGACGGTTGCGAATGTCTAGTTGTGGACAGAAGGTCAGTCATTTAGGTTACAGCTCATAAATGTGTTAATTTGTTTTCTGGGATGGAGTTAATCTCAAGGGTATAAAAACATACCATTTCAATTAACCTGATTTTGTCCTCCAAATGTGGAAAGCTCCTTTAATATAAAGATATTTTTTTCTCTTGAAGGCTTTCAATGCCTTGACAGACATATGCAACAAGTGCATGTGGCAAATAAATAGATTCTGGTAAATAAATAGATTCTGAGGCAAAGCTAGCAAAGATAATTTGTGATTTGTTGGAATGAAGTTTTTATCACCTCTAAAAAGTCTTTAAGACCTTTGAAATGATTTCCTGTTTTGGTGTAAAATTCTTTGTCAGTAAATGAAATATTAGTAGTTGCACATTTTAAGCCACTTTTTTGCTCATTTGTCTCTTATTTACATAGTCAACACAAAGATACAGCAGTTTTGTCTGATGTCTGTGTGTTTGTATGTATGTGTTACTCACATATTTTTCTTTAAGATTTAATCAAGAATACTAATTTAAGCTTAAGCTAGGCACATACTCTCCCATTCATTTGATCTGAAATATTTCATTAATTTTAATATCTCTTACTCTATGCTTTACATCATTTCTAGAGCAGCGTTTTGTGTCGTATGAATCATCACTTGAAGTTCTTTTGTCTTCTTTTTTATACCTTGTTGCATAGCAAGTTTTAAACCTAAGCATTTAATTGATCTGTAAATTTTATGCGACATTTAAAGGTAATTTTAAATGGTAATATCTTGCTAACGTCAGTGCCCAAACCAAAATTTAGCAAGCAAAATGTTGAACAATGCCATAATTTCTCAAATGCATTTTTCTTTTTTTCATATTTTTCTTGTCATGTATAAAGTTTCCTTGGTCTATCACTTAAAATGCTCAAACCGTTATTTTTGGTTCTGATCATATATCATTTCTCCATGGAAAAGAAAAGACAAAATCAGTAATGAAAAAATGGTTAAAAATTCAGAAGGCTTAACCAGAAAAAAAACATAAGGAAAAATAAGCATTATCAGCAAACCTGAAAAAATCGACATATAAAGAACAAATGTATTAAAATGACAAATATACACATATCAAGGCTGAAATTTAACTCTCCCCCTATTGTCTGAGACTAGTAAAATTGCATCATAGAACCACTTGCCCTCTTTAAGCCTGTCTGATGGACAAGTAGATTTTATGTGTAATTAGATAGTTCACTACAGCTAGAAAGTACTGTACTGTATGTCATAAAATCCCCTTAAGGAGTGGTATTGAGATAATGGTATGGACTGTCATTCATCATTGAAATGTAAAAATGAAAAGGAGAGATCATTGGAAAGCATACAGAATTTAAAATAACGTTGTTTACTATGGCAGAGACATGAAGTATGATTGTTCATCTTTTGTTTGTCATTTTTGTTTGGACAACCAAAAAATATTTTGGACAACCAAAATCTTGGCTTCAGGGTTTTCCAATGGACAACCTGAATTTTTTCTTTCAAGTCAGGCCTGCCTGTATACAGTATGACTGTATGCTCTTCACTACCATCCTAATACAGAAGTTTAATACATATAGATGAGAGCTTTTCAAGTTGATTTTCAAAACAAACACTTCTGCAGTTATAGAACCAATGTTTCCGTGTGTAAAATATGTTGGAAAAAAACAGTTGCCAAATTTTGATTGGTAAGGCTGTCTTTTTTAAGATATGGTAAAAGTTTATCATGTATCCAAAGTGTCCAGTGTGAAATGATTATTCTTAGTCTAGAACCAAATAAGCAATTTCATTACAAAACTGAACCAAGACTTTAAGTCTACTCTGGACCAATTACATTCTCTGCTATTATTTTTCAACTTTATCTAACTGAGGACAAATGTTTTCTTGATGACAGATTCTGAAACATGTCCATTACTATGACAATATAAGAGAGCTGAATTAACAATTAATCAAAATTGGGATTTTCGTTTTGGGTGGGATTTAAAAGGAGTGGATATTCACCAATCTATTTCGCTCCTACCTACCTCCCCTATTACTACAATTGAACAGCTACTGAACACTCTACTCGCACGTTTGTCTCAGGTAGTGGCCCCGCTCCAGATGGCTGGACCTCAGGCGCCAATGGCTCCAGGTCCACTACCTGAGACAAACTGTCGAGTAGAGTGTTCAGTAGCTGTTCAGTTGTACTAATAGGTGAGGTAAGTAGGGCTTGTAGATTCCCAAGCCAGGTAAGTTTTGGGGATTTAACTGCCTTTTTGTGTGTACCTCTTTCCTAACAGTGTTTTCATTGAGCTGATCGGCAACCTTCAGGAGCTTAAGGACAAGGATTATGGCGATGAGAAAAGAGGTGCTACCAGGTACAGTTGTGGTTTCTTGAAATATTTGTATGTTTTGATAAATTTACAGCAAGAAAACTTTTCACCATTGTCCAGCACTTGTTTGCATGGTCAGAGTGTTGCTTTTTCCACATACACATCACAGTCTCTTTGTGATTTTGTTTTGAAGCACAAGCAAGAGCAGTGAAATCTGTTTTTTGTTTTATAAGGAATGAGTTTTACTATGCTCTTTTGTCTTGAGGTGAGGCACACAGTGACTTTATTTCATGGACAATATTTCCAGCGGGGATATATTGGGGACAAAGAACCCCCTGGTGAGGAAAAAAGGGGTGGAAATATCACAAGCGATCAGAACCACTTACACAAATAATGAATCTATAGAACAGACCTCCAGGGGAGGTGTCATGGAGTGAGAAAGCAGAAGTGTTTTAAGTTAGCAGATTGTAGACACGTACGAAAAGAGTTCATTAAATTGATATCGACAAGAGGATATTTGACTTTGGCTGGAGGACACCATGTTCAGAGAGTATGAGATAGTAGATAAGAATACATAAAACACAATTAACTTCCCTGTAGGCTGTAGTATTGAAAATGGTATTTTACGCAAATATCCATGATATTGCATAATAGTGCTTTCAGTGCAAGGATGTTTTCACGTATAAAACTTTGTGTGCCAGATATATTACACTACAGAGGTTGCATACTAGCTTCTCAAGTGGCAGCCCACCACAGGCCAGTTGTTGCCCACAATGAGCACTGCACTGACCCACAGAAGATTCTGAGGAACCCCAAATCTTTTTAGGAAACAAGCTGGTTAATGACATCCTGGCTATTGCACCAGAATTACAGTAAAAACTGAAATGCAAGTGGCCATCAGTACATTTGAAATCCCATGTGTTATTCCAAAAGATTGCAAGTGTTATACCAAAGCCCTAATTCCAAAATTTATAGAAATGAGACCTAAGTTTGCAAGTAGCACTTCCACAAAAGGTCTTGATCTTTACTTTGAATTTCCCATTTTGTAGAATTTGTTGTAATGTGTGGAGTTCATTATTCTGTAGGTTTCTGAAATGAATATTTTACTATCCTTGACTGTATTCATAAAGTTCCTGAGTGGATCCCCCCAAAACAAAGTAACAAACGAAAATCCCCGCCCCCCCCCCACCAAAAAAAAAAAAACAAAGAAAATGGCAGTGTAACATACAGTAGCCTGTTAGTTACCAGTAGTGAAGACTTTGACATCACATTTAGTGTTAAGGCTAATTGGTTTTAGCATTATGGTAAAATGGATAGACATATGGAATAAATATTTTAAAATGTTCGTAAAGAAAGATGTTGTTAACTGGCTGCAGATGTTATAAAATCAAGCTCTAATCACTAGTTGAAGTCATGACAGAACACCAATCATAAATGTCCAAAGTGTACAATTGTCATTGATCTATATGTATGACTAGTGAAATTATTAAAACTTTGAAAAATGTACTATTCATGGTTCTGTGTTTTAAGGTTTCTGTAAAGTTTTGTTTAGTGTGTGGGAGTATCAAACTGATATGGACACAGAAGTCCTGTCCTATTAGTAAAAAGTTTCAAACTTCAACAGGAATTTGTGTAAGGCTGGAGACAGAACAGCCTTCCGGTGAAGTGGAAATTGGAATGTACTGTCTGTTTTACATCTTAATTGACCAGTGTTTTACCTGTGTGTTGTGAAAGCTGTAAGCTGTCTCTTTTCTTCAAGAAAACAAATGATTTATACCCTTAATGCCTGCAGTGCCACTTCGCATCATTAATTTATCCCACACTTACAATCTGTAATCGCTCGAAATCAAATTTTCAAAGAGATTGTAGGAAAATAAATGCTTTCAGAATGGAGGTGGGCCTTTAACTGAAAGCTTACCTTTCAAGGAACGAGGGTTCCCTTTAGGGCTCTCTAGAGGAATCTGTAATGCTTGAAAAAATTCACACTGTGGACTTGTAGAGGGAAATATCTCATTCTGTCAAGAATATGATAGGGAAGATATTTTTGTATCAAATCATGTTAATGTGATTAGTGCTCCCTCGTGAAAGCTGGATTTAATAGAAAAGCCTGCAGTAAAATTGGTCTCTCATCATGTTAATGCAATGGGTTTAATGTACCTCCTCATACCAAGTAACCATGGCAACACTGCAAGCTCTCTGTTTGATTGATCTTATCATTTTACCACAATTTGTGCTTTTCTCTTAATAGTGGAAACAAATTAACCTTTCATCTGTTGTACATGCTAGGGGCATTTTTACAGAAACCATTTTTATCAACTGAGGCTTTAGTTTGAAATGTGGGAAAAATGATGAAGTCAACTGTATGTTATATGTTTGGGAATGACAGCAAATATGAAAAGAAAATGTTCCTTTCCATTTTTGGAAAAAATAAGTTGTATGTTTGGGGTTTATCAAAGACCAGTCACAGATGAATTTAGTTAAAAGACAATGAAGGTATATTTAAATGTCTTATGTGTGTTTTTGTTTTTGCCTTTCTTTGTTTTGACTGTAAATTATATGGTGCGGGAATTGATAAGATTAACGTAAGTATTAAAGTTTGTACGTTCTGATTAAATTTTTGTTTACTAATACTTATGTTTGGGAGCCTTTTCTGTACATAGTTCCTTCAACTTTTAAGTATTGTGGTCATTTAATTTCTATGCCTATCATTCCTTTTGCTGTGCCCTCCTATTTTTTGTTTAATCTGAGGAAATATTTCCGAATTGTTTGTACAAATGAAAGGTATCAACGTATCCTTGCAGTTGGACTCACAATTGTTAGATCGTATGAGATTTTTGTAATTGAATAGTTCATATCACTGCCCCATTTGAAAAAGTTTTATTTGTGAGAAAGTTTTTTGCCTGTAAGATTATTGTATACTTGGATCAATTTGTAGGATGCATGAATGCTCTTTTTGTTCCCAATTAAAGTTACATTTTTTTGCTGGAGAGTAGCTTATAGAAAACAGTAAATGATTAAATGATTAATTTATAGCAAAAAGGCAACCACATACTGTAGCAAATGCAACCACATGACCAAAAAGAAAACCAAACTAACAAGAGAGTAACAGGTGAAAAGGCAGATATTGTCACCCTAATTTGAATGTAGATGCCCAAGTATACTTGAACATGAAGTGTTCTGTTTATGAGCTCTGTCTTGTGACAGTTTGTTGTTCAATTGGTAATAGTATTCAGGATAACACTTTTGTATGGTTGACATACTGTGTTTGTGTTAATTCATCATGGAAGTTTCAAGAGGGAGTTGCCACTGTTCCCTGCTTAAAATTAGGAATGAGTGATGTGATTGATGCAACTGACATTCAGGTAAGGTTGGGGTGAATGTGAATGCCTTTTCAAAAAAGAGGAAAGCAAAAAGTTTCCTTTCGGCTCTAAAACTAACAATCAGATGTACCATTGTAAAGGATCTTAACTGTGAGACAGTTTAGAATGCATCGTTAAAAATGTGATACTACTTTAGGACAACCGGTGCCGAACAAAGGAAACACATTTCACTGTAACTGTGAAGTCATAAGTTAGCTTCTTGTAGAGATTGTTCCTTCAGGGAATATTGTATATGTTTCAGTCGTAGATAAACCAGTTTCAATTCTTTTTAACAATAATCACTGGTAAAACTTAAAGCAAGGTTGTTTAAAGTGTCAAAACTTTTTAGGGGGCTAACTGTTAAGGTGGGGGCCACAGACCTGGATTGTATTATCTGGTTATGAATATAATTCCTTCCTTGAGTGATTACGATATAGTCGGACGTATGAGATATTGTTGTGATGTGTATAAATAACGTAGCACTGTCTGGAGAAGTGTAATACAGACAGGAATTTCTCAGTCAGATGGGAGTATCCAAAATGGTCAGCAGCACAAAATGGGCATGGATTCACACTTTGTTCAAAATATGGTTATTATGTTGTTATTTTTTTGTTTTCATGATCATGGGTTATTGCATGTGTAGTCGCTTCTTAGTAATAATGTCAAGAAAAGACAGCCGTGGAACCCTTCATGGGATGTTGTAGTTTTGTGTTTCAGAGTTGCAACAGATGGGAAAAAAGTAGCAAATGCCACTTGAAAATATGGTTTGCAGTAGATTCATTGGCTTGCTAAGTTTGGTTGCTATCAAGTTATGTCTACTAATTGTAATTTTTTGCCAGGTCTGCTGTCACAATGGTAAGTTCTTTGAGTTGCTGGCTGTTTGCAAGACACTGTATTACACAAACCCTCACATTTTCAAGAACTCAGTGAGAAACATGAGATAATCCATTGTTTTTTTGAACATTTTTCTATTCCCTGACAAAACAAAGTACTTAATACTTAGTGGCATAGCTGGGAAGTTCAGCTGGAAGGGAGGCAGGGGGCATGAGAGTGTTGTTTTACTCGGAGGAGGGAGCTTGAGAATATTGGTTTGTTTGGGGTGCTTTGATAGTGGGTAGATACCCATTGTCTAAGCACTAAGGTAACTTTCTCCTGTGATGAATTTGTGCATGGTGTATCAATATTTCTGGTGTCAGAACACCCACAACCAACACAGGTGCCCATTCTAGGCCGTACAAGTTGCACATTAAGTGATCAAAAAGACTGAAAAGGGTGCCAGTAGTCCTTTTGAGTTACTGGGGGAGGGGTGTAGGATGAGCCCTCTCACAAGTAATATTGTAATTTTCATTCCAGCTAATGGTCAGAGTATTGTAGAGTAGTCTAGGCTAGGGAGGGAATGGAAGGTGGACTTAATTCTTATACTGAAAGTAAAATCCCAAATATTTTTGGAGTAGGCACACAATGAAACTAATCAGGAAATATCAGGGACTTGTCAGTGAAAGAGGGGTTGTCTTTGTTATTGCATAGTGATACTACTGTCATCATGTAAGGTAACAACTGGGCATTTTGTCCACTGTACTACACTCTGCTGTGTCAAGAAGGGAACAAAAGAACTCATTGTGCAGAGTATAACAGGTGCACACATTAAAGACACTGCCATCTATAATAGTGACAGAAGAACTCACATTGTGCAGAGTAACAGGTGCACACATTATTAGACACTGCTATCTATAATAGTGACAAAAGTAGCACATACTGCATATGGTAGTGACAAAATCCATGATCGTGAATAAATGTTTTCACATTGGTCAGGGTAACAGTATTAAGTTTTATGCACACTGCTATATGTAATAGTGGCTAAAGCAATTCTCCATAGGGTGTCTGTATTCACTTTATGGATACTGGCATGTACAGTAGTGAAAAAGAAATCTTACGTCGCTCAGGTAGTACCAATACATTCTTAAATGGACATTTCATAGGGACTATATGTAAAGTTTAAGAACAGAATCCATCTGTCTCAATATTTATTAGAGACAATTGTTATAAACAAAAATGTTTATAACTCACTCCAGGTTTCATGCATAGGCATGTATAAAGCTTGAAGTTAGACCTGCCAGGACATTGAAACAATTTTACTTTGTGGTGGCAAAATCACTTCACAACTTTGTACCAAATTGTTTGCAATTTGGAACATTTGAGCTGTCAGGCTGCCACACACCTTTGACGTGCTCACTGGATAGGTTTGTCCCTCCCTTTGCTTTCCTATACAGCAGGGTGTACTGTTCTATGTTACGTACATTACCTACTGAGGCTCTTGAAATCCCTTTACAATCAAACCTGTCATCATCCATCATGTCAAAATAACAAAGCTGCAGTGGCCCCAGCAAAGCCATAGTAGTCTCAGAGGCTTTGTCACAATGCTACAATAGCAAGGTTAATTTCATTCTGCTATTGTGACATGTATTGAAAACATCAAAGAATGGCTGCAGCCCATGCAGCTTTGCTGAGGCAGCTACACCTTGTGTTTTTGACATGTTGCTTTAAACAACAGTACTTAAGCCTAGGATTACACAAAGCCATCCTGCTATTAGCAGATCCTGAACCCACTTTGTACTCAGCATTATATCACAGCACCTAAAAAGACTAGGTATGCAGGTGTTTGACGTTTAAGCTCAAACCAGCTGTTTGAGCTACTGCAGTCAGTAACTGTCACTCTGCTCATCTATCATGTCTGTAGACAATTATTGTTCAACAAGCTCTCAAACATTCATTGTGATGGATTTTGATGAAATGTGGACGCAATGATCAAAGTGTGTGGGGCACCTTTTGTCCAACAGGAAGTGGGGGTCAAAGGTTATTTAGGAGTCAATTGCTGTTATGATGAGAAAATCTCAAAATGTATCTCCTTTCTCACCAAGTAGGTTTTGTTCTTGAAAGCTGGTTGTAAAGTTCCTCTACTAGTGCTTCTTTCAGGGTGTACACAGATTTTGAACACAAGGTCATTTAAGGTCATAAGAGGTCAAAAGGGGGAAACTCTTTGATATGGAATTTCTCTGTAACTGCTAGTAGGATAGAAACCAAACTGGATGTGTGTAATCACTGTTAGGTGCCAAAATAATTTGGAGGTCATTTGGAGGTCATCATAGTCACTTGAGGTCAAAGTCATTGATTTCTAAAAATTTTGTAACCTAAATTAGGATTGCACCCAAATTTGATGGATGTAATTAGGTTACCATTTGGCTCTGAAAAATGTGGAAGCCATTTTGGAGTCATCAGGGGTAATTGGAGGTCAGTTTTGCAACTATTGTTTGATTTTTGTGCAACTTAAAAGATATAGTGAACATTACGTGCCAGAAATTTGAGAGGTCAGTTTGAGGACAGTAGAGGTCATTTGAGGTCAACTTTGCAAGATTGTTGGATATACTGTACATGAAACTTAGTAGATATATTCAGCATAAACTTATGGTAATACTGTGGGGTCATTGGGGTTGTTCAAAGTTATATTTTAAAGATTCATAGTTGTATATCAGTGGCGTAGCTACAGGTGCAGGGGCTCAGGGGTGCCAGCCCCCACACACAAAATCATTAAGCCCCCAGGTCCCCCCCCCCCTCCTCACTGGTGATCTGGGCCAAAAAAATCACTCAACTGGGCTGCTCAACTTGATAATGATAGACTCTGGCTTGGGAAGTCTCCATTCCAATCAATCCACTGAAATCCATCGGGATAACTCCACTCTGAATAATTTTGAATAAATTCAAATAGATTGTGACAAACTTACTTACTCCACTCTGAATAATTTTGAATAAATTCAAATAGATTGTGACAAACTTACTTTGTTTGAGACTAAAATAAAATCAAACTTTACATTTTTTCACCAAAATTGGTGATAGATAGTAAACAGAATTCAGACTTGCAATCCTCGGACCCCAAGCCCAGTCAACTGAGCTAATCCGTCCTTACAGAAATGTGTTTGAAAATAAGATAAAATCATACATTTTTTACCAAACTTGCACTATCTTGATGGCTGTTATCAAGTCTGGCAAGTGCCATTTCTGGCAGTCTGGGATTTATTAAAATCTCAAATTTTCTTGGTACGCTCTGTGCCAACACATGGTGGTGCTTCGCTTAGATAGTAAATGGGAGCCCCTCCACAAAAATCTCCAGCCCCCAACCCCACCCCACCCCATGAGCAAAATGAACCTCAGTGCCTTTGTTCATGATTCCCTGCACATAAGTATTAAGCAAAGTGGCTTTTAGTAAGTTCATTCTTTTTACTGGCTTCTATGTTTGCATGGGGTTCATGATATAATACATACCAAACTGCCATTAAAGATATTACTTTCCTAAAACAAATTTTGTCTTGGATTGAAATTTGGCAGGTTTGAGCTTCTGCAACATTGGTGCTCTCGTTTGTTCTAGTATCCATTTGACACATCACAATAATGGCTCTTTGGTCTGAATCAGATTACAATTTTATTTTCAGGCTTCTTAGTAAAAAGAAGCAATTGAAGCACACAGCCATTGAGCCGCAGTGCTGGTAAGGCGTGTTTTTGTATGCCGTACATTGGTACATGGCCTGCGTATACATTGCATGTGACTGTATTAAACTGGCTGGTCAAGGGATAGGGGATGCGGTTACTAAAGGTTTTCTTTGTGTAATACTGTTAATTGTTGTATGGGCTGTTGTGACGACTTTAAAAATATTCTCTTACAGTGCATAAAATTTATTTCCATAATGCCATAATTTCATAATTCTTAATAATTTTTTTCAGTCTGATGTGACCATTTTATCGAAATTTGAAATCTGCGGAAAATTGAAGGATGTTTCAGGGTGTGGTGGACATAAGTTTGTTTCTACCCTCCACAGTACACTTCTTTTGATATTTTATCCAAACATGTCAGTGACTAACTGCCACATAATAAATATTCATGGTTTTGATGCCTGGTGCATCATAAACTTGACAATTGTTTAAAATTCTTAATTGAAAAGAGACATTAATGTAGGGTTTCATAAATTTTCAGTTTGTCCTGAATATTGAAAAGAAATGCAGTTTTACTTTCTTGTGATTCTGGTAACACTTCAGTGTTGAAATATGGTGTTTTATTTCAAGCAGGTGTAGTGATGAGTTTGAAGTAGCAAAAAATTTAACCAAATTTAACTGTACGTCCTGAGGCATTTTACAAAAATACCCCAAAAAAGTAGGTATTCTCCAGTGAGGTAAAAAGGGATGTAAGTTGAAAGGATTTGGTAGTGTAACAGAAATAGAATGGATAGATTAATTGGACTTGCTAAAAGCATGTGCCCTGATGTTTTGTACTTGCTCATACATATACTTATATGTGTCTTTCTTTTGTTGATTCAATGGCAGAATTCTAACGAATGTAAGTCACTAATTACTGACCAACATATTTTGTGTACTGCTATCCCGACTTTCTAATATATGAATGCTTCCTGTTGAAACCTATCTGTACTTTCTTGTCAAAAACATAGATGAACCTTTAGCAGGAAGTGTTGGAATTCTGTTCTGATGGTGGCAGCTGTCTGCTTTGTATTACTGTTATTGTACCGTACTACTCGCAGTGTTGTATTTGTGTTTTGTTTCTTCTTATGTATCTGCACTGATATCTCAAAAGGCATGTGTGAATGGAACAGGCAAATTACATGCATGGAGGAGGTCATGCCACATGATGGCATATTGTATCATGAATATTCATGAATGGTGAAAGGTCCTGAAATATGTATTGGAATATTTACAACTTTATTTCCTCTTCAGTATCAATTATTTTATGGACAAACAAAGGTAATTCCCACTAAACGTTTTGCCATTGGATGGATGTCAGATTTGAGACGGCATTTCCGTTGGACCAACATCTCCTGCATTTCCATTTGCAAAATCGTCCGATGTCCAATGGACGTCGGCAAAGTATGGGCGGCCATCAGGCAAAAAAATGCATTAAAAATTCCCAAATAAAATACACAAAAGTAATAAGTAAATTAGTAATTGAAATTTAATTGTACTGAAAACCAGACTGTATTTCCCACAAGTGATTAGTGATCCAAATTTAAAAATATTCAGCAAAACACAATTTGTGAAACCTGGCATGTATTTACATGCAGAATAATTAATTATCAAAACAAATACTGTCCATTCAGGGAGCCAAATACAACATTATACACAGAATACATTTCTGGTAATGTAAGCAACTCGCATAAAACAATGCTTGCCAAAAGGTCCAAATAAACGGCATCCTAACAAAGCAACGGAATGTAGATCCCTCTTAGCCTACTGTCTTCTTCCCACAATGACAGCTAGGTCTTATTGAAGGCTTCATATGCCAGTTCTTGTTTTTGTAATTTCATATAATTTGAGTTTTACATGTATTTTTGGCAATAATGCAATTCTGGGATAAAATACAAAATTTTCTTCTGTGAGTTTTACTTCAGAGTTTTACATGTAATTTTTTTGTGTTTATTTTTTGACCTGGATGGCCACCCATAGTTTGCCAACCTCCATTGGATGTTGAATGACTTTCCAAACGGAAATACAGCAGACGTTGGTCTGATGGAAATGCTGGCCCAATTCCTATGTCGATCCAACAGCAAAATGTTTACTGGGTTAGAGGAGGTAGGTAGGGAAGGGAAGATTGTGCAGAGACTGACCAGTTATCTGCCAATGTCAGCATTAAGCACCTATAGTCTTTTTGAAACCTGTCAGATTCCAGTTTAAGTTGTTGGGAGGTAAATTCTTTTCCATGGAGTATGGTAAACTGCAGTTTTGTTCTGTGACCTTGGAAAGTGTAGAATGGTCCAGTGAAAAGAAGTGGCCTTCAAAGCAGTGATTACTTAAACATAACAAAAATATGGATAGAATAGGTGATGGGGCTAAAAGTTGGATTTCCTTCAGAGATTTTGTCTTCCATACATTCTACAAGATGAAAAAACCAAATATGAGAGTTGAGCTGTGTTACTACTGTACCAGTAGCTTAAGTGGAGTCCCCACCTTCCAAGTTCGAGTCTGAGTTTGAATACTTACCGGCTGAGTCCAAGTCACTGGTATTTGAGTCCCAGTCCGAGTCTGAGTCACTGGATCGGCCTCTATGGAAAAGTATACTATAAGAACTAGCAATTGATCAATATTTACACTGCCTGTTATCCAATCTTGTAGTGTGTTATGATATGGGCTTTAAGCCTTGCTGTAGAACTTAAATTACTAATATCATCTGCAGCAGACAGTGCATGTTGCACAAGTGTAGACACCATGTAGAGTTTAACAGGAACTGCAGAGAATAAGGTAAATGCTATATGACAACAGGTTAAGTGCATAAAAGTGACACAAAATTTCTCTGGTCTCAAGCCTGGTCTCAGGAATTGTATGGCGTAGTCACGACTCCAGACTGTAGTAGACCAAGTCGTCCTTTTTCCAAGTCCGAGTCCTTACAATCGTGACACTAGACTGGTCTTAAGTCAGAGACTCCTACAGCACTGGTTACTACTTGCAGCTTATTTTCGTTACCAAAGGATGAGGGATCTTGTGTAGTGGTTTGGATTTTAAACAAACACAATGGAAACATGTTGAACTATTAATTTTCATAAGTTTAGAACTGACAATATATTAACCTACCCTCAGCATTGACATAGTCAAGGCATTGGCTATTGAGGTTGCAAGAGTGGAGAGGTGGTGTATACATTTTGCTGGGTAGATAAATAAAACCAACAGTGATTTTGAATTTTCTGTCATTTCACCCAGGGAAGTGGAGGGGAAGGCCTATGAGAGGGGGTATCCATCTACTTCTCTCTGTAATAGACCCTATTGTACAGTATAGGTATCATTATGTGGACATTCTGCTACTTGAAGTAGATGTAGTCTTCTATCACACAATGTGCAACTTAGTATAAATATTGTTGCAAATTATTCATTGAAATATAAGAAGAGGAGGAAACTGTCAGGCAGTTTTAATTTATGAAGTTGCATGCAAGTAAGAAACTGGCAAGGGTGTTGATTTGGGCTTTGAAACTCATGGGGTTGAATACTTGGCCTGAAACTAACAGTGGATATTAAAAATAAAGGAAGTACCTAGATGCTAAATGGTGCTCAGTGTTTCTGCATTGTAGAGTAACTATGAATCTCTCAAAACAAGCATTTAATAGATTAGTGTGAGAATAATATATCGTCATAGCTCACCATAATGTTGATTATCAAAACTTGAAATACATGACCTGATGGCAGACTTTGGCAGACTTGCCAAAGTCACCTCTCTTTGTAAACAGAGAGCTTGCTGTGATAAAAAAAAAACAAACGTTCAGATCTCCACAATGAAATAAGAGTGGATGACTGTAAGTTTCCCTTACATCAGTGTGTAATTTTTGCAATATGGTCACAGTGTAAAGGTACTTTGATGTAAAGGTTTCCTTCTCATTAAAATTACAGTCCACATTCAGTGTTTCAGTGTTTAAGGGGAATACAGCAGTCACGCCAAACTTACTTCGACAAGTGAACTAAATGTCACCAGTCTCTTCTCATTTCTATTGCAAGTATCTTTCATAATGTTTCAGAAAATAAATGTGACATTCTCAAGGTGAATGAAAGGATTGTTTTGCATAAATTTAAATATTCATTTACAAATTTGTTGTCACCTGATTTAAAAGAGCCATTTATGAATTACGATACTCGGGTATACCATTTAGTTTGGATTGACTGCATTTTCTCATTAAGGTCAACAAATTTCTCTTCACTGCAATCTGTAGTAGCAATTAGAAATTAACTTATGGCTCTAAATGTCCAAACTTTCATAAAATGCTGACTTTCCTTACAACAGCAAATAACCAAAATCATTCATCTGTACAACAGACAGTACATTTAAATGGTGCAGAATAAAATCTGGCTCCTCTCTGGCTGCTAAATTGCCAGGTTGCTTTTTTTTATCAGTATAGTGAAATTAGTATGTCCTGTAATGTCTACAACATTACAAAAGTCATGAAAGGGGGTTGTGTACAATATTTTACACAATCTGGTTCAAGACATTTGTGTATAATGAAGCACAGAGCAATTGCTTCTGTTATCATGAGAAAATATCAATTGATCATCATTCTTTGAATTATAAAGCTGTTTGTAGTCCCTGAAGATGAAAGTGATCTAGATAATTATTACATAAAATGATGAAGATTCTCCTTGGTCTTCATAGAGAGAATCAAGTTGGGAAGCATTCTCATCAAGTAGGTTATTAATGGTGAGATTGCCTGTTAGCAGATTGCTAACCCAAAGTACAGGTGCTTCAAAGAAATCCTTTAGTACATTTTTTTTTTTGCTCCAAAGTGCTGTGATAAACAAGCTTTTAATGCAATGACCCCAACACAGATCTAAAGTTAGGACTGGAGCAATGGAATGGCTGGCAGAAAGGGAGAAGAGAGTGTATTCTACTACTAGAAAGATCCTTCCATTGTTGATTGTTGTGTTGTAATTTCATAGTGATATTTTGAAGTGACAGAGCAATTTTACTTTCAAAGCAGGGTTATAATCACTTCTCTCATAGAGCTCACTCTACAAACAAACCTGACATACATATGATTTTCTTCAAGTTTTCAAAAAGGGACAGATATTAAGTGTTGGGATTACTTAATTCAGCAGAGGAAAGCCTCTTTATTACTCATTTGACTGTCTTGCCAATCAGTGCAACTCATCATAGCATAGAGGAAGTGGACACAAATTTAATTCATAGGCAGGCAAACAGATGTTTAGTTTTAGGAAGGATAAGGTTTTGGTTGACATCAGCTGCAGGAGTTGGCAACATATTTTACTGGAAATGGAAGGCAAGTTGTCATCATGCTCGGTTCACTGAATAAACAAACCACCACTCTGTACTATATATAGTAAAGTCCAACCCAGATTAGCACACAAATGCACACTTTATGCATACTGATATTATACATAGGACTGGTACTAGTTGTCACTCAATTGGTATACAATAGGTACACACACAAAACCACACCCAAACAACTAGTAAGTAGCAAAAAAAAAAAAAAGTAATCAAAATGGTACACAAATGCCAAAAATGGAAGTTCAAGATGAAGCAGTCTCTCAGAAAGACTTATTAACTTTGAGGCTGTAATTCTTTAAATCTTTCAAGAGCTTGAGATATTCTATAAAAAAGTACAAGTAGACTTAATATAAAGGTTAGGTTGTAATGAGATTGCTTAGGCTGCAACAGTGTAATACAAGTGCATCGAGTTTGCTGATGTCTTCGTGATGAATGAAGCATATTCAGTGAATATTGTTCCATGCGACCAATAATTTTTTGAAGTCCATTGGTCTTGCCTAACAGCATCACCAAGATTGGAAGAGTACCACCCTCTTGATCAAAATCTAGTAGTCCATTAGGAAGTATTTACCCCTGCTGGCGTTAAAACTTGTGCAAAGGTTATGTAAATTATATTCTGATGCCCCATTATCAGAAATACATCTTTAGAAGATAAACTGACTGTATTTATAGAAACCTTGGCAACTTTAGTGTCTATGTAATCTTTGTCTTACTGATAAATATCTTTCAAGTTACAGAAGTTAAAAAACGTGCGTATTATGGACCATTAATGATTTGATTATTATGGTATTATGCCAGACTGATTCAAAGATAAGAGCTCCTGAGATTAATTTCATGATGTCATGTTTTGTGTCCTGTGAAGTCTCTTGGCTCAAAATGCCCAGGCAGATCCTTCCTTGTAGTTAGAGATGTAAGACTTATGCTCTATAAGCATATCAGGCACCATTGGGAGGGGGGGGGGAGGAAAATGAGGGAATACTGTATAGGCTGCAGAACCAAAGGGCTGTGGGACTAACAGTGGGCAACAAGAATACTTAAATTATCAGGGTCAAGTTTCATTTTTTTTCTTATGTAAATTATTCTTCATTGAATCATTCTTCCTTGTCAGTTTGCCTCTGGCAGCAGTACATGTCATGGCCTGGGAAAGATTATTTTTTATCCTGACTCCTCCATAATGTTTGGGGGGGGGGTCTTCTGATGAAAATGAAAGAGCTTTGGATTAATGAATCAAGTCTGGAACACAAGAAGATGGATATGTTTAAATGTCTCACTGGTAAAACTTTTGCCTACAGGCTTCTCTCTGCCAGGTATAGGAGTAATAAGGATAAAGATGTAGATTCAAACTATAGGTAAGCCTTCAAAAGCATCTCCTAATCCCAGTTGAAAGTGACTGCTCCTCTTGTATGAAACATCCGTGCACGTCATATATTCTATCTCCCAAGGAGAGCAATGCGGTGTTTTCTATGTTTTTTTTTTTATAATTATTTTCCTCAGTTTAAATTTATTTCAATTATGTAGATTTTCATATCTTTCTAGACAAATTTTGCATTTTTTGTCAGTGTTGTCCAGTATCAAATATGTAGCATTTTGCTATGTTTAGTTTTCTGAAATCCCTCTGAAGTTTAGAATGAGTGTAGTGTGGTGAACTGCAGAGGCTCTTGTGTGCATGAAGAAGCATAGAAATTTAAACCATTTGCTGTTTTTATCAGGTGAATTAGTAGATTCTAACAGCTTGACTTTTCAGCATGGCAGTCATGTGTAATAGATGTGTTGTTCGTAACCTTTTAAAAGCTGCTTTCGCGAAACAGACAATACTGAAGCCATCAAATCTGTATATTTTGATTTCCTTCGTCCTTCCTCTACCTCATTCCTTAATAATTTTACAAAGGCAAGGTTCTACTGCTACTTTTAAGGTTTACTTGCCAAGTCTTGCTAGCAAGCATTGAAATTTACTTGCTCCGTCATATTTTCACTTGCCCTTCTAGCTAGGCAGACAACAATATTGATTTCTCACATGGTTCCATACCATAAGGATTTGTGGAAGTAAATCAAGTGGTAACTAGGTAAATAAGGGCCAGCTATGTTCTGTTATGTGTTATTTTGGAACTTCTCATAAAAGTTTTAAGCTCTTTTATATCACTGATGGCAAAGCAATTGCTTCAAAAAATTTTGCTGTAGGCAATAAGGGAATCATTAATGTCAAACTTTCTTTCTCGACTGATACAAAACTTTTGTACTTTACAGACATTTTATGATTCAAAACATAGTTAATCTTGACTTGAAATACTGTATGCTCATTATCTCAGATCTCTTCTTATTTTGAACATAATGTTCTTTTCATTTACTGTTTCCACAAATGTCATTTCTAGTTACCCTTCCTGTCCCAAAGTGCATTAATGTTTCAAAAAGTATTTTGTCCATTTTCATTTTGTTGAACTTAAAATGGTCAGATCAAAATGCAAACAACAGTGGCAAAATGATTTTACTTTTTGAACTGCATCTTGTGTGGGATGTGCTGGATTTTCTGGGGTGTATATTAACCAGCATTCAGTTGCTCTGCTGATACGTAGGTAGCCCGCCAGAAATTCTAGGAAATTCCCAGTGGGAAATGTTAACCCCACAAATTAACACCCTAAAATTTCTTTGGAGGGCATAGCGTAGGCAGTGTTGCTAAAGTGATGCACTCATTTTGTGGTGTGGACATGGTAGCATGTAGAGTAAGGACTGTGCAAAAATAAAGAAAATTGAAGGTATCATGGGCACTTCGTTGCATTATATCCTTCCGCTGTTCAAAATGGCATTTTGAATGAAGTGAAAAGTTGTTTGGATCCACTTACCCTGTAATACAAGGTCTTGTAACTCAAAATCTCAAAGGTCATGATAGACAAGTAAAGGAACCAGTTTGGGAGCCCTTCTTGTAAGGTTTTATATGAGGTGTAGCTTGTATCTGTTGAAAACTTTTACAAGGGTCCAGAGGCCTTGAACAGAGCATAGTATATATTAAATATATTAAGTGTTTGCAGGATTTATAGTGCTGCACTATCAGCAGACAATTGGTTATAATGGTAGCATGTCAATGACAAGACTTGATGCAGGGAAGGGCTCAGCAAAGGTGGCATGTCTCAATTGACAGACTTTTCATTATCACACATGGTCATTAAACCAATCTTTTAAAGGTCTGGTGATGTGAAAATGACATAGTTGTCTATTTGCTATAAAAATATTTAATGTGGAAAAAAGCTACCAGTCCCATCAAAATCCATCAGGCATGGACACATTTACAGTATAATTTCTGTTTATACCTCTTGCATGAATAAACATGAGCATACTGCTGTAATATGCAAATGTGGTATTGGAGGGACTGACAATATTTTCATGTTATAGTTTGTTTTGCTGCCTTCATTTAGAAGACAGAACTTTGTAATATTGAGTTTATTTTGAAACTTAAAAAGTTTTCTGCTTCAATTAAAGAAGTCAGTACCCTCTCACCAAACTGTTGACTGGGTAGGGAGTAAATTTTAGAAGTAATTTAAGTATAGGGTTAGCCAAGAAATGGTGACACTATCACTCCACATCATTTTTTGTATAGTTTATGAGTTACTTTGTAGAGAAATCATCAAAATTTGAGGAAGTATTTTGAAAACAGTAGAAGATATTAATATAATTGTAAAGGATTGTTCATTAGAGGATTTATCCTTTAAACACTGAGTAAAGACAGATTCTAGAATAGCTATTTTGTGTGTCTCTTTCAGATGATGCACGTTGCTGAATTGTACTAATATATCACATGCTACTGTACATTCATTGTGTAATCCACTTGCAAAGTCTGTTAGGACTGCAGTGTGTGTTCGTGTAGATTTGCTGACTGCCTCAGTGAAAAAGTCACCTTTTTCAATATCATTGTCAGATATTTTTGTTTGCTAAGAGAAAGAGTCACAAAATGTTACTTGAATGAACTGTATTCTACTATACCTGTTTTTGATTGCATGAGGAAAGTATTTAAGAGACCAAAACATAAATTATGGACACTTTTATTTTAAGTACTTCATGGACCTTTGTCCTCCCCTGGTGGATCTTTTAATCTTTTGTTTGTATTTTGACCATGTATCAAGAGGGCATGCACAGGGGTGGAACACGAATCTTAGGAATTGGGGAGGGAGGGTTGCAAGTTGGAGGGCAAAAATTTCAGTGTGAGAGTGTAATCCAATGATATTAGCTATCAAGCATGGTGGGAGGTGAGAGGGGACAGGGCTAAATGCCTCCCCACCCTACCTCTGGGCCTGTTGCATTACTTTCTAGTACGTACAGTTGTATTGAAATCTCTAAAATCTCAGTGCGTGTTGCCCTCATTTAGTTTTTCGTTCTCAAACATAATCCAAGTCACATCTTGTGGTTTATAGGCCTATAAAAATCCAAAGTAGAAAACCCTGTAGATTCTATAAAATATTAAAGTGAAATATTGCATTTACAGTGAATCACCATGACGTGCAACGAAAGTAGCTGAATTTTTAGTAAACCAGTTTAACCAATGAACTCAGGCAGTAGCTTATCTCACCAAAATGTAATGTATTGCAAGAGTTAAGGATGTTGCATCATTTGAAATTTTGGGCCAACAAATTATTCTTGGTCACAAGTTACCAAATTGTTTACTGTGATAACTTTATTTCTCGAAAACAAAGCTACCATGCTGCTTTATTTTGAATTTCCTATCATTCTGTATCTACAAATCTCGGTTTGAAAAAGTTGATTAAACTTTGTACCACAATGCAATATTTCCCTTTAAAGTACTTTTCAGTCAGGTTTGAGTCCATCAAGTCTACATCTTACTATCCTTACAGTAGCGTCAATCTTTACTCAAATGTGGGGGGGAGGAGGAGATATGGCCAGTTCTGTCAAAAATTTACTGTGTAAAAATCTCAAGTCAATGGGTGTATTTCCAAAATGGGGGGACGTGTCCCCCTGTCCCCCCAGGATTGCCGCCCATGTATCCTTGGATCAGCATTATGGTGAGTAGTCAAAACCATGGCTGCAGATGTGAGGGCTAGCCCCCCCCCCCCCCTTTTGCTATCCTACACCAGCAATTTTGGTCCAAAGGGGTGTATAGTATCCAGCTCAGATGTATGTGCATAGTACTGCACTGTTAAATACAATATTAATGCTGCTATGAGCACATAAGTTTGGTAAGTTGCAGCATGTGTAGCATTCAGATAAGCATTTGTAATAACTTTTAAAGTGATGCC
The DNA here is from genome assembly GCA_029531755.1 of Holothuria leucospilota. NCBI lineage: Eukaryota > Metazoa > Echinodermata > Holothuroidea > Aspidochirotida > Holothuriidae > Holothuria > Holothuria leucospilota. The sequence goes on along the minus strand of CM055980.1, from coordinate 4,704,772 downwards.
CCCACCCTAGATTTTACAGAGATGGTATATCAACATCGTCACCAATTTACAGGGTAATACAGGACTTTCTTTACATTTTGGACATAGCATGAACATTTTACTAGCAAAACTGTCAAACCATCAGTAACTGAATGTTTTCTCACATTTAAGCTGATCTATAGATCATTTTGAGATGGATCAGAGAGCAAAGATAACTAACAATGTTCTCAATATTGAACAGTCAAGAACTGTATTGTTAATACAAATATCAGTATACATGTACATTTTTAAGATGTTACCATTTTGTTTGTTGAAGAGATACAGTAAAATTGTTTCAAGTTTTCACAGATGTTTAGTGTAAAGTGTTCACAAAAGTTTTCCATTCTTTTGTACATCCAATGCCTTTCTTTCTAACATTAAAGAGCTACCTTACTTTAATTTTTTCTTTTATTTCCAATCATTTTTGACTTCATTTAAATTTTTCTGCAATCCTCTCCCATATTAAAGAGTAAAATAATGATAACAATTTTTGTTTGTATGTTAGGACCGAAGTCTCTGCCTATAGCAGCCTCTTGATCGTTAAGAAAAGAAATGTTCTTCTGTACCTACACTCTTGAAATTTGTAAAATTACTGTTGTCTGAATAGTGATAAGTGACTGCAAAATGAATGCTTGTTTCCATTCCTATCAATACCACAGACCTTCTGTTGCAAGTGACTCGTCACGCATGTAAGTTATTAAAACAACCCACAAAGCATCGCTCATCATGGAATGCATATTTAAACTAATAAAATACTAAACCTTAGCCACTCACAAACTTTCTCTGTTTTTCACTTTTCCCAACATGAAAGAAGAGAAAGTTGTTGCAGTCCAGTGTCATTATGCAAATTAACAGGAAGTGAACTCAAAAATTAAAATTTTGGGGACATTGGTGCATCATTAGCAATAGCTAATAACTTAATAAGACAGTATGACCTGAAATTTATCATTGATGGGTCATCGTAGCTGCTTTCTGCATACTGTAGATGTCCCAGTCAGGTTGTCCACCCAAAGCCTGCAATTACAACAACACAATCTTTTCAAATGATGTATTTGCCTATAGTTTCCATAAAACCCTTCCTTCACTTTCATTTTGTTTTTCACCTCATTTTGATTTCCTTCCTTCCCATTCTTTTAATCCTGATTATCATCTAACTTTTAATTCTTTCTTTCAGTTCTTCAGTCTAATCTTATGTTGGAATCTTTGGAAATGTGCATCTAACTTGCATACCTTTGTTAATTTGCATTAATTAGTTTAATTAGTCAATAAGCAGTCGTTGAAAACATATTCTGTTGTTTTAGAGGGCTTTGGTAGGAAGGACCTGTGTTTTGTGTCAGGTCATCTGCCTTTGTGTGAAAATTGTTGTGCACACTTTTTATTTTCCATACCTTTTAATTAAGTGACTTTTTCAATGAAACTTGGATCATAAATGTAGTGTGGTTATCTTCATTTGTGACAATTAAAAGTCAAAGGGCACATAAAGAGATCAAAGTTGGTTTCAAAGCCAAGATGTAAAATAGCTTTAAAGTGTGAAGTTGTTCTTGCTTGAAGTTAAAGTTGCAACCATATTTGTCCAATGGTCAGCTTAATTCATAGGTGCAACATGGGTACCTCCATATGTTAATGAGGTCAAAGGTCATAGAGGGTTGAGTTTTAAAGTAGTTTTAAAATGCAAAATTGGTCCCAGTTGAAAAGTTGGAAGTTGTTCTCAGAAGGAGGTTTCTCAGTTGCAACATTCTACTTTTATTCCTGATAAAATCTTCCAAAAATTTGCCTCTCTTGTTATATTTGTGAAGCCAGCGTTGGCTTACAGCAAACTAGTAATTATATCTCTTATGAGTGATTTCACAATCCTCATTGCCTAAGATGGTGGTCAAGTGAATAAGTCTCATTGTTTGGTGGGTGTTGAGGAAGTGCATGAGTATAGGATAAAAGTAAACAAATCTGTTTCTCTGAGAGGATGATGTCACTGGGTGTTTATTTAGCCATGGCAGTAAACAAAAGTTTTAGTAATGGGCATAATAACCTCATGAACCAAACTTTACACATAAGGTCAAAGAGTCACATATCAATAAAGGTCATATGCCAAAGGCGTAGGAAGCAGGGGACGGCTGGGGAGGCTTTACCCCCCAGTCAAAAATGTGGGGGGCTGAAGTATGTTTCTGCACCCCAAGATCCAAGGGCAAAAATCCCTTATTTCTCTTCTGTAAGAAATGTCAAAATTTGCAGTAATTTTCCTTCAAGTTTGTCCAAAATGTTGCACCAAATTTCATCTGAGGACCCTCAAATACCCCAAAATTTTCCAAAGGGGAGGGGTAACTACTCCCCCTAGACCCCTCCCCAGGATGGCAGTCCGAAACAAGGTTCACCCCCCCCCCCCCCCAGTCTCAAAAAGCTTCCTAGGCCTATGTCATATGCCTTAGCTGATCAAATTGTACAATAATTTAAAAACACTGTTACAGGTGCATCAGTTTGTAATTGAAGTTTTGTCAGTTTTGGTTTCAGAGTCATTGAAATCTTTGTGTGAATGCATTACACAATGGTACAAAGTTTTTCCTTCCTTAATTGCTAATTGGAATGGAGTGAATCCCCCCTATACTGGAAACTTTATTGTATGATAATGACAGAAAAATGTTGAGTGCAAAGCCTACGGTTAAAAATTCTGTCAGAAATGCTAAAACTTGGGAAATCCTGTCACTTCAACAAACATAACAGTGGAATTCTTACATACATCAAGTTTTACAAGTAATTCAGAAAAGTTTCCCAGGTCATCATTATATATATATATATATATATACATACATACATACATACATACATACATACATACATACATACATACATACATACATACATACATACATACATACATACATACATACATACATACATACATACATACATACATACATACACACACATACATACATATACCTACATACATACATACATACATACATACATACATACATACATACATACATACATACATACATACATACATACATACATACATACATACATACATACATACATACATACATACATACATACATACATACATACATACATACATACATATATATTTCTCTAATTTGGGATTTAGGCCAAAAACTGTATGAAAAAAGGCGACTGTTGGGAGAACTCGACCCTTAGGCGAAAAAATCATTTCGCCTTAATGTTTTACACACTGTTTTATATAGGAATGCGCAACTCTATACGCAAGTCCGATTTACCACATAATGTTTGTGCAATTACTTAGCTGCACACCGACTTACATGCATGTATCCGTTAACACTAAGGACTTACGGGCCATTGAAATAACGTGCATATATATCTCAGAACCAAAAGGGGAAATATAATCTTATGTATTTTATTGTTTTTTCCTTCGCCGGTTGTATTGGCGGTATACCGATTTCGCCTAACAGGTCAAATTAGTGTTTTTTTTATATATATATATATCTATAGAAACTGAAGAATGGTGGGATGCGGACACAGTCGCATACACTTCCGTGTGTATATATATATATATATATATATATATGTATATATGTATATATGTATATATGTATGTATGTATATATGTATATATGTGTATATATATATATATATATATATATATATGTATATATATATATATATATATATATATATATATATATATATATATATATATATATATATATGTATATATATAATATATATATATATATATATATATATATATGAATATAGATATATATGGGTGCCGGGGTGTGTTTGTGTGTATGTAGGAATATGGCAAGTATAAACCCAAAGCAAAGAAAGTAACCCCCTTTTCTCCTTTAATGGCAGATCATCAATTAGTAGAGATTAATAATATGTGAATGTCTTTTTTCATTAGTATGAGCAAGCATTTGTGGTACTTTCAGTGCATGATTGAGCTGGTGTAACTCCTAGATGCAAGTAAGTTGAATGTCATGAACAAGTAAGTTAGCCATCCTTTCAATAATATGCACTGTTAACAGTGGGTGAAGGACAAATGTTTTTGAAAGGGGAATTAATTCTGTTGCACCAAATGTCCCACAGGCTCTCTGAGTGTGCAAAGGCTGGCCAACTTTGAAAGGCTGGTTGTAGTTTCTAGAAGATTCTGCTATAAGGATTCAGTAGATTGCTTTTCAAAGATATTGATTAAGATGTGGATGGCCGATGGTAATTTAGCCAGTACTGGAAGTAATAAGAATGTCATAATATGCCAGTTGGGGATGTTGTGATTGTAAATAAGCATGGCTGCCTCTAAGTTTTCTCTCTCTGTGATAATCTGTGAAGCTTGGGGCAGGTAATATACATGCTTGATAATATATTACTCTAAAGCAGTAACAGAAAGCCATGATAAAATTAATTTGGGCAGCAAAGTGGAAACACATCCTGTGTAAATATGTTCATCATGCTAAGGGATGAGAGTGGTCTGAAAATCAAAATTACCAGGAAAATTTAATAATTTCTCTCCACTGTAGTAGTTTTCTTGATATAAGGAAGTGTTTGTCTTTAGGGGTGACAAGAATAGGCAGGAAATTTGTGGAACACATTAAACTGTAATGAAGAATAGTGTGATGGCAAGAGCCTGCTGGTAAAAAATGATGACTGCTACACTTCATGGCAGGACAGAACTTTCTTGTGATTATTTGCTTGGAAGCATCACAAGAAATATAGAAAACAGTGTATTAAGAAAGTTTTCCATTTCTGGAACACTCTGCTGGCAATGCCTCTTGATGTCTTCTCTGCCTCAGTGGTTTAGTCCAGGATGGGGGCGTACTAGCCAATTAAGCCCCTTGGTTGTAAATCCTTTCAGAGAGTTGTTACTTTAAACCTGACTGTATTTACTGAATTGATTGATCACACATTTTGACTTGGCATAGTACAGTATATTAAAGACAGACACTCATCATCCCAAAGCACATTTTTGGTTGGGGGATATAAAACTTCTCAATTGGTGAGTGCTCTTAGCATAAAAGTTTGAGAATTCAAAAGAAGGAGAATGCTCACATTTCACACAATGCAGAGAGGGTGTTCTGATTACACATGAGGGCCTTGTGTGCTCACCAAGACATAGCCTTAAGCAATAAACTAGGTTTGTGTCTAAACAAGACAGAGGTTAAGACAGTTATAGGAGGGGTTAGAAGTACTTAGTAGGGAGAATTGAAACTGCCTGGGATGACAAGATTGGCCCTTTAAACCTACATACCAAACCCCAGTTTGTTGGTATTTGTAAACTGGGTGGGTTGATTATTGTCTGTGGGATAAGAGAACACACTGATATATGCATTGAATACAAAATGTTAAAGTTATAGGATCAATATTGGCTAGGATTCTTTTGATTAAATTCAGTGGTCTAAAACTACACATGTCCTTCTACATGTAAGAGAAAACCAGAGTAATTTTAGAAAGGCACCTTTTCACTGATACTGTAACTGTGAACGAAATTTCTGTGTTTATAGATCAAGTACTCTATGAGAGACGGAATGAGAGTTGCAATGGGAGCTTTTTCAGTGAAATCAATTTCATTGTACTCTCTGGTGATGGCTAAGCCTTCGGTTCACTGGCAAACCCTGCAAACTTTGCCTATGATTTTAGATCAAAAAGGTTGCTGAAATCAGGCCATAGTGGGCATAGAATTTCTTCTTAAATGTACAATTTAATTGAAAGAAACCACACCCACATTTTGTGACAAACTGGGTTGATGGTTATGTAAATGTTGATAGACTTTTTTAGTGATTAAGGTACTCATGTATACAACAATATGGCTGTAGCTGTGAAATCTTATCAATTAATTACACCTGAAGTTGGTTTACTTTAATATTGTTCTAAATTACTTTTTGCAATTACAGTGAAAGGGAGTGTGTGACTTATTACATTATCACCCCAGTTTGAAACACTATACCCAGATATCCTAATTCATGTATGGTTCAATCCTTCCAGTCATGTGACAAATTGTTAACTTTCTGCAGAATATTTCCTTGGTTAACTGTTAATATGCAGTATTAGTTCTTAAAAATTATGGAAGATAATTGTTAGCTAGGGAATTAAATTATATTTGTAACATTTGGCAGATGTTTCTCAGTGATGTTGGGCAAAACTTGATTTTTGAGATTTCTTAATAATTAACTCTGCAGCAGCTATTTTAGATCAAAGGATTTAAAATGCATGTTTCTTGTGCACTGAAAAGAACCTCTGTAATTCATTGTCCAGAGGTAAAGCCAGCTGTTTGCATTTTAATTGTTTTTAACTGCAGTGAATGTTTTGCTGCTAAAGCCTGTAATGATGGAGCCTATTTGACTTACGGTGGATAATTTGCTAGTACTGACCAAAGTGGGAGCATTGTGAAGTCCAAAAGGAATTCCTAATGCATTACTCAAGTGCACAGTTTCCTTACAGAATTATATTCACTCACAAACTTACTGTATATTTGATTTGATAGCATTCCTGCTGTTTGCTGGATTGAAGCTTACATATGAGACTTTGTCATACATTATAGTCACGGAGAATTGTTTGTTAGAAAACTAGAGATAAGTTTTCTGCAAACATAAATTTTCTTGTATTTGTTTAGAGGGTTCAGGTAGGGGGTCTCAGTAGCAGAGGAGAGTTAATATGTGAAATGTCTGTTACAGACCACAGATCAGACTTAGGCTAGTTCATTGCAATGTACAGTACCTGGTCAGATTTGAAGCTAGGAAAAAAGCATAGACTGTGATTGCTTTAGATGTCAGCACAACTTGAGATGCTTCCATACTAAAATAATGTTTAAGACTTTACTCCGTTTCATGCCCTCTACATGCAACTGTGGCCAAATTTTCCTGCAGACCATTTCTTAATTTATGTTTAATAGCTCAGTAGTTCTAATCTTATTGTAAATGCACATACCTTAGTACTTTGTAAGTCTAGTAGAAATTGATTTTATCAGGCAGACCATTATTATTTATATTTACTCTTACTGGAATTCATTATTAACAGCTTTTTATCCTATTTTATTCTGTGCAGAATACTAATCAGTGTCAATCATTGCCTGGTATTCAGACTAACCATTAAAAAAGAATGCTGTGTTTCTGGATGATCTTTTCCACATCTTTCAAGTTTCCTACATTTAGTTCAGCAGCATTTTCCATTTTATTTCAGCCTTGGCTTGATGATATGACTTCTTTTTTTGAATGCTTTTAGACATTTATGTTCATGACTTCTTGAGTATTTTTTTCTTTTTCTTTCTCATCATCCTATGCTACTGAATATCTTTTAAACGGTAAATATTGCTTGTGCATCAGTGTATTTGAGTTGGCCTTGTGAAGTATCGGTTTGTAACCTTCCATTATCACTGGCACTTTATTTTATACACTTTTGGGTTGTATACTTTTTGGAGTATTTAAACATTTTTTGGATTGGAATCATCTTGGAAGTATCTTGACCTTCTGAAGGACGGTTTCATAAATAGGCTTATGACAGTGCTGGGTTATAGATGATACGGTGGTATGTGAAATAGTGAGCCTCTTTCGTTGTCTTGCTGTGGGCACCAAACATAACTTCCACTTTCGATGGTGAGATTAAAGACAGATGAAAGTTACAGATTTTTCCCACTTTCAAGATTCACTTGTACCAAGATTGATAACTGATGGTCAGTTTTGGGCGGGCTCTGGTAGGACAATTAACCTTCAACAAACTTCATTCACAATCATGGTGTTGTTTTGTGCTTATGTTAGGTGGTACAGTGGTCATTCATCCCACACCATGTCATTGTCCAAGATCATGTTAATTCTCTATACTTCAAGATACCAGTAAAAACCACAATGTATCACAATGTGACACTGTGACAGCTTAAGCACTGTATATTATGACCCATGAAGACTGAGCAAAATTTTGGAACATTTGAAAGACAGTGTCACTGTGTAAACAGTGTGCACGCCATGATCATAATCTTCCCCACCTGCTGAGGGACATACTGGTACCTACTAATAACTTACGGTATTTGCATGCATTTCATTGTACTTGCATCAAAAAGATTATCTTGAATCCTTGATTAATCATGTATGTGCCAAAGGGGCTTAAAGGCCCTTTTACCCTATTAACCAAGATGCCTTTTTAGAATATTGTATTGGGCTAAGTAGCACATTTCCTTTTTCTTGAGACTGAATGTCAAGTGAAAGAGCTCTCTCATTGGGTAAATTCTGCACCAGTATTATTCCTCAACATTGTCTTTTTTTCTAAAATGGCAGGTCATTTAATTGTTTAGTCAGTGCAACACCTTAAAACCTAATATGTTTGTGATGTTTATGTGACTACATGTACTCAATTAATCAGCTTTTTTCCTTAATCTGTATGGGGTCTTATACCACCAAATGTGACAACAGAGCAAGGCTGTGGTTCCCTTGTATGTCTTTGCTTCCCCACAGCAGTCTCACTGCCCCTCTCCCTGCCACTGCCCACCTTGTTAACCCTCATCATTAACAACATGCTTCATCTTTGCTTCAGTAAAGTCCTGAAGGTTTTTCCACAAATGCCTTTCATAAAAATACTACAGTTCTAGTTCAGCACCACCATATTCTAGAATGTTGTTTACAAATATAGAGGGCCTCATTTGTTATAGTGTTATGGGATGCCCTCATGATAACATTTGTCACTAATAGCATGACAAGGGTTAATTAGGAGTTATTAACCCGTGTTTGAACACAATTAATTGTCAATATAAAGCTTCCCAAGGGCAACCCATCCCTTTTAAGTGCAATTTCATTTTATGGCATTTATAAGTGCTTTATATAAATGTTAACATATCTAAATCAAACCTGTCACATCCACTTATCACCCTTTTATGGACTCTTTCAACGCTCTTAAGTACAAATTAAACTACTCCATTCTGTATGCAGTAAAAAAACTAAAAATTTCATGATTTGAAGGTATAGTCAGCATTCAGTTAATTAGTAGAGAATAAAACTGTTGCTGAAACTTGCAATGTTTTGAAATGCGGGGGTCCTTCTATTCCTTTCCTTATTTTGACATTGTTTATTGCATACCTATATGATGCCCAGCCTGCATGTTTACCTGTTTGCAAAGACCCATTCTTGCATTATCTGATTGGCTTTTTTTTTTTTATTTATTTCACCTAAAATTTTATTGCTATGAAAACCTCTTGTAAATTAACTTATACCATAGTATTCTAACATAGTATTCTTCTGTAGCATATTATTATACTATACCCCAGCTTTTTCAAACTATCCTCAAAGGAATGAAACCTGAAACAGTATTTATGTTTAAAAGTGTGCCTTCATATTTTGTACAACAGTGTGAGATTTAACATCAATTATTTCCACTTTTGACAATCATCATTAGACTTTTAGGGATTTAAAACTCAAAGGGAGAAAGTTTATTATGGTGCAATCTTTTGCTAAACAAACATTAAAAACTTGGTTCTTTGCCAGATCATGGGTAGGAGGTGATAAAGGATAGTGCTAGGGAATTGGTACTGTAGATGCCTCTCAAAATGACTGTAATTTAAAATTCTGGTTTGTCTAAAGACTTACCATACTTAGGATACTATAGACATGTGAAAAAGACAGATGACCACCTGGTTTGTCACCCCATCCTGGCATCTCAGTCATGCTGCCTATTCTGTATGTTAAACCAGTTTTCCCAAATGATGTTTCATCCAGTGATTAGATATGAATTTTTAAAGGCTAATGTCTTTATCATTCTTGATCATACATTAAATATATCCACAATAAACCCTTTCAGGATTACCAATAAATTGACGAATAATTAATGGCCAATATAAATGGTTTTAAAATGAATCTGAGATCAGACATTAATAACATCATTTTTCCCACTTTCCATATTAATCAATCTGGGATACCACCATAGGTATTCTAAATTATGAGAGATCAGAGCTTCAGGGCTGTTGCTTTAATAGTAAAAATAGTAACTTTAAAACCATTCTAAATTGAATGTTTTTCTTTTGCAAAAAAAAATTGATACCACCTTGCATTTATCCTTTTTTGACTAGAATGACTTCATGAATGCTATTGAAAAGGTTTGCTATTAAGGTCAAAAAATTGTTTAAGAATATACTGCAAAGACTTTCATTTTTGGTTTTGTAGGAACCATTTCATATTAGAAGATGCATGGACATTTACCGTGAAAACTGCTTTCTATTAAAATAAATATCATTGACAAATAATTTTACAGTCAATAGTGAAAGGATATGGGTTCACAAGGTGTTAAAGGTAACGACAGTGCAAGAAGTTTCCTCTATGCATGTGAATTCAAGCATTTATTTACTACACAGTTACTTTTATTTGGGCTGTAAATGTCAGACTTAATAAGTATTAATTGTCAGCCCAGATTTTACATTTCCTGTTAGTGGAGACTGGCAGCATAGAGAGAGAGATCAATAAAGGGGAAACTAAAATGTACAACAGGTAGAAATTTCAAAGTGAAAGAATCACAGTCTCCCAAAGTCATTTTTTACCCTTTTGAATTTTCTGGTAATTATATTTTTAATCGATGTATTTTGCATAGAAGTGATCTTTTAAATTAAAAGAAACCAAAAACAAAAAATTAATCTGCAGTAATGTTTTACTGAGTAACATCATAACTTAACAATATTAAAGTGAAGAGTTCTGTTGGTTTCTTTAGCTGAAGATCTCCCAGATCTTTTCTCAAAGAAGGAGACTTCATGATGCTGTACAAATAAGCCATCAATGCTATTTTGATATTTCATATAGAGAAAAGAAAGGTGTTAACACAATGTCATCTATACCCTTCTCCTTCAGGTCTAGTTCGGACAGCGTTGAATCAACTCATATCACTGTGAGGAAGGGGGAGGAATCTCTGGAGTCACTGAAAATTACAGACCTGGATCTAGTAGCTACTCTCGGAATGGGCGGCTTTGGAAGAGTAGAACTGGTAAAAAGAATTACCACCAAGATACTTTGCTCAGATAATTCAAAGTTTTGCATTCATTTTAACTTTGCTGTTTATAATTTGAAAAAAAACCACATGAATTATACAGTTTGTAGCACTTATGGAATCAGCCCTTGACTGTTTGCTCCAGGCCCATCTCTAGTTATTCACTCATCTTGACAGCTTATCTTATATATCCACATGGGATAACAAGCACCTTTTCGTGATGAGAAACCATGTCAGTCTGAGGTTTTGTGTTATCAAGATCTGACTTGCATTTCCATGGAGTGACAAACAATTGATCAAGGTCACAATTGCATGATTAAACTGTTCATGAACTGTCAATGGCTTTTGTTCACAAAAGTATTAGTCATGTCAGAAATTGTATATCTTTGGAAAGTACTGCATAGTATTTGAAAGTAATGATACTATCAAAACGACACAGTCATTCACATGCAAAATTTAGGGTGGTCTGATAATGAACTTGTGGTCTTGATGATTAACCAACTTGGTCTTGATCCAGGAAGTGCATCTTGATGATGAGTTTTTGATGACAGTTAGATAACAAGCTTGTCTTCTTATGGTGCTCAGGTTATCCCATTTAAATGCTGTTTGCTTGTTTATTCAGTATCTGAAAAGGTTATTAAAATCTTTGTGTTTTAAAGATATTTGAGGTTATTAATTATTATTATCTTACAATTTTTAAGGGCAGGGGAGTTTGAAAATATCACCTTTTAATATTAAAACCACATATTAAAATATGTCTACATGGCACATAGGAATTACTCTAGTTGCAGTAGGTAATTTTGAAACTGGATGGAAAAATGGTGAATGGTTAATACTTAAAAAGCAGTTCCATTTAGAATCCTTTTTGTAGCTTACTTGTAGAATTGGAGGCCATTCCACAGGAAATTGTCATGTTAAAGTCCTGCCATACCAGCTGTTACTCATAGTGAGGCTGCTACATGAATGATATGTAAAAGATAATCATGAATGACAGCTCAGGCTAGAATTGTATAATTAAAGGATAACAGCAATCATCCCAGTTTGAGTTTCTTACTCAAGTATGATAAATCCAGTTTGTTTAACAAATTGTTTGAAGCCCATTTTCTTCATACCTGACAGTGAGTTCTCCCAGTTTAGTTAAACCATATAGTAAATAATTGCTGTCAGCACCTCCAAAACAAAGATTTGTGGTTAAGTAATTATCCAAAGCCATAAACTTCTGCATACACAAAACAATTTTTTATGTTTCTGGTGTTGTGATATGTGAAGCAACAAAGAATGTCTGTAGCCTTTGCCGCTTTGCTGAGGTGTCTGCAGCTGTGCTGATGCAGCTTTAACTTTACTACTGTGGCTGCAGCTGTGCTAAGGTGGCTACATCTTTGCTGAGGTGGCTGCAGTTTTGCTGAGGTGACTATAGCTTTGCTGAGGTGGCTACAGCTTTACTGAGGTGGCTACAGCTGTGCTGAGGCAGCTTTAACTTTGCTAAGGTGTCTGCAGCTGTGCTGAGGTGGCTACAGCTTTGCTGAGGGAGTTGTAGCTTTGCCGAGGTGGCTGTAGCTTTGCTGAGGTGGCTCTAGCTTTGCTGAGGTGCCTGCAGCTTTTCTGAGGTGGCTACAGCTTTGCTGAGATGACTGCATCCTGAGGTTTTGACATGGTGACAAAACTTCACTCCTCTTGTAACATGAGCATTGTGCTCTCTCTCTCTCTCTGCTGTGCAATGATGTAGTCTATACTTATTTGGTATCTACTTTCTGATAGTTTACTAACCTGCACAGTCCATTGACAAATCAATAGTGTCTTACATACACCACTCCATGGTATAAGTTGAATCTGTACAGTCAAGAGGTCTATCTCATTCCAGTTACCCATTGTGAATATTCATTACCTCAAACCAAATGTAGTTGGGATAATGAGTGTCTGCTTCATATGCAAGGGTTGAAGACATGTAAGGAGGAAAACTAATGTTGAAAAGTATAGCTGCCTCATCTATTTGAAATGCAATGTAAGAGTAGTGTTTAAAGGCTTGACACAGGAATTGTTTGTTCCTGGATCTAAATCAAGTCAACATCACCTAGCAGGACCACATAGCCAATCCATTGTGTAGAAAAAGTTGTTTGGAAACTAGTTTTATCTCATATGTCTGTTACTGTAAACAACATTATGTTCTGATGGTATTTTACTTTCAAAGGTTCAAGTTTCTGGAGAGAAAAGGACATTCGCCTTGAAGTGCCTAAAGAAAAATCACATTGTGGATACCAGACAACAGGAGCATGTTTACTCAGAGAAAAAAGTGATGATAGAATCCAATTCTCCTTTCATATGCAAGTAAGTTTGTTTTGAAGAAACTGCCTCAGTTGATGTTGCCTCTTGATTTCTTCCTGTTGATATTTGCATTCCCTCATTAGGGAGGAGGTGAGAGTGCCCTGTAGGTAGGGTGCCATGCCGCAAGCTGTGCTTTAAAACTGTGCTGGACATTAATTATGCAATAAAAGTTGAAATAGGAGGTTATTATCAGGGCTCATCAATCTCTAAATCTGATCAGTGGTTTGAGGCTTGGTTGAGCAAGATTATTTGAGGAACAACTTTCTGCTGTGATGTGGTTTCCATAGCCATACTCCAAAGAGTTGTACATCTGATAAGAGCTGTTTTATCATAGAACATCTGTTTGGAAGTTGCTCTGTGTAAATTTATTCCCATTTGCATGTGATGATCTTATTTTGATGAACAATTACTTGATGATCGTGGTAAAATAGTATTTAAGGTCATACTAGCTAAGCTTGTTCCAAGTCTCATAATGCCTGCCATATTGGTGATTCTTGAATGTATTGAAAACTGCTGGTAGTTACATTATGGTAACTTTTAGGAATTATTGCATTGAGGGATATCTCATACATAGCATGTTAATATCCCTTAGGGAGTAGATGGTCCTCAATGTTTTGGTGTAGGTCAAAGATTGTTTGAGTCACTAGAGGTAAAATTTTGAAAACCTTGTACACATGATATCTCAAGGTGGTACCCTCTAGGGATCTCATACTTGACAAGTTAGTACAGTTTTTTACCCCTTACTGAGTAAATGATCCACATCATTACTGGTGGAGGGCAAAGGTCATTTGGGGTCACCAGAGGTCAAAATGTGAAAAACTGTAAACTCAAGAGTAATATTTCATGAACATATGACATGTACCAAAATTGAAGAAAGGATCCCTTTGATTCTGGAGGATGTCAAAGGTTATTTAGGATCACAAGAGGCCAAAATGTGAATCCTTTGTATACACAATATCTCCATAGGGAATCTTATATAAATGGCCTACAATATGTGGACACATTTCCCACCACTCAGACTAAAAATCCTGTATGATTTTAATGGAGGTCATAGGTCAGTTGGCTCACCTAAGGTGAAGCTGTGAAAACGAAGCAAAACTTTCATGAATTTCATACTTGACATGTGGATATCCCAGACTGTGTAGATGATCCTTGTTGATTTTGATGGAGGTCAAAGGTAATGTGGGTCAGTAGAGGTCAATTTGCGAAACCTCATAAACAAGAGAGAAAACTTGGAAGAATTTCAAACATATCATGAGGATGCCCAATTTTGAGTAAAAAATGCCTTTTGTTCATACATAGTAAAGGTCGTCTGAAGTTACAGAGGTGAAAACTGTGGAATCCTTGACAACATCAAGTATGCAAGCATACCTGGATCTTATGACTGGAATTTAATGTAGAAAATTAAGTGCAAGAAGCCAAGTTTTTACATCTATCAGTACATGCGTTTGAACAACGTCCATGAAACTTAAGAATTGTGCAGTTAGTGCAAACACATTGAAAATGGTAAATTTGATACCACTGTAGTACTTGCAAGATTTTGACCATTATGAGGAACAAAAATCTTTTAGATTTCTGGTTTAACATTGACACCAAAACACATTTCTAATGCACATTAACATGTTGATGTATGTTGCATGCAAACTACATTTGCAAGTATTATTAAAGGTGGAAAGGTTTGCAGAACATTTGAAGTCAACTCAAAATAGGTTTTCCCATTGGATGTGCATGGTGACATCTGTCAAGTGCAAATGACAGAAATTAAGCTAACTTCTATGTCATTTTCCCCTGACTCGGCTTTTTAGCTTGAAGTACCCAGTGAAGTGGCCATCAATGGCATTAACGGCAAAAGAAAATCTACGCTTCAGGTCTTTTCAGTGATCACAAAACTGTCAACACTTCACGGTGCTTACTGTACACGACAATTTTAGCTTGCAGGTCATTTAAGTCCATGCTGTATTTTAACTCAAGCTGTTGAATATGCTAAAGTGAAATAGTCATTTACTTCTTACTAAGCAACATTGGGCATCATATAGTCACATGATTGGACAATTTTTGCAGAAGTCATTCTATACTTGCTGGTTAAGATGCTTTGTGGAAAGGATGGTATCTTCAGTAATATGAGCTGTGAAAGAGCAGGAAGTTATATTTTCAGAATAAGTTTCAAAAAAAGAAGAAAATTTGCTGAATAGTGAAAAATAAAAGAAATGTGGGAACTTTGTATCAAGTGCTGCCTAGCTGTTAATGGTAGTAGCTGTGAGGGAAAGTAGCGAACACCCTAGGTTATCATCTTATGCAACAAGTAATAACCCTGCTATATATAGATGTGTCCAAGTCTTTATTTCCATTAGTTAACATAACAATGGGCATTCAACAACAACATGACACAGCAACAATCCGTTGCTTACAGGATTGGGCAAAGGACAGGCATTTATTTTTGTTTCTTTTTGTCAAAATGAAATTCCTTTTCTGCTTATTAGCAACAGAGTTGAAACCATGTACCAGTACTGATTTGGTTTATTTTTAGAATGTGTGGCATATCTTGTGGTTTTTTCTATCAGGTAATTTGATTTGATCTTAATTTCAAGTATCCTTTCAGTATCCAATATGACAGATTGAGTCGGGATTTGTAAACTTTTCCCCTTGACACTTATTGGCATTATTGATATTGTGTTGTGCAGCAAAATGTGGTTCTAGCACATGTCGGAAGCATTTGTTCCCTGCACAGGTTAGATGTGTATTTCTCCTTTCATAAAAGTGCATTATGTGGTCTTCACAGAAACATACATTTAGCTTTGTATCAGCTTTGGTTGTGGAATTCTTACTGTAAAATTTTATAGAAGAAAACAAGAGAATATATGTGAAAGTAAAAAAAAAATAAGTTATCATGTTTACATTGTGGCTATATTTCTATCTCTACAGTAGTATCATATTGTTGATTTGATGTGTTTCTATTTTCAACTGTTGTAATTTTTTTGATGTCATAAATGGTAACCTTTATGGTATTCAATAACCATTGCCAGTTGTGACATTATGACACATAGAATAAACTCCTACAGTAATTTTACATATATGTATGTGCTCATGAGTAATGGCTTAAATGTTTATTGTGCCTGAACTTTAGCAGCAAACAGTTCGAATTTTAAAATCTATAGATGAGAGTAAAACATTCTGCTTGCTTTTAAGCTTATTGTTAATCTTGGTGAGGACCAGCTTTAGTTTGGTCCAGTTGGGTTTATAGGTCAGAATATGTAGATATACAATTTGAGTGATGCAGGAAGATGGATTTCTTAGATGTTTGAAGTCAAAGTATTGATGATGGCTACAACCTTTGATGTAATTTCTGTGAAGTCCTTCTAACCCTGTGTCGATTCCAGGTCAATATCATCATTTGTGGGAGAGTTTGGCCAACATTTAGTCCAGGTAATTTAGGGTCAAGCATTTGGATCAAGTGGACATCCCTTTTTCATTCATTTCAGGCTCTACAAGACTTTCAAGGACAGAAAGTATGTCTACATGTTAATGGAGGTCTGTCTAGGTGGAGAGCTCTGGACAATTCTCAGGGATAGGTAAAAATTTTTACATTTTGTTAACATTTTTATGGAGGCTTTCTGAAATAGTCAACTGTGTTGAATAGTACTTAGTGACACTATCGAGTGTGAACAAGTTGACCACAGTGGACATTGTCTTCCAGGGCCAACTACCAGAATACATACACTGTCTTAAACTGCTTCTCCAGAGAAGTTACAATAATGGCCCTGCAATCTGACACCCACAAGTAAAGCAGTTCTCCCTTCTAATTTACTTCTAGCCCCTCCTCCAGGTTAAAATGAAAACACCTGTCAAATAGACCTCATAGAAAAAGCTACAGTATCTTCCACCGAGTTTCAATTGTTTTAGGCCTTAACCACACAATACTGTGTGCAAGCAGTTGCAAACACAACTGACTTCACAAGTCATCATTGACTGACCAGAGCAAAGCTATTGTTTGAGTTAATGACATCAAAGTGCAGTCACCAGTTGTATTTTGAGATATGATCATATTCCTAAATATATTTGTGGCAAGATTGTAGGGCCTTTAACTCCATGCTCACATGGCTCTTACCTGTCCGCCTGTTGTGTGGTATCATTTATATTATTCCTTTTACCTTTATGTGGTGAAGTGTCTCACTTTTGAATTTGAACTTTGAAATTGTGTATGTGCTTTGGCGGCATAGTTGTAAAGTGAGTACGTATGCATGATGTATTAAGTTTGATGGAAAGTTACCTTTAGTTGTGAGTACCAGTGTAAGTGCAATTTTTCATGAGAGTATGACTGTTAAATGGTATTAAAAGCTTCTGTAGTGTGTACTAAATTCAAAGCCTGTGTGTTCAACTATGAGTATCACTTCTATACTCATACAGGACTTCACATCTGTTAGAACACCCATTGAATTGAGCACAATCTTCTAAACCTAAGGCTTCAGATGTCTCAGGAAAGCCACAGCTGACCTGGGCAAAGTTGCAGCTGGCCAAGGCAAAGCTGCAGGCTTTGTTTCTATACAGGTTGTACAAGCAGGATTAAATTACTTTTATTATGCATACACCAACAAAGTAGGGCTGCAGGTTTGCTACTTTTTGCCATGGGGCCTAACTGTCTTTTGTTCTGGGTTCCTGAAGTCCTTGTAAAAGTTGTACAGTCATGTTTTGCTACCTATAAGAGGAGAGATAAAGGGGGTGGTCTGTCATAGCATTAAGAGGTTATAGTAGCATGACCGATGAGATTTGAGTTAAAAGAGAATAAATTTTAAGACTAACACCGCTCCCATCACATCCTGCTCAGAAAGCACAATCTTACACTTTCTGTTATGGAATCTTTGAAGGCATTTTCCAGTGGCTTTGCACAAGGGTCCCATGTGAAAGAGGGAAAAAATCCAGTTCATGCCCTCCAAACCCCGTAGCAGTACTCTTTACCTAACTTGAGGTATCTAACATTAAAGACTAATTATTTTTGTCAAATACCTCCAGTACCCATCAAGGTCACAGAATGTTATGTGAAGTGGGCAGATTGCCTCAGATTTCTTTTGTTTTTCTTTGTAACTGAATGTCCTGTTTGTCCTTGAAATTTGATACTGTTGGGATGTTTGGATATCTTTCCATGTAGATTTGGCATAAATCCACACCACATGTATGGCATAACAAACAAAGTTGCTAAATATTACCTATAGTGGTGTAAATATCATAAAGAATTTCAGTGTGTAGTCAAAGTAATGTGCCCCGATGACATCATAGATTTCCCACAATGCACTTTATCTTGAGAAAAAATTGCATTTCTTTGGAAATTAGCATCTTCCAAACATTAAAAGCTATTGAGAAACAGTTTTCACCTACCAGAAGAGAAAAATTTTCAGCATTTTTGGAAGTCATTGATTTTTTCACTGGCAAATCCCTTTTAATGATTTCAGTCATTAAACTGTCTACAACTGGACATAAACACTCCTTTATATCCACTTAACTTTGTTAAATTGAACTTTATAGAAAGTAATCCAAGTATGTTTTAGGCATTTTTTGTTACAGTGTATTTTTATCTGGACGACGATTGAGGTAATAATGGTGCTGTGTCACCCTAAGAACATGTAGAAGAAGTCACAGCAAGGCACAAGTAGGATATCATCAGTCAATACATTGTGCACAGATTGAATGAAGTACTAGAAGATGTTTGGAGCCTTAGAAACTTTCCAGGCTTCCTTATCATACAGCAGTCTTTATCTTTATTGAAAACATTTATTTTTCACATTCATAGACCAATAAGAATGTACGTATGCCTTGGAAAGCGACTCCAGTCCTCTGCACAGTGGTATTTTGATCTCCGTCTTTCACCCATAAAATGTAGGAATTTTAATATTGATTGTTAGGTATATACAGCTTCATGAAGATTGGTTCCTTGTTTCTTAGTTCTTCTTGCCTTACTGTACTAGAGGCAAAAGATTTCTGATATGAAATTCAACTCTAGTTTTATAATTCTCACAAATGCCAAGAAACTCAAGTGCTATACCTTTCCTAAATTGGAGGAAATTTGGTACAGTTTCCAACTGAGATGATCTCATATCTTATTCCTTCTGTGCAACTCAAGTTAACTGTCTTGCCTAATGTGACAGATGGCCTTACATTTTAGATGATGAAGATGCTAGAATGATTTGTTTTTGAATAAAATGCAAGGTAGATGCTGATTTCTCTCTTAGAAATGTTTTTGACAGGTTGAGAAGGAAGTAGTCTTTGAATGGTGAGGCCACTTTCTTAAGTGATTAAATTAATTGTTGGTGCCTATCATACAGCCATGTTACCTTTAGAAGAGAAGAATAAAAAGTAAAATGTTTCACTGCAAATGAAAACAGGAACCCAAAACTTAGTAATTTTGGTAAAATTGTGAAAGGTGGTAGTTTATCTTTTTTTTTTTTTTTTTAATTCAAGTTTTTACTAGTTGCAGTTTGCATTTGGAGAAGCTTTAAGAATTAATTTATCCAAATTTTTCCCTTAGTACATACTAATAAAAGTAAAATATACAGAATCTCTTGGGAACGATGTCACTCATTGCTATTGTTTCATTGCATTCCATTTCATTTTTCACAACACTATACAATACAAACTGATATAAAATATACAGAAGTGGTGGAGAAGCAGAAGGTATGTACTAAGCAGACCAACTTTACAAAGAAAAAAAAGTACTGTAATGCAGAGATAAAATAACATAGACTTAGTTACAAAGCCTCCCCTTTTTCCCTTCCTCCCCCCTCCCCACCCACTCACCCATGAGAAAAAAAAGAAGTCTTTAGTGAAACTTGACTTAATTCTTAGCAATAACATAAAATTTATTGTTAGGAGAGATGAATATGCAAACCCACACACTCAGCACTTGTTTGAGCAGATGTAGCTTCTGGGTTGCTAGACATCAATCGGTATGCAAGCTGTTGCTTTAATAATGACTTCTTGGCTGTTGCCAAGATCTGGGGAAAGAAAAAAAAAAGTTTTCAAGGCAAATTTGTTCATTGTCAGTCATACTGATGAAAGTGTGCTAGTAGGTTTACTTAAGATGTTATTAGGGCAAGTCTCTTGGATGCGTGTAGAATAAGAAAATAGGTAAAGACCTGATTTACATTTCTTTCATGCTAGAGTTTCCTCTATGAAGTCTCAAGCAGCAGTGTTCTAAAGCAAGGATACATAACAAGAGAGGATAGGTAAAAGTACATTCATCATAAGGACTACAGTTACATCTGTCACTTGCTTTGAGGCAAGGGAAGCTGTGCCAAGCAAGAATGGGGATGGGGGTAGAAAGATTTGGGCTACCATCCTCAAGGAGGGGTCTAAGGAGAGGGTCATAACTCTCTGCTAATAAAAAACTTTTAATATTCAAGTGTCTTTTACATTTCTTGTAGTTTTTAAGGCATCTGTTTGGAAAAAGCTTGACTTTCAATGTTTTGCCGAAAAAATTTGATATATTCCAAGGTTGAGGCAAAGAACAGGTTTTGTCCATGTAAAGTAGGGAAATTTAAAGCATACTTTAACCCCCCCGTCCCCTGCTTCCTACGCCTGTGCTTATTGGTCGTACAGTAAAAAATGTTTACACAGACAAAAGTAACATTTTCAAATTTGGTGTGAGGTTTACCATTCCTCTCCAGGTCACTGAATTGATTTTCCTAGTCCCAGGCCAAACATAGCCTTGCATGGCAACCAACAATTTTTAGGTTAATTGTAGGTCAAAACTCTCTCATCCTAGTCCAAAATGTAATACACCTGAAACAAGAAGTTAATGTACAGACAGGCCTAAGCGTAAGCCTAAAATTAGCACAGTATGGCCAAAAGTTCTGTTCTACCATATAGTGGACATATACACATATTCAAGTAACGCAAATGTGGCAGAGAACTGCAGCGAGCACTCTTTGGGTCAATGTGATTCCTCCACATTCGCATATTTCTGTTAGTGGGTATCCTTTATGTAGGAATCTATTTTGATGGTGAGGGACTTTGGAAGCAGCGATTATTGTGAAGGATCTGCGTAGCTTATACATTATTTCCCCTAAGACTGTGTAGTTAACTGTGCACCGTACCTATAATTGAGCGAAAAAAATATGTATGCCAGATCTGGTGGCCACAGATTTGTGTACATGTATTTTGCAGAAATATTATCCTGTACATAGGCAATATGAATGATTGGTTTGCACATCATGCAAATTGAATATCAAGAGAGTGGTTTTGGAAGTGAAAAAAATAGTGGCTCCCATGCGCTGCATCATGAATGCTTATGCAAAAAGATGAAGGAAGTGAGTTCGGTATTTAGTAGGACGCATATGGAGTGTTTTAACTGATACATTGCCAGCCAAAAGTGGCCTTTAATAAGTTTATGGAAACAGCTGTCAGAACCCATAACAAAATTTAAGGTCACGATGGCCGTCATGAATTTTGTGGCCTTCTCTCTTCCTTGGCCCCCGCTCTGACTTATTTTCATATTGAACACAGGTTTGGATTTCAAGGCCAAATCATCAAAACTCACCTTCTTAGATGACTTTGGTAACAACTCAGACCTTTCTGCTAACTCTGAGGCCTTTTTGGAAGAAAGCAGTGAAGTGAGAGGAAGCAAACAGTTGTCGTCTACTATTACATGTATCCATAAACTATAAACCAATTGTCGTGAAATCCTTGTGTCCACTGGTTCACTAAGTTTATATCATGAGTGAAGTTAAATTAAGAACATCATCAGATTAATAAAAGTCTACTTAATTCTTCACAGAATTCTTCCGTCTTTCAAGTAGATATTTCTAATTAAAGATGCCATGGTTACTCAATTTTCAACCAATAAATGGAATTCAAGCTAAGGAATAGCTGTGTGCATGCTGTAATTGTAAGTTCCAAACGGTCATAGGTCTTTTCCTTGGAAACCCTCAGAGGAGCTAACTTGTGGATTGATTGAAACCGAAGATTTTTATAAATACAAGAAACTGTCATTTTCCCCCTAGAAATTCCCCTGACAATTTAACACATCTAGTGCCTCATTGATTTTTGTGCTGAAAGTGCAGACTTGGGTAATTTGATTGCTATGAATGAAAGGAAATCTTAAAAGGATACCATCATACTTCTTTGAACTTCCTTTAGATCCCCCTATCTTGTGTGGCATATTTTAGATTTATTTTCTAGCATGTGTTTCACCTTTTGATGAAAAAATATTCAAAAACTTCAAGCATGTCGAGACAAAAGAAGTAACATAGCATAAAGCAGTTTATTTCATACCGTGGATTTGCAAAAATACACAAGAATAGGGTTCACCAAAACAGAGTGTTACTTGTGTAGGTAAAAAATTCATGAGCTCTTTTTTAGGTCAGTCATCAAAGCTGGAGAGGAAAGAAACTTGGAATTTGCTTAAGCTGCAAGCATTAAATATATATGAATGTCACTGATGCCTGTCTCACCAGACAAAGTGAAAAGCTTGTTACGTTATGAAAGGCAAAAAGGGGTAAGGAATTTTGGTTGGGACCTTGGGGGTATGACAATACTCTATGTGTTACTAAACTTTGCCAGTTGAAGATTGGAAGCAATCAAAGGAGTAACTATGTAAATAAAAGATGAGATACAAAATAAATTTAAGTAGTAGCCATTACAATGTATTGTTTTTCCCTGATATTTTGCAGGGGTCACTTTGATGACAATATTACTCGTTTTGCTACGGCATGTGTTGTGGAGGCTTTCCAGTATCTCCATAACCGAGGCATCGTCTATCGTGACCTTAAACCAGAAAATCTCCTTTTGGACAGTAAGGGTTACATTAAAATGGTGAGTAAAACTTTGAATTCAGCCATCATCATCATCATCATGGACCTGCTTCCTCTTATCTCTTCTCCCTCTCCCCCTTCCTGAATCCTATTCTTCCGTCTCCCCCCTCCTCCTGAATTCTGTTTATCCCTTTACCCTGCTCCCTCCCCTGAATCCTATCCATCCCTCTCAGTTTTCAAATTTTACCTTCTCTTCTCCATCCCTCTCAGGGGATGGCTCCAGGTGGGGGGGGGGGGTGGAGGGGGCATGGCCACCCTGTCGGGGAAGGATGTCCCCTCGTCAGAGAAGGATGGCCTGTCAAAGAAGGGTCGTCCCCCTGTCAGGGGAATTGTCCATCGTCATCGGAGATAAAATATGTAATCCATGACAATGACTAGACACCCTAAGGAATTTCTTGATTTTACCTTGAATTAAGGAAGGCAGATTCTTCAGTAAAGCCCAAATTTTTCAAATTTTGTTTAATACAGCTCCCCAAATTTTTGCCTCCCCATCCTTGGTCAACCCATCACCTTTGTCCAGGGGGGGTCAGGTTGGTGGGTCCCCATTGGGGAGCTTGACCCCCTTGTTCGGCAAATCCAGATCCCTCTGTGTCAGATGTTGTCTAAAATGAGTACAGATACCAGTAACATTTGTTCCCTTCTTCATTAAACTTTTTTGGACCTGTATCTCATAATTGTGATATGTACTCTGTATTGTATGATAACCATAATTCACAGTTTACACCCATCCTCATTGAGTCATGACTTTTCACGGATAAAATGTCAGAGTACCCCCTTCAAAGATTATTTAAGATCTTAACAATTTTCAGCCATCATTCGTAGCCATTTTTGTCTAGGGAAAATGTTGGAAGGGTTGTGTGGACAGCTACAAACTCTACATGGACTTCCAAACGTCTTGTTTTTTTTTTAAACCTTTTTTTCAGCAGTTTGTGCTTTTGTAAAATGTTGTTTCCTTAATAAATTTGAAACTTACGTGGTATTAAAAATTTCTGGCATTTCTCAGATCTAAATGTGTATCATTATCACCAGTCTTTAAAGTCACTAATCATGCTTCCATTATTATTGTGAGGCCAGATGCAAAGATGTAAATAGCGTTAAATGTGTTAGCGTTGACATATCATGTCATTTAGTTCTTCTTCCCAATGCCACCAAGATGAGATTTACGTGGTCTGTTTTATTCCTTTATTCTGCCTATAATGAAACATTTGATCGCCTCAGGCAGGAAAGTCACAAAAAGTTTACCGTTGATATTTGATGGAATATGCTCTCCACAAACCAAGCATCTCACTAAAGATTAAATTGCAAGCTTTCAAGGATCTAGAGTGGAGTAATGGGCCAATGACTGGGTCATCCATCACTCTGACTGTCTGGACGTGATTTGTGTGGAGTAATAACAGTCACCCAGCACCGAAGAACAGAATCCTACACCAAACTAATAAAATGGGAAAGGTTCACCAGAACTTTCCAGAATCAGTGAAGTGGACAAAAATCTTAAGCTTGAAGATTTCCAGAGATACTCTGATGGTGTCTTATTTTTAGGACAGCTAAGTTTTAAGAATGTAGTCCTGTATATTTGACGTATCTGAGATAATTATTCCTACATGGGCAGTGGGCTTAATATCTTAATTTGCCGTGTTGGCAGTGTGTTAGTGTTCTTGTGTCTTAAAGCAAAGCTGCAATGAATTTCAGCTGGTTGGTGGTTTTCATTGCAGTACTACAATGAATGTAGAGGAGGTTAGGGAGGCAGAAGGGGCCAAGATGTCTCCTGTATCATGTTTACTGGGCCCATTTATATGCTACCTTTAACTCAACTGAAAAAAAAAAACAATTTATCTGTGCAGGAAACAATCCCTGGTTATAAGTTGACACCCAGGATAAAATTCCTGTGGATAACTGTTGAAATTCCAACAGATTTTGAACTGGTATTAACAGGTGTGAACTCACAAATTTCCATTTACCTGCTGGAGTCAACAAAGTCTTGCAACAGGTATCAAAAGGTATTAACTCAATTAACAGGTACCTATTGGTACTTGTTGAAATCTTTTTCAAACCTGTTGATACTTGTTTCCAGTGTTGTGCAGGTTCAAACCTCTTAAAACCTGTTCAACAGGTTTCAACAAGATTTTGTCACTGGGAATGCAGTGATCCCCAAATTGAAATGTAAACAAACAGTAGACAGTCAATACACACAGTATAATATCCCTCCCAGAGTTCATGACCACCAGACAAAACTCTCTTCCATTTAGTGACCCTCATTTAATATTTAAGTAACACCATCTCATGGCGCAAAATCTCGCCCTAGGAATTTGGGGCAAACGTCCAACCCGATCAAATATGCCTACGAGATCGGGATAGAACGCATTTTATACACCTCTACACAATTTTCCGCTACGCCTGGCCTCCTCACACTTGATCCGCCAGTTATCGTTGCGATTTCACGGTCGGTCTGGCCGCTGTAATTCTAGAATTCTAGCTAGAAGTCTTACAGTTCCAAGTGTACTGTGCACGCTATAGTATAACCAACTGAAGATCAGTGAACTGCGCAACCAGCATTCAAGTTATGTTCGCAGTAGTTCACTATACTGTGCAGTGTATAAAAGTGTGTCGGACTGTGTGTGCATTCCTACAGCTTTTGGAACGTTCCAGATTTTTTCCTTTGAAACTTACGAATTGTAATAATTACAAGGCAAACTCAAGAGTAAATGGCGGCCCTCCGTTTTTCTTTCTTTGTATATAAAAAAAAAATCATGAAGTTTCAGGCTAACTGATATAATTTTTAGGAGGTCACGCAAGTCACGCAATTGATTTTTTTTAAAGATGTGGAATTTTTTTCGCATGTTTGAAAAAAATCGTTCTGTTACGGGAAGGAATTATTTTGCAAACGCGCAAAAATATTTGGAATCCGAACGTTCGGAAATAATTTACGATGAAAAGTACGTAAGCATGTAAAAAGTTCCAGATTCTTTCTTTCGTAACTTACAAAATTTATTCATAATTGCAAAGAGATTTTCGAAAGTAAATGGCGGCCATTTTCCTTTCTTTGTACGTAAAAGACTTATATGAAGTTTATGGCTGATGTAATTTTTAAAGGGTCACGCAATTGATAAATTTTCCTCTTTTTTTTCAAGGTGCGAAATTTTTTTCGGACGTTTGAAAAAAAAAATGGTATCATTATGAGAAGGATTTGCAAATGCGCCAAATATATTTCCGAACGTGCGTGCGGAATTATTTTCAACGAAAGGTACGAAAACACTTCGATCGTTCCAGATTTTTCTTTCAAAACTTA
Organism: Holothuria leucospilota; assembly: GCA_029531755.1. Taxonomy (NCBI): domain Eukaryota; kingdom Metazoa; phylum Echinodermata; class Holothuroidea; order Aspidochirotida; family Holothuriidae; genus Holothuria; species Holothuria leucospilota. The sequence goes on along the minus strand of CM055980.1, from coordinate 4,678,420 downwards.
CGACGTTTATATTCATAATTGCAAAGGGATTTTCGGAAGTAAATGGCGGACGACCCCACTTTTTTCTTTCTTTGTATGTAAATGATTCATGAAGTTTCAGGGTAACTGATATAAGGTTTTAAAGGTCCCACAATAAATAATATTAATAATTTTAACCAACCTTTCTATGTATGTACCCTACCCTCTACGCCGCAATTGCTTAAATTTTAAATCTTACCTATTTTACAAAACCTTGGAAGTCCGAGTCCTAAGGAAAAAAATTAATCCAATTATATTCCATTTAGTGGCAAAGAAGGAAGATGACAATTTCGGCAATCAGTTTTCGAGACTTGGCTCCTAAATTTCCGACTCAGGGCCCTACAGCGGAGTGCAATACGATACTGTATATATTCCTACCATGTCTTTGCCCGAATCCCCCATCAATTAACCCGAGGGTGCTGTGCTAAAATGATCCGAATTTTAACCCGGCCCCTGGGAAACTTTATCTGCACTGGTCGCACGCAATATACGCTATAGGCTCCAGCCTGCAAGTCTAGACATGTGAAGTGCCGTTCCTATTCACATTTGGGCCTAATTTTGTACACTGATCTACATACAATGTTCACATACCACCACTTGTTGTAAGACATGCATTTATTATACAGTGAGTCCCACTGCAAATTCCTGGGAATTCATAAAGACCAGCGCCCATTTTTGTGTAACCTTTTTTGGATGTCGTATGCCCATTTAGGCCTCGTACGTTTACGTGACGTCACACACATCACCTCAATTTTTTCCAGCCTTCGACAGTCAGCGCCATCTTGAGGTTTACACATAAGCGATATATCGTCCAATACCAAACTCTTACGGAATACTTTTCTTAAGAATAGACTTATTCTGCACCCAAAATAAGATATGGTACAAAATTTAACTCGTAATGGCTGATTTTGCTGATAATATTCATGATTTTCGCCCATGGCAGCTAGTACGTAACGCATCAGGCTGCCTAGAGCGACACGTTATCCAGCATACGAAATTTACTTCGTAAGGTAATATACAGAACGCGCAATGCAATGCAATGCACAGAACGTTGCATGCAAATAAGTGGAGACCATTGCAGGTGCCTGGGAAATTCCAAGGTTTCTCATGGAATTGTATACAGTACCTGTGGTACTTATTTGTTATGTAGTAACAAGCTAGCTAGAAAGTGTAAGCGAATGATGTGGGCCGGCTCGGGCTTTGAGATGTACGGCAGTACAATGATGGGCCGAAAAATAAGACAATGCAGTGGGTTTTAGTTTCATTTATGCATTCTTGCTGATTGTCTAAGGTCATTTGGCATCAGTATTGCCGTGGAATATTGTCTACCGTAATTTGCGGTTCTCTGAGTGGAAGGGTAAGGACACACCCATCCATGGCAGTTAAAACAACAGGGAAATCTCAACTTTTTATATGCTCTGAAAATGAATTAATACACAGACGAAAGCGCCGCTCGTTTCTCAAACTAGGAAATAGTAGGATATACATTCAGAGAATGGCGGTGAGTGCGGGCGGGACGGCTGATTACCTTTCATACTTTTCAAGGTAGGAGAATTTTCTGCAAACCAGGAAGTAGGGGAACACTGAAATGCAAATTTTGCAGGCAACTATTACAAACAGGCACCACCCAAACGAAAACGTGTGGTTACTGAAAATGGATGGGGTGGGGGAATCCAGCTCCTCCCAAGTGGAGGGGTCAAACCTATTTCTTTGGAAGATATGTAAAAAAATCGGAACGTACTCCAGGTAATGCAGACATTCTCAGGCAGAAGCGGTTCGCCCCTCCACCGACCCCCACCAAGTAAATGGCGGCCCTCTTTCTTTCTTTGAAGTTCCAAATGCTGTGCATCTCTTTCTTTAAAAATATTTTCGCACGTTCAGAAATATTGTTGCCCGTTTTTTTTTTCAAGCGTTCGAAACAATTTTCGCACGTTCCGAAGAAAAGAAAAAAAAAGTGTCAATTGCGCGACTTTTGAAAATTACATGTTAAATTAGCCTAGAAAGAAATAAAATAACCTGAAACTTAGGCCTAATGAGTCTTACATACAAAGCAAGAAAAAGGGCGGGCCCCAATTACTTTTGAAAATCTCTTTGGAATTATGAAAAAAATTCGTAAGTTTGGAAAGGAAAATTCTGAAACGTTGCAAATGCTTGTGAACATCTTCCTTTAAAAATATTTTCGCACGCTCGGAAATATTCCTGCGCGTTTGCTAATCCTTCCCATAAGGGAACGACTGTTTTTCAAACGTTTGGAAATTTTATTTTGCACGTTTAAAAAACAAAAAATTCATTTAAGTGGTCTGTGAAATTTATACCAGTCATCCTGAAACTTCATGATTTTTGTACATACAAAGAAAGAACGAAGGGACCCAATTACTTTTTAAAATCTCTTTGCAATTATGAACAAATTCCGTAAGTTTGAAAGGAAAAAATCTGGAACGTTCCAAAAGCTTTCGTACCTTCCGTCGCAAATATTTTTGAACGTTCGGAAATATTGTCGCGCCTTTGCTACTGTAATCCTTCCCGTAACCGACGGAACTGTACATTTGTTTTAACATTCAAGAAAGTTTTTGCAAAATGAAAAAAAAAGTAATTGCGTGGCCTTTGAAAATTACATCAGTTAGTATAAAACTTCGTGAGACTTTTATGGAAAAAAGGAGAAAGGGGGCCGCCATTTACTTAACTCTTTGCAATCACATCAATATAATTTCCTGAGCTGTTAAAGAAAACATCGGAAACGGTTCAAAAGCTTTCGTGTCTTCCGTTGCAAATACTTAAACACGGCGTTGGGAAATATTCTTGTGCCTTTGCTAAACCATTGGAAATATAAATTAATCTCGTAAATTTGGAAAGAAGAAATCTGGAACGTTCCAAATGCGTTTGCACCTTTGCCTCCGTACGTTCAAAAATATTGTCGCGCTTTGAATATCCTTCCTGTAACAGAACGATATCTTCTTCAAACGTTCGAAACTTTCTGGCATATTCAAAAAAAAAACCAAGATCAGTTGCGTGACCTTTCAAAATTACATCGGTTAGCCTGCAACTTCGTGAGTCTTTTATATAAAAGGAAAGAAAAAGGGAGGCTGTCATTTACTTTCAAAAGTCTCTTTGCAGTTATGAATAACTTAAATTTCGTAAGTTTGGAAAGAAAGTATCTGGAAATGCTTTCGTACCTCCCGTCGAAAATATTTCGGCATGTTCGGAAATATTCTTGCACGTTTGCAAATTCTTTCGTAACGGAACGATTTTTTTAAACGTTCGAAAAAGTTTCGCACGTTGAAAGAAAAAAAGGAAATTTTGAATTGCGTGACCTTTGAAAATTACATCAGTCAGCCTGAAATTTGATGAGTTTTTATTATACAAAGAAAGAAAAGGGAGGGCCGCCATTTACATCGGAATTTCTCTTTGCAAATTATGAATAACATCTCCTTAGTTGGCGATGTTCCAACAGCTTTCGTACCTTCCGTCGAAGGTCGATTGATTAAGAGAGATTTTCACCTAGTAGGTCCTACACTTTGGACAAGTGCGAGCAAATGATGACTGTAAACCATTACATGGTAGTAGTGTAAGCTTCGGCCCGATCGTTATTGCAGGTGCTATCACAAACGTGCAAACCAGAGATAAAATCGACGTTACAGAATTTTAGTCGGGCTAACGCAGTTAACGCTAAGTTAGGAAAAGCCATAGAAATAAAAGTAATTAAGTTCTAAGGGAAAAGCAGACGTTTACTGCAAATAACGATTCTAGCGTTACTGGCAGAAGAGCTGCCCCTCTAATGATAGTAACGCAACTGTCGTGATCATTACTAACTAACATTAGACTCGTATCGGTAGGAAGGTTTTTTCTAACGCAAAATTTTTAACGTCCACTTTATTCTAAGTTGTACTGTACTTGTGTGTGTGTAGTACACAAGCAACTGTCAATATACAGTAGAGCTGTGCAAGCTTTACAATTTATTTGCACTTCATTGCACCCACACAATAGATGGAAGCAGCTCTGGCTGCACTGCAATCTTGTGGTCAGTGGGGAGGAAAATCAACTAATTAGCTGTGAGAGTCAGAGGCTAAGGAGGGAGATATGAGGGCTATCAATGTCACCTAGCTTGACTAACTTTTGCCCCTTATTTCCTAGGGCTCCGATAGCGCCATGTGAATCTAGTTTTGCATATACTCAGTGAGTTGAACTGCGAAGGATCAGGCAATTTGTTTTATAAAAGGATATAAAGACATATTGGTTGCAAGTGAAAGGACAAGTTTCAGTATTTGTTTTTGTTTCCTAAAAGGGAAAGCTATGAATTCTTTGGAAATATTTTTTGCCAAAACGATCATGCTGTAGGGACTGTAGGGGCTTTTATTGACTCTGATATGGAACATACTCCCCACCATGCTGTAACATTAACGTCCAAACTACATCACTCATGTACAGACTTAATAGGTTTTAATGTACATGTCAGCAAGCACAGACAGTTACACAGTAAAAATCAGGGTTCATAGCGGTCCTTGGGAAAACCTTGAAATGTCCTTAAATTGGATGGAATGGTAATTTTGTCCTTGAAAGGTCCTTAAACACAGTTATCATTGGTAAAATTTGTCTTGGTGTGGTTTATTTTTAACACAATCCCATTTCAGGACTGATATATTTTACCAACCAATTCCAATGTAAGACAACCTTTGCCATTTCCTATAAACAAGTTATAATTACTTGACATTAACCTGATGCTTGCTCGATCACCCATGGCAAGTACAAATGTTCTCTGGGAGAGTTATCTCTTGTTCCAACTTGCCAGAATGGCATATATCTCAAAGTCTGAATGAATAAACAAACGAGAGTTCCTACAGTGAGAGATAAAAATATTCAAAACTCTAATTTCACAAATAATACTGCTACAGCAGCAGCAAAAAACGCATGCACACATTTGTGCTTGCATTCCTGACAGCAAGCAAAATCTGTAGTATTTGTTAACCCAAGCCTCCCCAGACTCAGACATGGAATAGTCTTCTGGACACTCGGCGAAAATTGTGCCTCAGCAACTGGACGCATGAAATTCAGACTTGTACATACAAAAGTTCATACACAGAATCTTGAAGAAGTTTAAGGTAAAATTCACAAAACATGCTGCAGCATATCGCTGCGTAAATTTAACAAACTCGTACAATTTCTTTCATTGAAGGGAGCAGTGATCCAGCCAGTTTGTCAAATAGTAATTCCACAGTTTATACACAACACTGAAACACTCGGCTGGAAATTTGTAAACTGAAACCGAAAATAGTTAATGTTCTGATCAAGGATGTGTGTTTTATGAACACATGCCAGTACATACGCCGAACAGTTTTCTGTAGCTTAGTTTAACCATAGGAATCTTGATCAAATTATAAAAATTTCCTTTGATCATATCACTTTAAATAAAAGGGCTTTAAACAACGTAACAGTGAGAGCTCCAGGAATCTTTGAATGCGTATGCAAATTTTTTACACCAAAGGTGCAAGATTTTTAGTCCTGAAAGTCATGTTCCAATTGCATAGGCAAAGTACAGGTCTTCCAAACAGTGTGTACTGTAGACACTAATGTTTCAGTTGCATATAAAAGGAATAACGATCTAAAGGATCTACAAATAAACCAGTTGGTCAAGAACCCCCTAAAAGTGCCAATGACATGTGCAAAAGATACTCAGATAACAATGTGAAATAAATTCACAAGTTTCAGTGCGAAGCTTTTCGTGTACAGGGCTGCAAATTTATTCAAAGGGGCTTCGCATATTGCTTGCCTTAAACATGTCACATATACAGTATGTCCACTAACAACTTAACCCTACACGTGTCTCTGCACTCAATCTACTGTACAAGTTAAGGCCCATCCTAGAACCACAGGGTCTACTGCCCTCTTTCACTGGTTTTTGTTGCAAAGTGGTTATAATTGTTCTGTTTGTTCTTGAATAGTGTTATGCATGGGAAGTCTTATTTATCAATAGAATAGCATGGTTTCTTATGTAAGTTCATTATATTATTGACAGTGTGTAACACTGTTACTATGAAGTGTTAAAAATTTCAAGGCAAACCCTAGGAACACATGTTGGAGATTTTTTAATGAAACATGAACATAATGATGATTGGATTATTGGTTATCAGTTCAGGAGTTTGGTTTAAATGTCATGTAGCCATCATTTTATGCCATATTAGGAATAAGCAATATAAATACCCCAACTCCAGAAGATTCAGAGGGAGTCTTGGGTTCTTATCACTGTTGATAGACAGTTTGGGAATTGCATCATTGAAGGTGTTCAGAAATGAACTCTGAGGTCAATGGTCATCTAGTGGTCATGGCACAGGTTACCACCACTTGTAAACAACCTGTTTTCCAGCTTACAACTTGCAGTAATACAGTTAGGACTCTTTGAATTGTGGCACACTACTTGATGATTGTAAAGAAAAATTCCAAAGATTGTTGTCACCAGTGCATGTAACTGTATACATGCAACCGTGTGGGAAATCATGACTTTGTGTGCCTTACCAGAAGTGCAAGTGAAGAGATGCCAGGACAAGTGAATGTCAGTGGTTGCTTGCCTGACTTGACAAGCGAGCATGAAAGTTAAGTGTATAACCCTTCGAATGATCAATTCCTTCTCTGAGTCAGAAAATTTGTGTACACACAGGGGGTGGTTGTGAATGCCAAAAACTGTCAAATGTTTTGTGCCGGGGGCACTTTTACTTGTGTTTGTACCTAGTGGCCAGAAACTGTACCAGAGAAGTATTGCAGTAAAAAGCCATGGGCTCCTCAAATCTTAGACCGGTCGCTTTAATGCATGTCCCACGCAGCAAATGACAAGGAGGCTTATTATTAAGAAGGGAGCCTATAAAGTGGTAAAGCTTTTACACAGTTCATGTGTTTTAAAACACATTGGCATCACTAATATTTTCTTTAAACTTCACACATAGTAACAAAATAGGTACAATTTCCCTTCCAACAAAGAAGTTTTGTTATCCTGCTCTTTCTGTGTTACCTAAACAGTATTCAGTTGCATATAGTTTGGCAGTCTGCCAGCCTGGACCACTGCTATAAATGTTGAACACTTTTATAGTATATCCTACAAGTACATTTGACTGTTACATTTCTGTCCTATGTGACATGAACGCACATTGAAATTAGTACTTGAACGTTTGGTTGGAGGTCTTGATAAGTCCTTGAAAAGTCCTTAAATTTTTCTCCAGGAGATGTAGATGTGATCTAGATGTGTTACCTAAACAGGATTCAGTTGCATAGTTTAGCAGTCCACCAGCCTGGACCACTACTCAGGTTGAACACTACTATAGTGTATTCTACAAGTACATTTGACTGTTACATTTCTGTCTTATATGACATGAACCCACGTTGAAAGTAGTACTTCATGTTTGGTTGGAGGTCTTGATAAGTCCTTGAAAAGTCCTTAAATTTTTCTCCAGGAGATGTAGATGTGATCTAGATGTGTTACCTAAACAGGATTCAGTTGCATAGTTTAGCAGTCCACCAGCCTGGACCACTACTCAGGTTGAACACTACTATAGTGTATTCTACAAGTACATTTGACTGTTACATTTCTGTCTTATATGACATGAACCCACGTTGAAAGTAGTACTTCATGTTTGGTTGGAGGTCTTGATAAGTCCTTGAAATGTCCTTAAATTTTTCTCTAGGAGATGCTGCGAACCCTGAATATATCACACTTCCAATAAGATACAGCATCTGTCACTCATAATACCTGGAAGATAACAGTTGTACTTCACTTCACTGATAATGCCCTGCACAGGGGGAACCAAGGTTAGGTGCTAAAACTTGGCAGCCCCATGGGTTTTTCACACCTTCCTGACTTACAGAGGACCTTGCTGATATAGGAAGGGGTCATTCATGCAGCTTTGTGAGCTAGTGTGTTGGAGAAAGTAATACTACAGAGTAATGGAAAAACCTCAAGTTGCTGTTAGATAATCATAGTAAATATGCTATGAAAACTGGAGCGACATTTTTGTACCTCTTTAGTTGTTTAATTGTTTTATTGTAAAAGTCCCTTTCCTCTTTCCACTGTTTCCTGTAACTAGCTCTGTCTTACAGATAATTTCCCATGTGAGACCTTCTCTCTTGTTTTGAAAATTGTTTTCTTTATCCTAGGTTGACTTTGGTTTTGCAAAGAAGATTGGCTTTGGTCACAAAACCTGGACCTTTTGTGGGACGCCAGAATACGTAGCACCTGAGATCATCTTGAACAAAGGACATGACTTCTCAGCTGACTACTGGTCTCTTGGAATTCTTATGTTTGAACTTTTAACTGGAAAGTAAGTTCTTGAATCTTTGTATTGGTATGCGAATATATGTGAGCGAGGCAAATTTTACATACTAGTCCTTTAGTGTTAGCATTCAACACTGCAGTAAGCAACTGCAACAAAGTACTGGAAAAATTATCAAGACTAACTGTTATGGAACTTCTGCAAAACACTTGGAAGTTTCTCACTTCCTTTATCACTATTCAAATTGGAAAAAAAAATGTTTGGCAGACACTCAAGAAACTTGCAAAGAGGCACCAACAAAATTTAGCATGAAAAGTCTTTGAGTGTGTTTGAATAAAAGAGCAGAGACATGTTGCAAAGTGAAACCAGTGAACACAATCCTGGATGACTGAGTTGGGTTGGAGTTGAGTCTAACTGAACTGGAATCCAAGTGGTGTCTGTGTCCAGGAGGATGTTAGTCAGAGCTAAATCCAAGTCCAGAAAATTTGAACTTGAGTCTGGACTCAGGACCTAGTTTAAATTTTGGTCCTCAAACCTTGTCTGGTCCACCAAGATTTCCAGGAAGCAAGAGCTATCCTTTTACATTTAGCTCCTGATATTTATAGCACTGTGTAGTTGCTTGCCGTAGTGTACCAGATTTATACAACCTGGTACTACACTGCTTTGCTAGAATTTATTAGAAAGCATAAAATTACCACTGATGGAATAGCATAGTGCTAGGTCTTGTGAGTCTCATCCAAAAGGTTGTGAGTTTTATTCTTTTGGCTTCTGCTTGGGATTATCCTGCCTTAGCCAAGATCCCATCCTTGGGAAATACCACACTCCTATCCACTTCACAGCACAGAAAGCAGACTTAAACACCTGCTCTATGGGCCCTTAGGGCTTGGTCAGCAGGATTCTGTCTAAAGATGATGTATAAAGTTCCAGGTGACTGTATACATTTTATCCAGAATGATGCAGCTACCTTTTCTTTCTTGTCTCAGTACCTATTGGTTTGTTGTTATATCATGTTTGAACTCTTTATCATTTTGAGTAAATTATATAGCCTGCTCCATTTGGGGTTATCACTAAAGCCCTGCAGGTGCCACTACAAAGCAGCTCTCCTTTGAAAACACTGCAGTTCTATTTGAGCACCACTGTAATCTAAGATTTAAACCAAGAACTCTTATGGAGGGCATTCTGTCAGTAAATATGTTGGTTTTTCAAATGTTTATATCATGGGTTGCCATGGCAACAGTTGTGGCCAGCAGTGTGATATGGATAATACATCCATTGAATGTCACCATGAGAAACTTGTGTTTGTGTTTTCACAGTCACCTAGCGCATGATGTCCATATCTCTTTTGTCAAACTACAGAGACAAAGCCAGGAGGACGGGGAATTTTTGTGTAATATGGGACTTTCGTAAATATTCTGGGACCTAATGAGTGTCAAAAAAGTGTAGCAATGTGCTCATATCATTTAATCCACAGTCCAAAGCATGAACTTTCTGGACAGCTGTGTGGATACCAGCACAGTCAAAGGGTGTGCTGTTGCATTTGGCTTTGATGATACATTTATGCTGAGTGATTAGCTGCAGTATACCCCAATATTTAATTCAGTGATAGGTTAAAAATATTCATGACTTGAAGTTTGATGGCATACAATGCTTATGAAACATATTTACATACACATGCTTTATTTCTCTGTAAAGCACTGTTGTATGCCCCTTTTTAGTCAGCAGCTCGCAGAACTAGATTGTAAACCAGGGAGTGGTATTAGTTGGAGATACATCAGAAAACTTAAATTTGTGCTGATCCTGTTTGATCCACTTCAGCTCGTGGGTATATACTATAATGAGGTATCATGGGATTGAACGACAATGAACTCTTTTGTGCTGTACCTAGGCAACCTTATCTGTGCCAGCTCCACCCTACAAAAGGGACTAAATGGGCAGGGGTTTGATGTTGCAGACTGTCAGGTGAAAATAAGTGTATTTTAATAGAAACAGCTGTTTATTGCCACAGAACCAAGAGATGCTTGCAGTACATGTAAATGCTGTTGCTATATGCAAATGAGGAAAAAAGGAATAAGACTAAATTTCAGTGACTGATTCTTATCAATTCTCACATCATTTGCAATATGCAGACAGTGTAGTCAACCCTGTAGCTTGTTTAAGAATAGTTTCTCATTGTGATAAGTGTGACCAAAATATGCCAAAATTTTGTACAAAAATCAGGTTACTTTCCCAAGTCATCCCTGCAGTGTATTATCTATTTAAAGAGAACAAGGCCATGTAATTTTTGGAATACCTTTAGGACATCGCAGTTTTTTTTTTTTTTTTTAAATCAGAAACATCAGACTCAGCATTACTCTTTTAGTATAAAGGAAAGGGTTGTGATGGAGCTCATGGACCAATGAGTGGGGACTTTTTCAGCAAATATTTCTTAAGATTTTGAAACTTTGGGTCAGCCCTTTAAATTTCCGGAATCGTACAAAACCTGTTTGTTTCTTCAGAGCTTACTGTATTGTCTTTTTGCCCAAATTCTTGCAGTCCACCATTTAGTGCCTCAGATCCAATGAAGACTTATAACATTATTCTGAAGGGGATCGACCACATTGACTTCCCAAGAAAGATTTCTCGAAATGCTTCCAATCTTATTAAGAGACTGTGCCGTGATAACCCAGCTGAGAGATTGGGCTATCAGAAGAATGGGATTAAGGATATCAAGAAACACAAGTAAGTGGCAGTTCGCTCAGGTTTTTTTTTTTTTTTTTTTTTTTTTGAAGTCTTACAAAGTTCTGACAGTTTCCTGCTATTGTTGGTCAAGATGCATGGGTTAGTTCCCTTTAAAGTAACGAGGTGCGGAGTTATACTGTAAAGTATTACCGTTAAAGAAGACGTATTTTCAGAACTAACTAGGGTAATTAAATGCCCTTGTGATGTTGCTAGTCACATTAGAGTGTTGATTGTTGAAAGGGTTGGCTTGCCCTATGGGGCATGGTGTGCATGGAGTAGCAACAGCTAACCAGCAGGTTTCATGTTTGCTCACTTATTTGAAGTCAAAGTAGTAAGGTCATTAAATCAATGGCTGTGTTGGTCTTCTATTGCATAGAGCTAATTTTCCAAGGAGTAAAAGAAATAATACATTTGTTTACCCTTTTTGTTTCTTTTTTCTTCAGATGGTTTCAGGGATTTGACTGGGAGGGTCTGCAACAGGAAAAGCTCAACCCACCCATCAAACCTACGGTAGGTCAATTTTGGTATTCCACCTGTCTGAATGGTATATTTTTATGTTGACAAAATTTTAAGCTTTCAATAATGAAGAAAATATGTTTTGTAAGGATGTGACACTAGACTTGCCAACCTCAAAAATGGCAAAACTTGAGGTTCTTGCAAGAAAACCTGGAAATCACATTGCAGACCTGGAGATTTTAAACAAGTCTCATATGTTATTATGAAAAAGGTTTTTGTAAACTAGGAAGATTTTAGATTTTTTTGTTCACCCCCTTAATAAAGTTAAGATGCCATCTACAGAGCAGACTTTTTGAAAATTGTGGAAGGTTTAGTTCGACATATATAGAAGAGCTGTCACACCTTAGTCACTTTTGTGACAACAATACATCTGCGATTCAGTAATAACTTAACCAGCAATGAAAGGAAACTTATCTGGCATTGCCGCAAAGTGATTTCCACCATGAGGTGTGGCATTTTCACCCAGAGGTGATGCCCAAAACCGTGAGACTCGGTGAAACTGTGAGAGTTGGCAAGTCTGGCGACACTGTCATCATAGTAGAGTGTTGGGTTGGGAAAGAACTAATTACTGTTATTTTCAGAGATACAATATATGGCGAGAAAGGTTCTAAGGTAATTCCCACCCAAACAATGTCATGGGTGGGAATTGTTTGGAGGCAAATTGTCCTTGGGTAAGTTCGGGGGGGGGGGGGGGGAAGTATCTGTTGAGTGGGAGTCATCTGGTCATGGGTGGAATATCTGTTTCATCTTAGCAAATTGATTAGACATCACTGTTAAATATCTGCTTTTTTTTGCCATCTCCTTTTGTAAATTTCATTAATTCCATGTGTCACTACGCTTTGCATGGATAGGTTAACCAAAAATACCAACTATCAATTTGAAGGAAGGACAAGGTAGTTTCACAGGACTCAGATGGGATTTGTTAACTCAACATTACTTTCTCTGGTCTTGGGGAAATTGGAAGGTTGCCTGAAAGCCCCCTCGAATATTCTCCTAGAACAACGTTATACTAATTTTCGCATATTTGTTATTGTTGATGTGACGAAAAAGGGGGGGGCTGAGGCCTGAGCCCAGGAAAGCCCCCCCCCCCCACCCCTTGTATCCACGCCTGTTGTTATAGGTATTTTCTGGTTCTATTTAATAGGAAGGAGTCCTATGTCAAGGAGAATGATGTGGTAGTGGGGGACAGGAGGATTGTGTGTGTTTGCTGAAGTCACTCTGTGGTTCATTTTGATAGTAAGAGATCTTGTGTGGAAGAGAATGATGTAGTGAATTTAAGAAGGCAGTTGGGGTGGGGGTAAGAGGGGTGTTGGTATTTCTTAAAGGCTTTTCCAGGTTATTTTTAATAAGGATGGATCCTATGTGGAGGAAATTTTTTAACATGTCCTTCACACCCCGTGGGCAGTTTTTTCTTTATAATGCAAGACACCTCCTTTCGAAGATAAATTACTCTTGTGGTAAATGCCCCTAATGTTCTTCAAGGTCCCTCATTGTGATGACATGTAGGTAGATTGCAGGAAAATACAAGTTGACCAAGACTTGTGTACACTTGATATTGGATACTGTTGGAATGTTTGGGTACCTTTCTGGGGAAATCTAGAGTTAAATTTTGCAATAATTACAGGATAAAACATAAAAAGTAGTATGTGAAGTATTCCATACAGATGTGTCAAAGTTATAAAGAAATGTTAAAGTGTGTCTAATTAATTTGTCCAGTTGATGTGGCAGATATCCCATCATGTACTGTATTTCTGAAAACAAAATATTTCCCAGAAATTCTTTGAAATGCAGCATGCTATTTGATGTGATATTACAACCTAATTTAGTTTTTCTGCATTTCTATAAAAAAAACTTTCAAAATTATGCCACTAGAGTATAACTTTTAAGGGGTTGTAGAACCAGGCTCCCTCTCAGCTTAGCTCATTTCAATGTATGTTTATTTATTGGCATGTCACACGACCACTTCTTTAAATGAAAGTACCCTTTTTATGTCAAAAAAGCATTTTGAAGGCTTCCTCATTTTGTTTCCATTCAGTCTAAAAGGAAACATTGAATTCCTTCCATGTCCAGTTTTTAGGGAATGTGCCTAAATCCAAACCAAACAATTTTCCCTAATTCCCCTTCCCCCCTCCCCTAACCAGGTTTGTACCCCTATGAGTCAGCCACTTCCTATTACTTATAAATCTCACACTCTTTCAGGCTAATGTTATAAATATATTAAGGAGGAGAAAAGTTTCATTGCTAAATAACAATTTCAAAATATTTTCTTTGAAGAATTTTGTAATCCATGGATGAAATTCTGGGCCAAAAATGTGCCTAAATACCAAGTTACAAGTGATGCATTGTAGGTTGAGCAGTTTTCTGGTCATTTGACTTTGCTTTACCTGACTTTCTTAATCAAGTAGTATGAAAACCACATCGTATAATTCATTTAACCTGTTGCTCAGCCTTAGAGGGCAGGGAATATGGTGGGAGGGTTACTTGCATGGATTCGTGACTAGGGTATGCAGTTTGAAGTATATCTGTGAAAAGACACATGAATGCATTTACGGAAGTTGGGTCTCTCCTTCATTGAACCATATTCTTCCTCCTTTTTGTACAGGTGAAAAGTCCGAGTGATTACAGTAACTTTGACAGCTATCCGAGAGCAACTGAAATCCCTCCAGATGAGTTATCAGGATGGGATGAATATTTCTAAATCTGCTGCCAGACATTGAGGTTTTGTGGTGAATGCTTCAACCATGTATATTAACTGCAAGCAGTTATGCCTTGCTATATTTTATGTTGATTACTTTTTCTTTTTTTTTTCCTTGGGGCGGGGGAAGGGGGAACTTGTAAAAAAATATAAAGAAAAAGACTGAAAGTGATACGGTTGTTTCACTTTCAAAAACTTTTACATATGAGAAAGAGAAAGAGCAAACCTACTTTTCAAGTTACTGTAACTTCCAAATATGGAGATGAAACATTCACTTTGTGAACACGCTTTTTGTGCAGGTTAGACACAACTAAAGGTGATTTCACAGCTGAAAGTATCGTGCAGTCTTTTGACCATCTCTTTGTTCAAGGTTACTATATGTTGCTGTATAAACTTTTGACAGAGACAGATTCATTCTGAAAATTCATAAACATCTTATGGTCCACATCATTGCCAACCTTAGGAAACTTGGCCACTTGGATAACTGATATTGCTGTTTTATCAATTTTCTGATGAATTAAACCAAATACTATTGTAAACAATTTTACTAAATAAGTAAACTTTTTCATCTGACCTTAGATACCCTTGTGCACATTCATATTCATCATGTAATGTACAATTACATATTAATTCAAAATTTTTATTGTTAGTAATGCCAACTTAAACCATCATACTGCCAAGAGAATGGAACTATGACATTTCATGGCATGGGTTGGATTTATTTTGATGGTTTCAGCTCAACATATTATGAAAGGTCAAACAGTTGCACAAGCGCTTTAAGCTATGCGTGATGTTTAGATTTAAAAAGTATACGAGGTAAATGGGATTTTGTGTTCATGTCTCAAGTCCCAGCTAGGCTTTAGTTGACATGTTAAACCACAAGTATTTTATTACAGTAGAAAGATGTCCTGAAAATTGCTGTCAGCTTTAAAAGCATTTAGCGACCGCACAAAAACCTATTCACATCATGGCATTTGATTGGAACTACGGTAATATTATTTCCTTGTGAAATATTTGGTAAAATTTTTCAGGCACCAACTTTAAACTTTTGACAGCAGCTGCCTCTGCAAAGCATGAAAGCACTACCTCTGAGCAGGGAGTTGCTTGTTGACAGATAGCAACTTCCTGCTCTAAGGTAGTACTTCCATGGACAAAGTCACACAGGCTGCCACCAGTCTGTGTTGATCTGCATGTCACAATAGCAGGACGAAAGTGAAGCCGCTATTGTAGTTGTTAAAAGCAGCACATCTAAAGCAACTGTAGCTTTGCTAAGGCCTCTTTGGCTTTGCTGTTTTGACATGGTGGCCTGACACAGATGAAAAACTTATGACATGGCAAAGCTGCTTTGTAACTATGCTCTGCTGTTTGTTTGATATTTAATATCATTTATGAATTGTACCAGCTACCTCATTTTAAATGCTCTGCCTTTAATCTTTCTTTGACTCTGTAAATGGTCTGTTTTGAAAAGTTTGACCCACCGACACTGTTTGGCTGATAGGATAGAACAGTTAGCTGTTTTCTGTCAAACACAAACAAGAAAAGATAGATTTTGTTAAAGTCATTTGAAGACTAGGAGTGAAGAAAATTAGAGAACATAATGGTACTTGACATTCCTGCCATAAAATAGTTTAGAAATTTGTAAATTGCACAATTTAGAATAGAACAGTTGTATAGTGCCATACCTCTGACAGAAGTTTGTCTCTGCACAACATTTAGCAAGCTGTGGGGAACACAAAACTTTAAAATTCAGGTGTTATGCATAATAGTATGTTAATATTATTTTAATCTAAGGGCTTCTAGAAAATAACCTCCTTTTTCAGATTTAACTAACAATAAATTGTGCATCATGGGTCTTGACTATAAAATTTAAATTTACATTTTCACCAGTTGTCCTTCACTTAATCATGAAAGAAGCATAAAGAAAAAGTAACATAAAGGATAAATTCAGGTATAGTTGTCAGTGTTGTGAGAAAAAGTGTTTAGTTACTTGTTTTGTTTTTTTTTAAGATTTCAGAGGAACTATAGTATTCTTGCATTCATATTATGCAATTTAAGACAAGATTATTAAATATTAAAAACAACCCCAGATAGTTGTAATTTTGATCACATTTGTTTGAAGGATTTGTACATTTTTGTTTGTGGAATTTAATATTAAAGACAAAAACTTTCCAAATCATCGTAATTCCCAGCTTCAGTGCCTAGCAACTTCCCTTTTTTCTTTTTTTTTTCATTTTTTTTCTAAATTTCATGCTTCATTACAAGTTTTGATGTATATATGTGTATGAAAGTAGTGGGACAGAATAAGACACAATGGCATCCTGAAAGACTGCAGTAAAAAATGTTCGAAGTTTATGCTTTGTTAACCTTTTCACATTTTTTAATTCCAATGGAAATTTTTCTGAAAATGTTGCATAATTTGGTAGTTCCTTACAAGAGGCAGTAAGCACAGACTTGGTGGCAGTATGAGAAGACTCGGAGTAAATGCTATCAATAAGCGTAAACTTTGCCAGTGCCGTCTAGTCTGCACTGGAATGGATACACTTTGTACGACAGGTGGTGTACTCCACAGACCAGTTGTAGGATATGTTGCATATGTTGTGGTTTTTCTTGTTGTGGTAAAAAAGTACAAACAATATTTTGTAAGCTGTGATGCAATTGTATCGCTTTCTTATATTTTACTGTCTGTTGGAGAAAATATTATAGCAGACTAAATCATGACAGACAGGCGATCTAAGAAGTGCACTTTTCAGCCATTTCTGGGTCACTTTCATTATAAGGTAAAAGGCCATTTGTGTAATATTGGTGTAAAAATTTCCCTCATTTTTCATTGGACGTAGTGAAATTTGGATCAGTTTGCATGTGGGCATCAAACACTATTAAAAATTTTTTTAATAAATTTCGGTCTTTGGGAATGTTTTGAAATAACGCATGGTGATTCCTTCATCGAATTGTGTAGTCTTTTCTGAACAGTATTAAATAACATTGATTCCATGTGAGGAAAATCAGTCACCATTCAGCATTCATCCACAGATCTGTTGGTCTTAAAATCCTTAATAGAGACATTCCCATCTCATTAATATTAATTACCTTTTTGTCATTGTTTGACAGTTGTGTTATTTGCACAGGCTGAAAAATGTCACTAATATTTGTTTGGAAATATAGATATTATTTGTCTTTTTAAGTTGTGAAGTTTTCACTTTCGTAATTCAACATTCAAAGATAACAGATTCTTTATCATTTAATAATCATGTTATCTGTTTGATGCTTGCAATATTCCACATGTAATCACACAGGGTGTTACAGTTTGTCTACGTGTGTAAATTTAGTAAAAATGGATGAAGTATGAACGACAAAAATTAAGAGGAAAACCTAATGGGAATATAAGCAACAGTAGGTTTTTGTTAGTTTGTTTAATCAGGGTTATTTGGTTTAACTAATTATTACAATTATTCAATATTATAAATACACAAACCGTATTTGTAAAATTAAATGGCTGTGTTGTCCTTTTTATTGCAGTTTCTGTACTATTGTTAAGCTACAGTTTGATGTCACCCTTCCTCCATGGTTGAAGTGCATTACAATAGTAAAAGCAAAGAAAAAATAGACAAGAATCCAAACAAATGAATAAAACACTTTAAAAGACTTAAAACCACAAAAAATGCTTTAAAGGTACGGCAAGAAAAGGTACAAAAATTAAAACTCAGGGAAGAGAAGTTTTAAGGCATTTTTGGAGATTTAGATATTTGTATACCTATTTATGCGTCTCCACTCATTTCTCAGCAGCTTTCGAATGCAGACCTAATTAGCATGATCTACCATGGAATGCTTGCTTGGAATGTTGGGTGCAGTGCAGAGAGAAAGTACATCTGAAAATGAGGGCGCTACACGTTTTGTAAAAATATGGATTTAGGAAAGTTGACGAAGTTCAAGTGGGAGGCTGTTCCACAGACGTGGTCCGAGAGCCAAAAAGGCACTCTCTCCAGTAACATGCTTCGTGAATGGAATAGCAAGATGCAGGATGTCACTGGAAGATCTCAGGCCAGCACAACCAGGCTCATGTATGGCCAAAAGTTTTCGGAGATAGGAAGGGTCAGTTGTACACATGCAGTAAAATCTTGAAGTCAATTCTCTGCTGGACGGGAAACCAGTGCAACTCACGCAGTAGCAGCAGGGGCACTTCTATATCTACTAACACAAAAATCAAACGAGTGGCACATTTTGTAGCCTTTGTAAACGCGGTATATTCGTGCGCGAGATCCCACCAACAGAGGACAAGAGATCGAACGGCATGTGATGAAGTAGTTTGATCTGCAACACTGTATAATGACCAGTTGGGGAGACACTTCATAATAAGCCTACCTCAGACTGAGGTGGCTAGACACCTTTAAGTGGGTATGACACGGCCAAAGTACGTTTCTCAGTAAATATTCTTTGGATACAGCTTGAAATAAAGCGAATGTTTTCCCGACTAAACTACGTCCATAAACACAGTAATACGACCTTGTGAATTCCCAATTACAGGCCAGAATCAGCCCATCTGAAATCCGAAAGCGAAAAAAACGTTTGTGAGCGCGTCTCGAGATCGTGACGTCATTGGAGGCATGCTTAGTAACACTATACCAAGCAGCTCACCCATCGTTCTACACATCGAATCATGTGCATGCTAACGCGTGTTAGCGGGTACATCATTGCAAACACCTGTGCTATGATACTACAGCAGCGCGCATGACCAGTGACCACATTGTGAACTATGCGTCGTTGCGCGGTGACTGCTTACCGTTCGCAACGGTACTTAGCCGCCCACTGAGTAAAGGCGCACTTGGACTGTCCATACATGTTCATTGCTGTCCTGTAGAGCGCACCCGAACCGCGTCCTTTTTGCACAAAAACAAAGCTGTTCATTATATGCAGGGAAGCTAAAACACGGGCGCATATGCACGCTAACATATTGGCCAATGATATGCTTTGAAGCCCCAACATGGTCCTCGCTTTGTGCTCTGTATGTCGGGCGGGTATTGTGACGTAATCCTTTTTATGAAGTTGCTAAGATATGATAACTTTATCGAGCATTATATTATTTCCACATCTAGATGCGCGTCCTTAATAGCGCAGTGTTTGTGCCTCCAATTGTGTCATAAAAGTCATGTGACCTGTTGCGGCATTTTTCGAAATTGGATTTTGAACGTTTTTCTTCAAATTTCATTTATGACGAATGGTACAGGTTTTAGCTGTGTGTGAGATTATATTTATAGAATACTGTATTCAATGTTGCAATACACAAAAGTTGTTTTGGCCGTGTCATGCCCTCTTTAAGGAAAATCAGTGTAGCATGAAAAGCCTGTGATGAACAGGTTCAGTTAGCATCTCTTCACTCAACTTTGAGGTTGGCATACAGGACAATTAAGTTTCACAAAAATGTAAATGAAGAGAATAGGACCATCATTACATTTTACCAAAGGTTTATAAAGTTATCTGCAGAAGTGCATATTCCAGCCGGGACATAGTAAGTAGATTGAATGATTGCATGGGCTATCTTTTCTTTAAGCCAGAGTAGAGCCAAGTATGGCCTGATTCCCCACTTAGGGGGAAAAAATGTGGTTAAAAACCCACACTTTGGGGGAAATCGTAAAAAAGCGCGAACAAAATTTTTCTGCTTGGCATTTTCACACACTTTTAATAGGGGAATAAGTTAACGTTTGGTAACGTCCTTTTAACCATACAATCTATATGCTATTACTTCCATGTCAACAAATTTATGGACACATATCCTACCATGTACGTACCAATGACAGGCCATTGAGATAAGGTTGACGTATATCATGGAAACTCAAGGGGATGTATGGTTATGTATTTTATTATCCTACGTCCGCCATACATTGTACACCAGATATTACAAGTAACCATACATTGGCAACTTTTCATGTCATACACAGGCTAAAGTGAGACACCTTATCAAAACGTATTATACAAATACAGATGCCAAGCTGGTGTTTACGTCTATCGAAGTTCGTAAATATGTTTGTCAGTAAAGATTTAATTCCTTTGAGCCTCAGATCCCATTTTTTTTTTCAGGGAAAAATCTTTATTTCCATCCAAGAAAATATATACACTATTATACAAGATTGATAATTTACAATCATTTACAAGTAATTTCAGTTTAAAAGTTTAAGTTAATACGGCAGTCGCTTCAATACAATTCAGCCATCTAACTGCATTCTTGACTTAATTTGTAATCAAATTCAATTTGATCCCATGTACAATTGTATAAGTGTAGCTGTACAAGTGCAAAAGCAAAGTCGGCTAGTTAACTGGTCCACCTGAAGGCGCTTCAGTCCGCCGCGCAACCGACTTCGTCGGCTGGGCAACCGATTTTAGAGGCAAGGCTGTGCCAAGTGGAAGGAATGCCGGAGCACTTGGAGAAAAACCCACGTACATCGAGCAGGATTCGAACCCACGCACATGTGAAACACATTGGTGCCCAGCAGCTGGAATAGACCACTTAGCTGTACAAGCTGTATTGCTTGTTATATAGGTGGGGACCCACAAACACTTCTCTACACGGGTCAACGAGCATCTTAGGACAGATAACAATTCACACATGTACAAACACTTAGCCAAATCTCATAATTGTAAGTCCCAGTGTGATCACAACTCTTTCAAAATCATTGACCGGGCACCTACCAAGCTCCAGCTAAGGATTAAAGAAAGCCTACACATTACTTGGGATACACCAAATCTTAACAGACAGTAAGAGAGCCCATTGATCACTCTATTGGGCTAATTTCTCTACCTTCACATGCGTCACTGCCTTTAACCGACAGGTGGTTTCGAGTCTTTATTATAGCTTTGTTGCCTGATAATGAAAGGCGTTCTTTCGAAACATGTCGCATTTTTGTACCGAATAAATGTTATATATATATATATATATATATATATATATATATATATATAAATATATATATATATATATATATATATATATATATATATATATATATATATATATATATATATATATATATATATATATATATATATATATAAATATATATATATATATATATATATATATATATATATATATATATATATATATATATATATATATATATATATATATATATATATATATATATATATATATATATATATATATATATATATATATATATATACGTGTTTATATATATATATATACGTGTTTATATATATATATACGTGTTTATATATATATATATATATATAATCGTAAAAGGTGTTAACCAGTCAATGGTAAAGTGCTCAACCTGTAAAGTGAGCTAAAATATTGAAAGGTTGTAACTGGGTTACTACAAGACAGCTTTACAGAACTGTTTCGTAAGGGCCAATTTGAACAGGTCCTCACTCTTCAGAAACCTGATGTAGAATGGTGTCAACAACGTTGAATACGCCGTGCCCGTTGAACCAAACTGTGGACGTGTTCGTTTTTGAAAACGTGTTCGTTTTTGAAAACAGGCACGGGTGATTAGGTCGAGTCAAGATACCTTACCTATTGGAATAATTACACAGCAGATGTTTATTTCTGTGTCTGCAAGAGCTGATGAGTTCGTTTCTTTTGTTTAAAGTGGCTAAGGAAGGTTTGAGTATGATGAAGAACTTTTCTTCTAGACAGAGGTTGCAGGCTTTAGATGATGTGGAGTATGCCCGAGCTTTGCTTATAAGCTTCCATTTCACAGAGTGTTCTACATTTGAATCCTTTAACTTCCAGATATGTTCACTGAGTGCAGTTGCGTTTCTCTTGTCTTTGTGTTTGAAGCTAGACTTGTGGGCGTTGTATCTGGTTTTGAAGGTGTTTTCTGTTAGACCAATGTAAGTTTCTTCCTTGTGATTGTCATGGCGTGTTACAGTGGCTTGGTACACTATGTTGTTGGTGAGGCAGTTGCCTTGCAGTGGACACTGGCTTTGTGTTCTGCAATTGCAGTTGTTTTGTGTTGCTGGTTGCAGATTCTGTTTGGTCAGTATGTATTTGTTGTGCGCTGATATTATTTGGTCCATGTTTGCCATGCAGCTGTAACTCAGTTTTACCGTGTTCTGTTGAGTAGAGTATGTAGTTTATGTCCAGGCGGGAAGCAGCTGTCTAAAAGGTTGAAGAATTTCTTGCCAATGTTGGTGGTGACATTGTCACTGAATGGGGGGTTGAACCAGGTTATGTTTCTGGCACGTCTTCGTTTTGTGGTCTTGTTTTGTTGACTGGTGTTAAGCGGTTGGGTTCTGTACTTTAGATTATACCCATAGCCACTTTTGTGCAGTGCTTCCTGGTATATGGGTGCTGAGGTGTTGAAAGTGTTTTCGTCGGATGAGATGTTAGATAATCTCCTGTTGATGCTTTCTGGGATGTTCTTTATGATGAGTGGAGGGTGGTTGCTCTGTTTGTGTACATAGAGAGGGATGTTGTTGGGTTTCATGTATGGTTTGTATGTGCCTGTGCGGAGATCGAGAGTTACGTCTAAAAAGTTTACTATTTTTTTGTTTGCGTCAATTTCTATCTTCAGGTTGTTGTTTGCGAATATCTTGCATATTTCTTTCTTTATGTTCTCTGTTTGCCTGGGTGTTGCTTTGCAAACTGCCAAACCGTCGTCTCTGTACAGACCAACATTCATGTTAATGTGCTGAAGTTGTGATAGCAGGTATAGTCCTACTAGTTCACAAGTTTCAGCACCGTCGAAACTGCCCATGGTGACATCGAATAAAGATTCGGCACGCTTGCACCATGGTGTTTCGGCGTTAAACAACATAGTTTTCTTTGTGTGAAAGATCACATGTTTTTCAAATGTTGATATGTCTGTGTAGTTCGACGCAAAATCCAGAGCCTTGTTGAGGAGGTCAGCAGTTATTGAGGGGTAAAACTCACAGATGTCAAAAGCAATAAACGATTGTTGATGTTTGTTGTGTATTTCCCTAAACCAATCTATTACCTCACTTGTATTCTTCCATTGATTGAAACCTGTAGATTGTTTGATTTTTGAGTTTATTCTTTCTAGTATTTGCTTGCTGATCTTCCCTATTTCTGATTTTGATGGGTTGATTAGCCTGCAGGTGGGTTTGTTGTTGAAGTTCGGTTTGTGGTCGAACACGTCCACAGTTTGGTTCAACGGGCACGGCGTATTCAACGTTGTTGACACCATTCTACATCAGGTTTCTGAAGAGTGAGGACCTGTTCAAATTGGCCCTTACGAAACAGTTCTGTAAAGGTGTCTTGTAGTAACCCAGTTACAACCTTTCAATATTTTAGCTCCCTTTACAGGTTGAGCACTTTACCATTGACTGGTTAACACCTTTTACGATTATTTAGCTCCAGTTTTCTGTTGAGCACTTTTTGTAAACCATTATGGAAAATGGGTTCGACCGTGTCAATTTTGGATACTCGACAAAGAACATACCTTTACCGCCAAGAAAGAGTTATTTGAAAAGGTTCATTTCTAAAACGGAATCTTTTCTAAGGAACGTAAGATGGAGAACTTACTTCTTTCTCAACCCCGAAGCCAGTGTAAACAAAAACGAACACTACGGCTTTCGATCGACAAAGGCTCCACCCCAGATACCCGAACTGAAAGAGTTCGAGGATGGCATGATGAGCCTAATACAGAATATTAAATTTAACAACAACCACAAGCCATTCCAAACACAGTTACAAACTGACACGAACAAAATCAAAACAGACACGTCAGTATATGTTGCGGCTGACAAAACCAACAACTTTTACAAGTTACAACCCGAACAGTACAACAAACTGGTACAACAAAACGTAAACAAAGCATACAAGAAAGCACCACCCAGCACACGCCACGAAATTACTGCAATGGACAAAACTATCGCTTCAAAACTCGAAATCAGTGACAGAGTCGACACTACATGTGAAAAACAAGCGTTTATTACACTAAAGGACCACAAACCGAACTTCAACAACAAACCCACCTGCAGGCTAATCAACCCATCAAAATCAGAAATAGGGAAGATCAGCAAGCAAATACTAGAAAGAATAAACTCAAAAATCAAACAATCTACAGGTTTCAATCAATGGAAGAATACAAGTGAGGTAATAGATTGGTTTAGGGAAATACACAACAAACATCAACAATCGTTTATTGCTTTTGACATCTGGAGTTTTACCCCTCAATAACTGCTGACCTCCTCAACAAGGCTCTGGATTTTGCGTCGAACTACACAGACATATCAACATTTGAAAAACATGTGATCTTTCACACAAAGAAAACTATGTTGTTTAACGCCGAAACACCATGGTGCAAGCGTGCCGAATCTTTATTCGATGTCACCATGGGCAGTTTCGACGGTGCTGAAACTTGTGAACTAGTAGGACTATACCTGCTATCACAACTTCAGCACATTAACATGAATGTTGGTCTGTACAGAGACGACGGTTTGGCAGTTTGCAAAGCAACACCCAGGCAAACAGAGAACATAAAGAAAGAAATATGCAAGATATTCGCAAACAACAACCTGAAGATAGAAATTGACGCAAACAAAAAAATAGTAAACTTTTTAGACGTAACTCTCGATCTCCGCACAGGCACATACAAACCATACATGAAACCCAACAACATCCCTCTCTATGTACACAAACAGAGCAACCACCCTCCACTCATCATAAAGATCATCCCAGAAAGCATCAACAGGAGATTATCTAACATCTCATCCGACGAAAACACTTTCAACACCTCAGCACCCATATACCAGGAAGCACTGCACAAAAGTGGCTATGGGTATAATCTAAAGTACAGAACCCAACCGCTTAACACCAGTCAACAAAACAAGACCACAAAACGAAGACGTGCCAGAAACATAACCTGGTTCAACCCCCCATTCAGTGACAATGTCACCACCAACATTGGCAAGAAATTCTTCAACCTTTTAGACAGCTGCTTCCCGCCTGGACATAAACTACATACTCTACTCAACAGAAACACGGTAAAACTGAGTTACAGCTGCATGGCAAACATGGACCAAATAATATCAGCGCACAACAAATACATACTGACCAAACAGAATCTGCAACCAGCAACACAAAACAACTGCAATTGCAGAACACAAAGCCAGTGTCCACTGCAAGGCAACTGCCTCACCAACAACATAGTGTACCAAGCCACTGTAACACGCCATGACAATCACAAGGAAGAAACTTACATTGGTCTAACAGAAAACACCTTCAAAACCAGATACAACGCCCACAAGTCTAGCTTCAAACACAAAGACAAGAGAAACGCAACTGCACTCAGTGAACATATCTGGAAGTTAAAGGATTCAAAATGTAGAACACTCTGTGAAATGGGAAGCTTATAAGCAAAGCTCGGGCATACTCCACATCATCTAAAGCCTGCAACCTCTGTCTAGAAGAAAAGTTCTTCATCATACTCAAACCTTCCTTAGCCACTTTAAACAAAAGAAACGAACTCATCAGCTCTTGCAGACACAGAAATAAACATCTGCTGTGTAATTATTCCAATAGGTAAGGTATCTTGACTCGACCTAATCACCCGTGCCTGTTTTCAAAAACGAACACGTTTTCAAAAACGAACACGTCCACAGTTTTGGTTCAACGGGCACGGCGTATTCAACGTTGTTGACGCCATTCTACATCAGGTTTCTGAAGAGTGAGGACCTGTTCAAATTGGTCCTTACGAAACAGTTCTGTAAAGCTGTCTTGTAGTAACCCAGTTACAACCTTTCAATATATATATATATATATATATATATATATATATATAATATATTATATATATGTATATATATGTATATATATGTATGTATATATATATATATATATATATATATATATATATATATATATATATATATATAACAAAAAACTAGAAGTTCCTGTAGATCTACCCAATTTCCCATGCAGAAGACTGTAAAAAACAGGACGTTTCGGATAGTTCTGCTATCCTTGGTCACCAAAAAAACGAATAACACTGAGCATAGTTGCTCCACATAGGGCCGTAATACGAACAAAGAAAAGCCCAAGCCAAAAGTTTAAGAAAAGCGAACGAACCAAATCGAAAAGGTTAAAAAAGAGGATTAACTCACGGTACGCACATCTTTTACATTGATGCCTACCGGAGAAAGGCTGCCAAGTCTATAAATCCATCTAAGTTCTATGGCCTCCCGTTTCTGTTTGGATGCGTTTACAAGCGATTGAAGCCCGATTAAATCAAAATTTTTACAGATTTGGAAGTGCTGGCCCAGAGGAGTATTTCCTTTTCTTATTTCTTGTCTGTGACCGCGGTGTCTCACACGTAATTCACCTCCCGTTACACCCACATACTGTTTCCCACAGTCCTTACAGTTAATTAAGTAAACCACCCCTACCGACGTACAAGTTATGGTGCTAAAAATGGTAAACGTTTCTCCGGTAGCATTGCTGAAAACTCTGTCAGTTTCCTGTAGGACATTACAGGTAACACAATTCTTTGCTCTGGAGGAGAGGGAAACAAAAATTCCATCAACAGAAAATATCTTACGTTGTCTCGATATATGTCTTCGGGAAAACAATTTTGAGTTTAATGGGAGACATTTTACCCAAATTCACGGGACTTCCATCGGTCCGAAGATGGCACCGGGATATGCTTGTTTAGGGATGGGTCTTTTTGAGGAGGAACTCAAGTCTAAATTACATCCTAATCAACTACCTTTTAAGTGGTATAGATATATAGACGATATCTGGGGGTTATGGCTGCAAGGGGAGGAAGAATTTCTAGTTTTTGTTAATGTGATGAATAGCCTTTACCCAGGGGTTCTAGAATTTACTTATGAATTAAGTGATTCTGAGGTATGTTTTCTTGATCTTCGCATCAAATTGGAAGGCGGAGTACTGACTACTGATCTGTATACTAAACCTTCCAATCTCAACCTTTACCTACATTATGACTCGTACCATAGTAATTGTACGAAAAAGGGAATTGTATTTAGTCAGGCTTTGAGGGTCAAAATGATATGCTGATCCAGAAAAGACCCAACAACATTTCGGGGAGCTTAGGTCTAATTTCAAGACAGAGGTTACCCCTCCT
This sequence comes from Holothuria leucospilota, assembly GCA_029531755.1. Classification (NCBI taxonomy): domain Eukaryota; kingdom Metazoa; phylum Echinodermata; class Holothuroidea; order Aspidochirotida; family Holothuriidae; genus Holothuria; species Holothuria leucospilota. The sequence continues at coordinate 4,651,157 of CM055980.1, read as the reverse complement.
CCATCGTAGACCCAGCTTGCGAAAGGGTTCAAAATCTATCCAGAGAGGACCTTTTGGCTGGCAAAGGTAGGAGAACTCGGAAGCCCGTTAGGGCCCCCCTTGTTGTTACACGTAAATCGAGACTCCCTAACCTTAGATCCATTATAAACAATATTTCCACATTTTACAGCTCTCCCCTAACCTAATGAATGTCCTTGTCCAGTCCCCCTCAGGTTATATACCGTCAACCAAGAAACCTACAGTCTCACTTAGTCAGGGCTAACTGGTAGAAAACGTCAAACATGTTCACAAGGGTTGTTATAAGACCCATTTTAAGAATTGTGTTACCTGTAATGTCCTACAGGAAACTGACAGAGTTTACAGCAATGCTACCGGAGAAACGTTTACCATTTTTAGCACCATAACTTGTACGTCGGTAGGGGTGGTTTACTTAATTAACTGTAAGGACTGTGGGAAACAGTATGTGGGTGTAACGGGAGGTGAATTACGTGTGAGACACCGCGGTCACAGACAAGAAATAAAAGGAAATACTCCTCTGGGCCAGCACTTCCAAATCTGTAAAAATTTTGATTTAATCGGGCTTCAATCGCTTGTAAACGCATCCAAACAGAAACGGGAGGCCATAGAACTTAGATGGATTTATAGACTTGGCAGCCTTTCTCCGGTAGGCATCAATGTAAAAGATGTGCGTACCGTGAGTTAATCCTCTTTTTTAACCTTTTCGATTTGGTTCGTTCGCTTTTCTTAAACTTTTGGCTTGGGCTTTTCTTTGTTCGTATTACGGCCCTATGTGGAGCAGCTATGCTCAGTGTTATTCGTTTTTTTGGTGACCAAGGATAGCAGAACTATCCGAAACGTCCTGTTTTTTACAGTCTTCTGCATGGGAAATTGGGTAGCCGATCTACAGGAACTTCTAGTTTTTTGTTATTGAACTTTCTGCATTATGAAGTTTCGTAACAGTCCTCGTACCGTGTTATTATATATATATATAACAAATAATAAAACACATTCCAAAGATGACATAATAAGAGCACAGATACGATAAAAACAGCGTATATTTCGGACACTCCAGTGTCCTTCCTCAGCACGAAATGGAAAGTGAAAAATTACCGCATATATATATATATATATATAAAAATATATATATATATATATAT